>RJWH01000853.1:0-63833 GCA_004363575.1 Solenodon paradoxus
ATGCAAAAAAAAAAAAAAAAAAAAAAAAAAAAAAAAAAAAAAAAAAAAAAAAAAAAAAAAAAAAAAAAAAAAAAAAAAAAAAAAAAAAAAAAAAAAAAAAAAAAAAAAAAAAAAAAAAAAAAAAAAAAAAAAAAAAAAAAAAAAAAAAAAAAAAAAAAAAAAAAAAAAAAAAAAAAAAAAAAAAAAAAAAAAAAAAAAATCCATAAGGGAATCCCAAGCCCAGATGACTTCACTGATTAATTCTACTAAACATTTAAAAAAGAATGAATGTCAATTCTCCACAAACTGAAAAAAATAACAAAAAACAAGAAGACATACTTTCCAACTCATCCTATAAATATAAGATTAAACTAAGATAAAAGCTAAACAGATATTCCAAGAAAAAAAACTATGAATCAAGATCTCTTGTGAAATATAAAATTTCCCAATAAAATACTAGCAAATTTGATGCAGTAACTTATCAAAATGATCACATACCATAACCATGTGGAATTTATCCCAGAAATATTAGTTTATCATCTATAAATAAATCAGTATAATATATTCAGTATGAATTGAATAAAGAACAAAAATTGCACATCATCCATGTAAATGCAGAAAAAAACATTTGAGAAAATGTTTCTTTCTGAATTTAATAGAAAAAGGAAACTTCGTCGATCTAATAAAGAATATTTATAAAAAGCATAGTTAATATGTATAATACTGAAAGACCGAATGTTTCCCCCTATATTTAGGAATAGGACAAAGATGTCTACTCTTGCTATTTTAGTAAGCATTCTACTGGAAGTGCTAGTCAAGGTAATTAGGAATGAAAAAGAAATGAAAGCACCCCCAGATTTAAATGAAGAAGTAAAACTATATTTACTGATTAAACATCACTTAAATTAAAAAAAAAAATCCAACAGAATTCACCAAAAAATATTGATCTCTAATCAACAAGTTCATCAAAGTTTATATAAAGCAAAATTTAAAATAACAATTTTATTAATATCAAAAGAACAGAATTCTACAGGATAAATTTAACAAGTGCAAAACTTATGCTCTGAAAACTATAAAACATCGCAGACAGGAATTAATGAAAACATAATGGAAATAAATAAATAAAAATAGATTCCATGCTCATAAATCAGAAGACAGTATTATCAATATGTCAGTATTGACCAAATTATTCTACAGATTCAAAGCAATCTGTCAAAATTCCACCTTTTTTCCCAGAAATTGACAAATTGATCTGAAAATTCACATGGGAAATTAAAGGAATCCAGGATAGCCAAAAAATATCTTGCATGTGAACAGTTTGGATGCTACATACTTCTCAATTTCGAAACTTATCACGCTATTATAATAAAATAAGTATCAGAATAAGATTAGACACAAAGAATAATGGAATAAACTGAGAATCTAGTAATGAGTTCATATTTACAGTCAACTGATTTTTTTTGGTTTATGTAATTTCAATATTTATTTTTAATATCTATTATTTCTTTTGTTTACACTGTTACATGCATTCTAGAATATTAAAATCACACTTTAGTTGTGCGTGTTTTATGACACAACCACCACCAGAGTCACAGTATTTTTTACCTCCACCATGTTAACTCTTTTCTTCCTTTGTTTCCTTTCTTCCCTCCCAGCCAACCACATGGTCTTGTATCTTATGAATTTTGAGATTTATCTTCTCATTTGTTTTGGTTTTTTATATATCCCACATTTGAGTGAAACCATCATGTACTTCTCATTTTCTTTCTTACTTATTTCACATAACATGAGCTCCTCCAACCCCATCCAGGTGGTTTGTAAAATGTTGTCTTTTTTATTGGTTCCATAGAATTTCATTGAGCATGTTTAACATAGCTTCTTTACCCAGGTACAAACACAACTCAATGAAGAAAAGTTGCCTTTTCAATAAACATTGCTGGGAAAACTGGATATAAAAATAAAAAGTTGAAACTCTTCCTAACACCATACACAAAAAGCTAATGCAAAATATATTATAGATACAAATATAGAGGCTAGAACTATAAAACCTCTAGAAGAAAATGTGAGAGTAAATCTTATGAGTCTGCATTACTATAGGTAGTGGTTTGGTTTCCTGGACTGGTTGCTACAGGGTGTGAATCAGAGTTCAAGCTTCAGTGTCTTCATTTATAAAATTGATTGGTAGTAATGTCTGAGACATAGGATAATAATTTATAGCCTGTATAAGTATTTTCTAGTTGACCTGGAAGAAAACTAGTTCCAACAGTGTTAATATCGGAGTCCCTTTCTGTGGGACAGGTGGCTGAGGTGAACACCTGGGGCTGAGGGTTAAAAAACTGGGTTATTATCAGTTTTTGATGAGAAATTCAATAGGACTTTATACTGAGAATATACTGAAATAGAAAATTAAAGCTCTTAACAGTTTCTGACACAAAGAAAGCAAACAATTATTAGATTTTTTTCTCACTTTTTTGTTTTATCACTTTAGTATAATCCTTGTCACTTTAGGATAATCCTTGTTTTGCAGTGTGTATAAAATTATAATATACAATCACACATGGTAAGAAGCATTACTTACATAATCAGCAGTAAGACACTTTCTTCAAGTTCATACAGATTTACTAGAGAAATCTAAACAATAGTACTGCCAGCTCTCTAAGAGTACACAATTCTCCAGTCAGTTTCTCTTCTCCATCAGAAATTCCCATCCCTTTTGTGGATGAGTCTGTTAGGATTAAGGCCATCAGTATTTTACACAAGTTTTACACATGAAAGTAAATTTAGTATTAAAAAAGTCTTCATTTTTCTGTTCGGTCTACTGAAATATAGATGCAGGCAATTGGATCAGAAGAGTGCTTTCTCAATTACAAATTCATTTGGTACAACTTAGACCTCTTTCAAGAATAAAATTGTTTATGCAGCATTAGCTAAGATGGTGTGACTAGTTTGTTAGTTTATTTCTTCTCCAAATTAGCATATGCACTCCATACCCATAAGACGGCAACAGTTAAAATATGAACAAACACAACAGCTAAACTAGAAAAAGTCTCTAAGCCACCCTGGAAGGTCCCGTGGTGCACACTCCAAATCCAGAAGGTCCTAGAAGGGACAGTCACTCTCACTTTCAACATACGGCTAATTTTGTCACAAAAATCACTTTATTTTTGCACCCCAGATACTTTCTTATAGTCTTGTCAGGAGCTTAAACTCATAGTTTATATAAAACTAATTCTGATACATTCAGCAAAAAAGAATTGTATCCTCAGCTTGCGTGTTTGGGTAACTTTCTAATATAAGAGAAAAATCAGTATACTGACTATGACCTAAATATTTTAATAAGCTACATGTGGCAAGCATTCCAGTAAAAATCATAGAAGAATAATAAAGCAAGAATTCTATAAAAGTTTATTCTTTTTAATACCTTCTATTAGGAGTCTGAATTTTCAGGGAACTTAGCCAGTTTTTTCAGAAGACACTCAAGGCACATGAAAATTTTTGTGTTATTTTTCATTTATTCATTAATTAATTTAGTTATTTATTAAGTAATCATTGGTAAGTGTTAATGAATAGCAGTTAAAATATGCAGAATCTAAAACAATCTGAAGTTTTAAAGTAGACTGATTACCAGCACAGACAGTAAGGAAAATTGCAGTCTTTTTTCAGCATAGTCCACCTCTAACACAATTTTAACTACGGAATTTAACAGATAAACAAGCCTGTTATATAGACTGCTGGCACATTACTAGCACCCCTAGAAGCATTTTTTCTGGGACAGTTCAGATATGTTTAAGACCTATAAATATTCATCATCATTAAAGCCAAAATATCTTTGAGCTCAACATACCCGCCTGTCTAGTGGAATATAAACTAACATTTTAAAGCTAGAAGTGACTCTAAAACTAGCCCCTACTCCCCAGGGAAATATTCTTACATTTTCCCAAAGTTTACTTACTTTCCCACTACGCATATACTGATTCAGTATTTTTCTGGCATTATCTCAGAGTTGCCTATTCATAGAATTTATAAGAGGTTATACACAATTTTAATTGCAGTCACCCACCATGGTAATTCACTCTGAGTTTAACTATACAAAGTCAGCTATCACCTCAGATTATTTTGTCGAGTACTGATAACTGGAATTAACAAATAACTCATTAATAAGCTCCTATTGGTTGAAGTCCCTCATGGTCCAATTCATGGAATCAACTAACCATAATATACACTCTCAAGAAAGCAGTAGTAATAGCTAATCTTTACCGGGAACTTACTATGTGCTAGGTATTCTATACATGCTTCTTATATATTATCTGACTTAATCTCACAATAACGGTGTGGTACTGATACCACTATAATCCTCATTTACACATGAAAAAACTAAGTCATAGAAAGATTGAAAGATTTCAGTATCACATGGTGTCAGATGGTTTGTGAACCTAAGCACCCAACCCTAGCAGCTTTTGTTATTTACTATTCAATACTCTTTTTATGAGTTACGATATTCAATCCTATTTTATTATTTGGTATAACTTCTAACTTACAGAGCATATGAAAGTTTTCATCCTAATAGTGTCTAATTTAATAATATGAAGATGAAATAGCCCCAAAATATGCATATTATTGTTATACTTTGTGCAACATGCACACTTACATGAACAAAGCAGGAATCTGCTAATGTGCAAAAAATGAATGTTTTTAGTTTCTGAGTTCAGTGAGGGAGTTGTGTTTCCTGTGGCCCACTATCAGACGGGAGATCCAGCCAAGAGTTAGTCATTTGAGTTTCAATACTGTTGCTTTGTTTACACGAAGAGGAGTCACCTCATTTCATATCTTTAAAACTAATGACAGAAGCTATAAGTTCACTTGTGTCAGACATTTTTCAATAAAATAAGAATTAAAATAAAAATCTGTTTTATAAGGTAGTTATTTTTACTAACTAAATTCAAACAAGGAATGTGATTTTTTTCCCCAGTACAAAATTATTTGTAGCATGATAGTTAAAAGCTTGGAGTGTATGAACTCAAGTTCTAGAAATTCTATTTGCTCTTCAGCAAGTTACTTCAAATCTCTGGATTTCAGTTTCCACAACTAAAAATTGGGGTTATAAATTGGGTGAGGGTTGTTACAGGAAACATTTATTTATAAAGTAGAGCATTTCCAATAGTTTTTCATCTGATCCTACTTCCTAAGAAATGTTTGCTCACACTTGCAAGTATGTATTGATATTAAAAAATACCTTGGAGCTTTGATTCCTACTTCTCATTTACCTTCTTAAAGGATAGAAATAACTTCTCCTTTAGTAAATAGAAGAGGAAGAATGGCTGGAATGCAATAGTAAATGTAAGCTACAATGGATTATTGAGAGCAATTTTCACCTGTGGCTTATATTATTGTATATGGTTATTACATACACATTATATACACATATATGTACGTACATATAATGGTATTATGAGATACCATTATATTCTTGTAGGATAAATAAAATGTTCTTAGAGATATAGAGAATGGAAGATCTGAAAAATATTTTTCATAGAAATTTGTGTTGCTGGCATCATCAATTAGTACACTAACACTTTTTTCCAGAGCAAAAACAATTCATGAATACTCAGATATATGCTCCCATCTCATCAAATACATTTAGAGCAAAGAAATACTCACATGTAAGTGTGTTACTCTATTTACTTTATTCACTAATTCAAAATATTAACTACAATGTATTTTATGACAGAAAACATTAAAAAGTAAGCCTTCCTTTCTTTTGCCTCATTAACATCCAAATACCTATACATTTATTTTAATAGGAAAGTAGAGAAAATTTCAGGAACAAGAAAGACATTTAAAAATAAACAACAACAAAAAGACATACTAATAAATGCAACAGAATTGAGAGCCTAGAAATAAACCCAGGCATATGTAGACAACTAATTTAAGACAAAGGTCAAGAGCATACAATGAAGCAAGGAGATTCTCTTCAATAAGTGGAGTTAAGAAAACTGGACAGCCAAGTATAAAAGAATGAAACTAGATTACTACATAAAACCACTACACAAAAATCAATTCAAAATAGACAAAAGATTTGGATATAAGACTTGAAACCACAAAATATATAGACGCAAACATAGGCAAAACACTCCTTGGCATTAGCCTAAGACATGTCTTTGGAAATTTGACTACAATGTCAAGAAAAATAAAATCCAACATAAACATATGGAATTATATCAAACTAAAAAGTTTCTACACAGCAAGAAAAAAAATTCTCATTAAAACAAAAAGATATCATACTGAATTGGAGAAGATATTTGCACATTATATATCTGATGGGGTTAATATCCAAAATATGGAAACTGTTCATTAAATTCAGCAACAGAAAAACTATCCAATCAAAAAATGGGCAAAAGATGTTTTTTGCTGTTATTAAAGGAAAGGTGCAGGTGGTAGTGAAGGGAAGTAGGCAGGCAAGAAGACAGAAGAGAAAGAAACATTTTTACTTTTATTTAGTTGTTCACCTTGGTTATTTCCCCAACCCAGGGATAAACCTGGGTCCTATGTGGACTTTTCTCAGCTGAAGGCTGGACCAAAGATTTGAATAGACATTTCTACAAAAAAGACTTACAGATGGCCAACAGGCACTTGAAAATATGCACAACATCTTTTGTTATTAGGAAAATGTAAATCAAACAATCATCATATATCATCTCCAACCTGTGAGAATGGCTATCATCTATAAGACTGGAAACAAGTATTGGTGAGGATTCAAAGAAAAGGAAACTCTTAAATACCATTGGTAAGTGTAAATTGGTGCAACCTTTATGAAAATCCTACTTGTCAGATTTTACCAGAATAAACACACTAATTGAAAGATATATGCACACCTACGATCACTGCATCATTATTTACAGTAGCCAAGAACTTAAAACAATCTAAATGCTCATCAACAGATGAATGTATAAAGAAGATGTGATATGTACAAACAATGAAATATTACTTAGCTATTTAAAAAGATGAAATCTGGAGCTTCCGACCAATGACATGGTAGGAGCAAGACTCACATCCTCCCCATGGAGAGACTAAGAAATCACCTTTTTTCAGGAAACAAACACTGAGGAAAAACAGGCATGGAGACTGTAGAGACAGCAGCAATCACGACAACAAAGGGTAGGTGAAAACATCTGGATTCAGAGCTAAACCAAAAACTTGGACTTGGGATTCCAGCCATGGTAGAGGGGGCTAAACTTTGGGGAGAAACAGCCCTCCCAGGAATCTTGAAAGCAGTGGAGAGCATGCTCAGTGGGACTGAGACATGGAGCAGAGCAATTGTGTCTAGGCACAGGGAGGAAGAGGCACCAGTGCCCCAGTGGTTCAACCAGGAAGTCTGGTGAAAAAATTATGCTGGGCACCATCATAACCAGAAGGCAACTAGGTTAATTGCCTACTCCCACCCCCTCCCACCATATTGCCCCAGAGTAGCAGAAGCCACCCACTAGAAATCCCGCCTTCAGGTTTAAAGGAACAAGAGTCTTCTAGGGGGAGAGTCAATGCTATCCACTATCACCACCTTATGGATGGAGGTGAAATTGCAACTTGACTGCTGATTGTGTTTGGGAGCCGGGACACAAACTCCCCAGCACAGAAATTCCAACCCCATAAACTAAACTTTTGGGCAGCAACAGAAGGCCCACATAGAATTTCAACAAATCCAACCAGTGGTGACTCTACAAAACTCAAGAAATCCCAGTGTCCAAACCAAGATCCAGGCTTACTCGGTGCAAGTCAATACCCCACACAAGGCCATCACTGCAGGAAAACCTAATACACAGAAATATAAACAGAATGCCAGAGTAAAGACACAGAGATACACATGAAATGATGGATCCAATCAAAGACCCAGGAGAAAATCTGAATACAACAGACATCTACAAACTGCCTAATGATGAAACTATGGCAACAGTGATAAACATACTCATGGAAGTCAAGAAAACAATAGAGAAGGAAAAGAGAACAAAACGAGAGAGAAGAAATGAAGCAGCTCAAAACAGATATCAAAGAATTAAAGAACCTAATAGCTGACTTCAAGTATTCAATAGAATGATTCAAGAATAGGATGGACTAAGCCTCCAATTGAATCAGAGAGCTAGAAGATAGGGCAGAGGAATGCACTCAAGAAAACTAACAAAGAGATGAAAAGAATACAAAGAAATGAAGAGAGCATTTGAGACCTATGTGATATCAAAAATTCGTATTATAGGGGTCCCAAAAGGAAAGGAGAGAGAAAAGGCGGTAGAAACTACATATGAAGAAATGTTGTCTGAGAACTTCCCTAACCTGAAGAATGATGCAAGCCTCCAGACCCAGGAAGCTCAGAGTCCCTCACTAAAGAAACCCAAGCATATCTACACCTAATCACATTATCATTAAAATGCCAAAAATACAAGATAAAAAAAAATCTTAAAAGCATCCAGAGATAAACATGTCACATACAAAGGAGTCCCCATAAGATTGTCAGTGGATTTCTCAACTGAAACTCTAAAGGTCAGGAGGGAATGGCATGACATATCCAAAAGACAGAAAGAAAAGGATATTTAACGTAGGATATTATACCCTGAGAGATTATTATTCAGAATTGAACGAATGGTAAAAAGCTTTCCCAATAAGCAAGAGTTAAAGGAATTTATTACCAAAAAATCAGTTTTACAAAGAACACTAAAAGATGATATATAAAATATAAAGAAACCTCACTATTAGACCTATTCATCTATGCTCATTGGAGACACTGCTCTATAATTTTCTTTCTTGGTGATGTCTTTGTCAGCTTTTGGTATCGATATGATGTTGGCCTCATGGAGAGTATTTGTGAGTGTTCCCTGTTTAATTGTTTTAGAAATATTCAATATATTGTACTCTCCCGAGTTTCTTCTAAAATGAATATTTAATATGATAAACTATGTTCTTTTCTTGGCCTGAAAAAAAAAAAATGAGTGATAAAGGAAACCAGAACTCTGGCGGTGGGTGTGGTGTGAAATAGACACAGACTGAGGTGTGATACAATATCCCCAAAAACATATGGCAATGTGAAATAATAAAACAAATACATATAGTATATAATATATAATAACGTATGTATAATGATAATATAATGAATATCCATATATAAACTATATTAATTTTACCTGTTTTGAAATGCATGTAAATTTTAAGAAAGCATATAAATAAATAATTAAAAATAATTGACAGATAAAATCTGGCCATTTGGAAGAATAAAGATGAATTTAGAGGAAATTATGCTTAGGGAGATAACAGAAGGAAAAGAACAAACATCGTATGATTTCACTTATTTGTGGTATATAGAGAAACCAAACAAAACCTGTGAACCAAATCAAACAAAAATAGACTTTTAATCTGTAATCAACTTATTGGTGATTTACCAGAAAAGAAAGGGGTAGAGAATGGGCAGATTAGATAAAAGGGATCAATTAAAAGTGAAGGGTAGAATTGGATTTTAGCCGTGAATATATTATACAGATGTTGATTTCAAATGATACACTCCTTAAACCTACATAAAGTTATGATACAGTGTTTCTTCAATAAAATTAAATACCAACAAAAAATCCACTGTACAAAGAAAGTCCAAATATCATTAAGTTCCGGCTTCTTTTACTCCCTGGATTGCTCAGCTCCTGAACTGGTAAGCAGAGGCTAGCAGTCACACAAATCTCCAGCATGGTCAGTTGAGTCTAAAGCACTCCTTCACCCCAGTTCCCCTATTCTGAAGGGTTTAGCAATCCTTCATGACAATGGGGCCAAGCGTGCTGATGGCTTGACCACAGAGGCATCTAATGTCTCTTGCTCCTTGACTCTTGGCTCTCACAGTCCTTGTTCTTGGACACATCAGAGGTTTTGATCTGGCTGCTCACACTGAAGTGTATAATCTTGGAAAAAGAAAAGAATTAAATTAGAAAATGGTCAAAGGTTAGGTTAGTTATGCTGCTCCAGTTCGAGAACATATGCACAACAAAAGGAATATTTGGAGCAATTTAAATTAAAATCTGATAATGTGAAAAATAAGTATATAAATGCATGAATATGAAACTCTTTAGTAATCTTGATTTTTTTCATTTCTCAGGATAAGAAGCATTCTTTCCCTCTCTGTGTATCATTTTTACTCTTGAATCTTAGGAAGTTTTTCTCTTAAGAACATTTTTATTGAGTTAATATTGTGTTACATCCTACTGCAAGTTTCAGTTGTGCATTATTATAAATCCAACATCTATATACATATTTCATGAAGTTCACATTAAAGTCTAATTCTATCCTTCACAATATAATTGACCCTGTTTTAGATAACTTACCTACTCCCCCTTTCCCTTCTGGTTGTCTTCAATTTGGTCTTATAGTCTAAAAGTTTATTTGTGTTTTATTTAGTTATTCATTTTATTTCTCTTAATGTACCACATATATGTGAAATCATAGAGTTTCTTTGTCCGGTTTATCTCATTAAATATGATATCCTCTAGGTTCATCCATGTTGTTGCAAATGGTAGAATTTCATCTTTGATTTTTTTTAAATACGTGACTAGTATTCATTTGTATATATACCACGTCTTCTTTTATCTTCTCATCGGTCGATGGTACTTAGGAACTCAGAGAAATTTTCTGGGCAAGTACCTAAAGGTTTTTGTGTAAAGAAGGTATATACTGTTTGTAGTATATCAAATTAAATATGATCATTTTTTAAACTTATATCACATATTATTAAAAATTGCAGCCTTCAACATGTTACTCTAAGTACTCTTCCAATCAGACTACTGTGCTTTTCATGTAGGTATTACAAACTTCAGAGTTCCCATCATGTTCATTCATCTCTGGCCACTAATGCCCAGAGTGCGATCTCTAAATATGAATAAAAGGAGATACTACTGAGGGAGCCTGGAAAGAAAAAAGTATAACACCGAAGGCCCCATTATATAATTTTGATACAGTAAGGTAATGGCCACTCATTCTAATGTTTGAAACAGGCCCAGTATCTGAGTTATGATTAGATGGTAGTGGGAGGGTGATCATGGGATTTGGGTAGAGAAGTTGAGTAAAGCTTCCTTTCACCCAATTCCAGAATACTTAGTCCTGGTTTTTTGGTGAAGAATATACTTAAGCCATTTACTGTGTTTTTCAACCTTGATATACCAACCTTGGAGTTAGAAATTCATCACAACTTCTGGATTCAAGTTCTCTTTCATTTTATTTCTCTAGTGCCATGAGTGATTGTAACTATAACTTTTTAAATATTTTTATTGGAAATTTAAGATAAGCACTGTTAATATAATACCATTCTTGTTATGTCTTCAAAAGTTTGAAATATTTCTCTGTTTCTGCACTGAGATGTTTTTCTAAGAAGCCATTAGATTCAGGTAACCTGGATGGCAAAGATTTAAAAGAGTTAACTCTTCATTTACAGTGAAATTGGATTTAAATCTACTGGTCCTGGACTTACACATAACCCACATATTCACCCAGCACTTAATTATAGCTTGCCTTTTCTCAAGGGTCCTTGGACTAGCCACAGTGACTTTGCCACAGTTGACCCTAGAGTTAGCTCCCACTGGAAGACTGCTACTAGCTAATTTAGCTATTCCTTACCTCTCTGCTTCCTTTTCTCATTATCCAAAATATAATCTGTCAGTTCTTTTCTATTTGCTCCTGAGCATGTTACCCTGTGGTTTTTCTATGTGGCTACTCCTCTTATTTCTACACAACTATATGAACTGGAATCACTGTTCCTTAGTAGTAAACTCTCGTCTTTGCACATTCTCTTCCCTGAATGCTATATAAAGGAAGATTACCTTATTTTCTTGCTTGAATCCTTTAGTAATCAGAAAGACTATTTTAAACATTTATCTAGGATAAATATATATATACATATATACATATATTTAAACTCACATGAGCACACATGCACACACACATAAACATATACAAACCTCATGTTAGCTACTATGAACTCGTGATGGTCGTTCTAGTAATTTCTGTAATAAGTAACAAAGGTTTATAATAAGATAACTTGCCAAGTTTCTTAGCATAAAGAGATATAAAGGGATACCCAGCAAAAGTTAAACAGGGTCCTTTGATTTCTCCATACACTTCCAATTTGAATTCCACATCCTTGTCTACTCACTTCCCTTCTTGTAACAGTGGTCAGCATGCCGTATGACAGTGACAGCAGCCTAAATTTTGCTTGCTGTCAAGCATGCTAAGGGGCTGAGTCCACGATTATTTGTGTTAGTGACCACAAAACACTTGCTTGGACAGACCAAATAAAAACAATGTAAGGGACTGGCTATATTGACTGGCTCTCTGATGTTATGATTATGTATAACCAGAACCTATGTCATTATGTCATCTTTCTACAGAGTGCCTGCCTTTGTATTCTCTTTTTTGACTGACAGCCAGTGACAGAAAACTTTAGTAAGAACTAACTTTGGTTCGATTACCAACACCTTCACTTGCACAGAAACTGGTTTTTTGTTATCCATTTTAGAATGGAAGTCTCTACTAACAAGGTAGTTAATGGCTCCCTCCTTCTGGGAACTCTGCTCTATTTCCATGGCACTACTGTTTTATGGTTCACCCCTTATCAGCAGGACTACCTAAATCTCCTTCCTTTAACATTGGTGGTTGCTGGGGTTTGGAGAGTGATGATCATGTCTCTCCCGATTGTGATTCCAGATCCAGAGAAGTAGGCAGAGGATGTAGATGGAGATAAACATAAATGTTTATGATGATCAGGCTGAACTGGAGAATGCAGCCTGACAACAATTAGATGATTAATTTTTTGAGAAAATTAAACAGTTTTTTGAACCAGTTGAAGGCAGTGAAAAAGGAAATCCCCAGATCTCTCCTTGCAGGACAGAGCCTGCTTCTACCACTTTCTGCAGGAGGAAAAATCATCAGCCCAAATGATAGGCCAATGAGTATAAAGGCAAACAAAGATTGAACCCTGGGCCACACTTTCATATATGTATACATGTGTGAGAAGTGTATTTTTAATTTTGTATACTTATACAGTTTGATATGCATGTATCTTCCAAATATCTCTTTATTCCACTAACAGTAAGTCATCAATTCTTCTAACAATGTTGACTGTCCTACCATAAATCCTCATGTTTACCAAGATTTGATGATTGTTCCTTTAGATGACTCATACTTGTGTATGATTTTATTCACCTGATATAAAACTATTGAGAAAAAACGATTACAAAGACTCATCCTATAAAAATGCTATTTTAGGCACAGAAAATATATAACTTATGAGAATATTTCTTAAACTTAGGGAGCATACATTCTAATAAATTGCAGATATACCTAAAAGTATAATAATCATTTTTAAAAAAAAAAACAAGAACGATGCCATTCTTTTCCTAGTAACTCTTGTGCTAAGATTTCTAGTGGAATTGGGATCTAGTTAGACCTCAGAATGTTGGAATTGATTGGGGCCTTGCATTTTATATGAATTTGAAGCTAGGAAGGGAATAATCTGAAATCTGGAAAGATTTTTGGTTCTAATAGAAAGTCTGATGAAACTATCTTATAGTATTCCCATGAGTCTCAACTAAGATAGAGAAAGGTTCTAAATGGTTCCTTTCTCCCAATATGAGAAACTAAATTAAGTTCTAACATCTCTTATAAGACATTTAAAAAAAAAAAAAAAAAGCCTGAGCTCATCCCTGTATGTGTGGGACTTGAGCTATTTCCTAAATGTTGGAAATACCCTTTCTGGTATGAAATCTTACTTGACATGTAATAATGTAGAGACTTGCTTTGTACTGGGAAAAAAGCTAAGAACAATGAGCAATTCAGGACTGGAAAGCAGGAAATCACAAGTGGTAATTTAATGAGCTCCTCATGTGTGCAGATAATGATTCAAGGCTACGGGGAATATAAAACATCCTACTAGTACACATTCTCTTCTCATCATATACTTATTTTTTGATCAGAAAGAGCATAAAGAGAAATTTTTTGTGGGATGCTGCCTTAGTCTGTACGCAATATTCTCAGGTGAGAATTAATATTCTAACTCCAGGTATATCATCTACTCAATCTGTAGCACCATTCAGCTTCTGGTGGTACTTAGGATTTTCCTTTCTAGATTCATGGATGTTTTCTAGATGAGTCGTAATAGCATATAACCTGAGTGTCTCTTATATACTCATATACTCTCTTATTTGGAACAATATCTACAATGATTAGGACTTAGTTCAGTTTTCCAGTGGTAAGATTCAACACACTTTTATGTTAAAAGCCCTTGACAAAATGGGTATAGAAAAAAATGTATCTCAACATAATAAAGTCCAAGTATGACAAACTCACAGTCAACATCATAATGTGAGTTTGGGGAAAATTGAAAGCTATTCCTTAAGCTTGAATAAGACAAAGATGTCAACTCACCACTCTTTGTCAATATTAGGCTGAAAGTCCTAGACAAAACAATTGGACAGGAAAAGGATATAAAGGTAACAATTAGAAAAGAAGAAGTAAAACTATCACTATTTGCAGATGATATAATAAAAAGCAGGAAAATCCCAAAGACTCCAGAAAAAAGCTAATAGAAATAATAAGTGAATACAGTGAAATTGCAGGATACAAAATTAGTATATACAATTTTTTTGCATTTCTATATGTAAATAATGAAGTAGCAGAAATTAAAATTAGAAAAAAAATCCCATGTAAAATCACATTAAAAAGAAGAAAATACATTAGAATAAATTTAAAGAAAATACATTAGAATAAATTTAACCAAAGAGGTTAAAGGTTAAGTCCTATACATTGAAAATTAAAGGCTCTATTGAAAGAAACAGAAGACACAAAGTACTGAAAAGACATCACATAGCTCATGGATTGGACAAATTAACAATGCCGAAATGGTCAGTGACTGACCTAAATGCAGTCTTCATATCACTCAGTTGCTTTCCTCTTTCCCATTCTTCTCCCAAGAAATTCATTAGAACTTTGACATTCATCTTGAACTATTAACTTATTTCTTCATTCATTTATTCAACAGTATTCACTGAGTATATTTTGTATCTGAGCACCAGTGTTGCAAAGATAAGAACTGACTTTGAAACACCAACAATCCAGTGAGGGAAACAGACACAGAAACCAGCAAACAGAATGACTTGATGAAAGAGTTAAGACAGGTATGTACAAAAGTGAAGCAGTCAGGGGCTTTGCGATAAGGAGTGAAAAGTGGGACATTTTGGCTTTGTCTTAGATTAAATATGGGAGTCTGCCAGTTGGGAGAGGAATATGTGTTCAGGAATCATTAGTTAGCCTGCCAGAGTGCTATTTCTTTGGGAGTAAATAACAAGTGTTTAATTTAGAAGCACATAAACATTCAATGACAGGTTTTCTTTCAAAAGGAGTGAGGGCCCTGGAGAAAAAGAGGGGAGGAAAGTTTCCTATCCTGAAAAACATGGATAAACAAAGGGAGCTTGAGAGGGTTTATATTTATGCATTTACATACTTGTCTTTCACATTAAATGTCTATGCAATGTTCTTTCAACAAAATTAATTCGAAATATTTTATCAAAGATATATGTATACACAGTATACATGCACTCATAATATGCAAACAATATACACAGGGGTCAGTACATCTGTGATTTTAGGCTTCCACTAGGTAGTTTGGAACATAGGCCCAATGGGACCATAGTATACTTGATGCTGAGACTTACAACTACACTTACAAAACACTAGTTATGATAACTAAGAAGGGATAATGTGGTAAGCGTGATTTACAGTGTGAGTCAGCCTGCTTCAAGCACAGTCTTTGAAGGGCTCTCATAGTTTTTCTGGACCTCTGGTGCTACTTTCCATCTGCCACCAGGAGATCAGGCCCTGGTTTCCTCAAAATTGAGAATGGAAATCCCATATAATCCAGTTATCCCACTGCTGGGTATTTACGTGAAAAACACAGCACTAATTCACAGATATATATATATATATACCCTCAGCTCCCATGTTCACTGCAGTATTATTTGAAGTAGCTAAGAACTGAAAACAACCTAAGTGCCAATCAAGAGATTAATGGATAAAGATGTGGTATATAAATACAATAGAATACCACTCAGCTATCAAAAAAGTAATTAAAATCCAGACCTTTGCAGCAATATGGATGGACTTAAAGAAATTGTGCTTAGTGAGATAAGCCAAAGGGAGGAAAACACACAACATATGATATCATTCATATGTGGAATAGAGAGAAACCATATGAACAAATGAACTAAATCAAATATAAATAGACTTAGTAAATAAAAACATATTAGTGGATTCAGGAAGAGAAGAGAGGGGCAAATCAGGCAAAGGCAATCAATTGCATAGTGAAGAAAGAACTGTAACGATGATCATGGTGAACTTAGTATGCTGTATACAGATGTTGATTTACTACTCAGTATACCATAAATCTATATAATGTTATGATGTAATGTATCTTCAAAACAATTAATAAAAAAGAAAAAAGAAAATCAGACCCTGACAAATCATGGGTCCCAGAATAAGGGATGGGAAGAACAGAATCTAGTCTATCCCACAGCCTGCAATAGACTTCATTCACTTACCTGAAGATCTGTGAAGAACAACAAATATAAGTTGTTGAACTACAGAGATATGAATTGCTTGTTAAAAGCAACCAAGGATAAGGCCATGTAGAAAGTCTTGCCAAGATTAGATTTTATTCCAAATTAGTTCTGAAGCCAGTAGAAGGCTTTGAACAAAGGAATGACATTATGTCACTTACTTATTAAAGTATAAGTCTGCTGCTTTGTGGAGAACAAACTAGGATGATGAAGGAGGAAGCAGTGAGAACTTTTTAGAGTTTCATTACTTAAATCAGTAAGATATGTGGGTGACTTCGTTCAAGGTAGCAGTGGAGAGGATAGAAATGATCAGGCTTGACAGACACTTGAATCGTGGAGGCAGCATGATTTGCTACCAGTTTCTATGTAGACTGTGAAGGATAAGACATAGCCATCTACTGTAGACCACTAGGACAGACCACAGAGGAGCAAGAGTGCAGCAGAATCAACACTTTCATTTTGCATGTTTTATTTCTTTTGGTTTAGTGGTCAAAACCTATGAAAATTAAGTTGCTAAGTGAGAGAATTCCAAAAGGACACAAAAACCCCAGTTCTACTAAGCTTGGTAAAACTTATGAAAGATAATTAGCAACTTTGGTATTAGTCGACATTAAGAAATTGATAGGCAGGAGGTCTTTTTCCGTCTCTAAATATAGTCATAATTTACTTAGAGGGCTTAATTTAATAAAATGACCCTAAAAGGAATGCATAGTGTCATCATCACAATACAACCAAAACATTTCTAAGGAACATTACTTTTTTACAGTGTTTTATTCCAAAATGTGTCAAATCAACTTTTGGAACTATGATAAAAAATTCCAAAGGGTTATGAAGATATATTGACATTTCTTATTAGACAGAAAGAGGCAGAGACTACTTCTTATATTAGTACTTATCAAACAGGCTTATACATGATCTCACTCTAGGATGGAGGCATGTAAGTTTTGTCCATCATAACGCTCAGACTGCCATTTTTAAATCAATGAAAACATTTGAAAGAGAATCACAGAATGTCAATTAACAAGGAATACTATTCTGAAAAAAAAAAAACCAACTATGAATAAATGTTTAATCTGTGGTTCACAGGGGAGTGCCACAAAAAAAAACATTTTTCTCCTGTTAGGTTGCAAATTCTTTTGTTTAAAAAAACTATTTAAACAAGAATTACACTACAAATATTTGTCTATTCCAAACATACATAGGATAACAGAAGATGCTACCATTTATGACAAGATAATAATCATCTTGCAGCTCAATTTTAGAGCCAAACTCTCTGGATTGGAACAGTGGCCTGACCACTCCCATGTGTACTTTCAATGAGTTATCCAAAATTCTGTGTCTCATTCTCCTCATTTGTAAAATAGGAATGATAATCACAAAATATTAGTTGTCATTGCTATAATGAATGGATCTAATTAAAAAGAGAACAAGGGAGTAAGGGAGTGAGGATGTAGGGAGGGAGGGAGGGTAAGAAGGAGGGAGGAAAGAAGGAAAGTTATGGCTTACTTTGTGTCTAACTTGATGAAACTTCAGTGGTCCTATGTGCCAAGTTTCTTGTCAGAGAAGCTGAAATAGTTCTCCATGACTTTCAACCAGAAAATACATAGAACAGAGTGGTTTTTCATCATTGAAAGAAGGTTCAGCTTGAAAAGAATACTATTTTACCAAAACATCACTTAGCTCCCAACACCCAAGCTTATCTTGATGACTGACTCAACCTACAAGGTTACTGACCAAATTGCCAGGGAGCAGACCAAGACTCGACTTCATTGACACAGATGCCATACAAATAGTTGTGCTAATTTGTGGACCAAAGAATTAAAATCAGAAGTTTTTTGCTGTAAAATCTTATTATCCAATACAAAATTACTGATATTTCTTCTAATATTTGAATCAAATCATGGTGGAAGAATCATTTTCCTTCAGCACTCAACCAGATAAAACTATTTACATCTATAAGGGCAAATGAACTCTTGTAAGAATTCTTATTGTGCAAGCCCCTTTTGGAAACTTCAAGGGCTGTCAATATTGTTTCTTTGCCAAGAAACACTTCAGTTGAAAGAAAATGCTGGTATTTTTTTTGTGCAAAATGGAGCACCTGTGATGTTTGGAAAGACATCTAGGTTTGTTGCTTTGGTGAAGAGGGAAGCAACCCATGACACTGGAATGCATGGCTGTACCTGTTGGCTTGCACTGGTATCAAAGCCTCAGCCAATAACACTGAAAGAAGCCTTTTCTGCCACTGTGAAAGTTGTCAACTTCATCAGAGCCAGATTCTTGAATGACCGGTTTTTTAAGAAATTTGATCAAAAAGTGGAATAAGATTATAAATTCTTTCTAGTATATGGACTCTCAGCATTCCAGAGGACAAGTCAATGCAAGTGACTAAACTTCAGAGAAAAAGAGAAAAATAAAAGCCCACTCAGAACAATCTGAAAGGGAGATATTCATTCATTGCTTGGCATACTTTTCAAGTATTTTTGGCCATGTGCATGAGGTAAATCTTCTCATCAAGGTCCTGCTCCTGCTGCTGAAAAATCATGAGCAACTTTTGGCCAAGATGCCGAAGGAAGTGCTTCATGGGGTAAAGTTAAGACTGACAAATCACTGTCGATTTCTCAGCTGACAGACTCAGACACTCTGCAGACCTTTTCTGAAGGTTGCTGTAGCTTCTTGGACTTTAGTATTGAAATGAGAATTTGTAACCCATTCTTTGTTTATGTGGCATTAGTATTTCAAATTTTATGAAAGATGACCCCATTGCCTTGAGAACTAAGAAAATGAAGTGACCCAAATTCAATGAAGTGCCTTGTTCAGTTCTCATGCCCAACACTATCTATTTTTGCTTGTATAGATACATTTGTGACTGGGACTTTCAAAATTTTGGCTTTAAAAAAAAAAATTCCTAATCAACTTGAGGTCAAAGGTGATTTATATGTTACTATGTCAAAGCCCGCTCCACTAAACTAGTTTCAGTTTTGCTTTTGAAATGTACTACTAAGCATAGAAATATATGTACATGTTCTAGACTGCCTACTTCTGGAAGATAAAACTGCAGCATGTTTTGAATTCCATTCTTCAAAATAATGACTGAACTGGGACAGATGGTACAAAAACCTTAGAATTTCAGTTGTACAATGCCTTTATAGACTATCTCTTCTGTCTTCCTGCACATCTAACAATTTCTTAATCATTACTACAGTTTCATCATCTTCAGGTCTTGCTTCTCCTGAAGCTATTTCTTCAGTAACTGAGCAAGATGCAAAAGCTTATTGTTGCATAATTATCTGATTTCAGTAAATTTCAGTTTAATTCTTCATTTCCTTTGTGACAGTGATGAAATCTTGTCCAAAGAAAACACTCTTTACTCCTTCGATGAAAAATAACTACCAAACCAGAAGGGAGTGAAATGCTGTGCAGCTGGTATGGGAAAATTCATGGCTCTTGTCTCAAGAAATCGTTTTCTTGAAACAAACTTTAAGCTGCTGGGATTTGAGGTATCACGTTTGCATAAATATGTATCTCACTCACCATGCAGTTAGCTCCAGCTAACTAATGTTGAGTCATTTTCTTAGTGAAGTAGAAATTAAAACAAAATTCCCATACAGTTGGTTTAAGTCTTCCTATAAAGATATCAGTGGGTGGCTTTGTAACAAGGCAAATCCTGTGTAATGTAAGTCTACCCCTAGTGAGAAAAGTAGCTTTTCTACAAAGTGATGTTAATGGTGTCTGGATTCATCAGATGACAAAATTGCCTGTGCAACTCCATGGGGGCAGCTGCAGCTCCCCAGGAAGTTTGGGCACCACCACCCATGAAAATTTACTTTGTGATTTTATTTACACAATTTGGATTTATCCATGTCTTTCCACTCAGACATCATCAATTTTTGCATGACATGCCCCAAACTCCAGAAGAATATAAACATATACTAACACAAAGCTAATGAATTGTTTTATAATTTGACTTTATACAATCCCAATATAATCTTTAGAAAAGAAGTTAAATAATTTTAGATTCTATGTATCTGAAATGCAAGAGAAAGTTGAGAACAATGTAATTGATACAGGCTTCATGGAAAGGAAATTGGTCAATTGTCTTACTCCACTATTCTTGATACATACGTAAAATTTACCACTATACACAGTGGTAACTTGAGAACAGTCAACCTGCATCAAAGTCGATGAATTCCCTAGAATACCCTCTTTGCAAAGATACACGATGACTTAGCAAGTCCTGAACACTTAGGATATATTGTAGTTCAGAACTTATTAGCAAATATCCTGGAGCTTAAAATCTTCTGGATGATCTGGACATAGACAATGTCATATGAAGAACACAAGCATTTGGCATTTGGGGGTATGTCTATGAGAGTGTTTCTAGCTGAGTTCAGCATTTGAATTGGTGATTGAGTAAAGCAGATTATCCTCCCAATTGTTGGTGGGCATCATCCAAACTACTAAGGGTATGAATAAAACAAAAAAAACAGAGAAAGAGATAACTTACCCTTTCAGCCTGACTGCATGAGCTAGTATATGGATGTTGTCCTGCCCCAAGACTGGGACACCATCAGTACTCCAGGTTTTCAGGCTTTCAGACTCACCACTGGCTTGCCTGGGTCTGATAGATGATAGATGACAGAATGTAACACTTGTTAATCTGCATAATTATGTTTATCAATTTCCTATAATAAATGTCTTTATATGCATATCCTACTTGGTTCTATTTTTGTGAGAACTCTTACTAATACAGTTTCTTAAACCATAGTGAGTAGGATCCCCTGGAATATTAGAAATAATTTAAAGCTAAGGATCTTATGAGGGGCCTGATTGTTTAATAAGATTTTATTTTAAAAGTGCGAGGAGCCAACAATGAAAATACAGAAAGAGAATGAAAGAAAACAACAGAATTACAACTGCATCCAAAAAATTAAATGACTTGAAATAAAATTAACCAAAGAAGTGAAGGACCTATACCATAAGAACTATAGGACATTGGTAAAAGAAACAGAAGATGACACGAAGAAATGGAAAGATATTCCATGCTCATAGATCAGAAGAATCAACATAATCAAAATGGCCATACTTCCTTAAGAAATATGCAGATTCAGTGTTATCCCTATCAAAATTCCAAAAACATTCTTCACAGACATAAAACACAAAATAATGAAATTTGTTTGGAACAACAAACAACCCAGGATAACAAAAACAATCCTCAGAAAAAAAAAAAAGAACAACAATGGAGGCATCATGCTCCTGATTTCAAACTCTACTGCAAAGCAATAATAATTAAAGAAGTATGGTATTGATGTAAAAATATAAAGACAGATCAATGAAACAGAACTTAAAGCCATAAATGGTGCTGGAATAACTGGACAGTTACATGGAGATTGAAACTAGAACACTATATAACACTATACACAAAAATCAACTCAAAATGGATTAAACACCTAGATATGACAGAAATCATCAAATGCATAGAAAAAAACATAGGCAAAATATTATCGGACACAGACTTAAGAAATATCTTTGGGATCTCAACTCTCATTGCAAGGCAAATAAAATCTCAAGTAAACAAATGGGATTACATCAAACTAAAAAGCTTTTAGACAGCAAAAGAAATCACATGAAAATAAAAAGGCATTCAACTAATATTTGCCTTTCACACTTCCGATAAAGGGTTAATACCTAAAATAAACAAAGAACTTACAAAATTTGACAACAAAAAACATACAATCCAATCAACAAAATGGACTGATGACCTTAATATACACCTTTTCAAGGAAGACATACAAATGACCAACAGATTCATGAAAAGATGTTCTATTTCTCTTATAATCAGGGAAATGCAAATCAAAACAACAATGAGATCATCTCACACTGTTAAGAATGGCTCACATCCAAAAAAAAAGGAAACAGCAAGTGCTGGAGAGGATGTGGAGAAAAGAGAACTCAAATTCACTGTTGGTGGGACTGTAAAATGGTGCAACCACTCTGGAAAACAGTATAGATATTCCTCAAAGAATTGAGAAAGGAAACTCCTTATAATCTAGTTATACCCGTATTGGGCATTTACCCTAAAAACGTAACAACACTTATCTGAAGAGGTACATGCACCCCCATGTTCATTGCAGCACTATTCACAATAAATAAGAGCTGGAAACTGCCGAAATGCCCATAAACAGATGAGTGGATAAAGACGATGTGGTATATATACACAGTGGAATACTACGCACCCATCAAAAGGGTCAAATCCTGCCATTGCAACAACATGGATGGATAGATTTGGAGAGGATTATGCTTAGTGAGATAAGCCAGAAGGAGACAAACAGATATGACAGAACTCATACGATGGGTATAGAGATAGAAAACAAGTGAATGACATAAATTAAACAATACTAGACAGAGAGAGAGAGAGAGAGAGAGAGAGAGACAGAGAGAGAGAGACAGAGAGACAGAGAGACAGAGAGACAGAGAGACAGAGAGCGCGCGCTATTCCAAACAACTATGGACTCAGTGGTGGAAGACAAAAAGGCAAATCAAAGGGTATTGAAGCAATGGGGAAGGAGTGGGAGAAACTGGATAAAGGAAATAAACTGTAAATGAAGGGAGATAAAAAGGTGGACTATTGTAAACCTATTGTGCTATATATAAATGTAAAATTGCTATTAGGTACACTTAAAACAAGATAATGTCAAAATACAACACCCCTTCAACAAAAATAAATAAATAAATAAAAGCTTAGAGAAGGTGTTTTATATACTATTCTGGGAAAGATTATCTTTTGAACTCACTGCATATAGTTTGTATGCTCTAGAGTATATATGACTTAGCCCTGATAACATCTATATATGGATACTGTCTTTCAGCATGGGAACACAGTTTTTTTCAACAACACAAATTACAATATACCTACATGAAAAATGATTAGATGTTCTATGATTAGAACAAACCACAATCATGTCAACAATACACATTTGACTGGTCTGAGATGATCAAAGGTTAGTAATTCAACAATTCCAAAATAACAGTAATGATAATGCTCCCTCTTAGAACAGAGCAAAACAATGGAAAAATCACAGTAAAGAGATAAACTTACATCCTTTAACAGAAGTCTATATTATTTTCATCAAAAATAGCAAGTCATAAACCAAATAACTCATCAAAGCTAGAATTTGATTTATTCCCTTAATTTAGGCTTATTATTTATTACCTCTATAATCTATTACTCAGAAGTAATGAGATAATACTATAAAATTAGATTCAAGTTTATTGATATAGATTTTTTCAAAAGAACATAAAAGTACATCAAAACAGTAGCTTGAAGATAGCAACATTTTAGTTTCTAATGCAATTAAGAAGACTTACTACAGAGATGATGGATTATCAAGATTTATAGTTGATATAATATGGTTTTGAAGATTATTGTGTTTTAGTTTTTGAAGATATTTAAAATCTTTGTTGTTGGTTACATAATATGCTCTTCCATGAACACAAAGTTTTTATTTTTCTTCTTTTGACAACATATTAAGACCAAATGACCTGCCATGACCCAGCTTCAGATGCCAGGTAGTAAGGGAAAGGGGACTCAGTTTTGAATCCACAACCTACCCTGGAAAACTCCAACCACCTTCAGCCACTCTGAGGACTTTGCAGAGGCAGTGCTGCAGTCACTGCTCAGGAAGAAATCAGGAGGAAAAAAAGAGCTACAGTGCTAAACATAATATGCCAAAAACTAAATCCCTCCAAAACAAAACCCAGATGGTACAAAGAGAGGCAGATAACAGGAGCTCCCTAGAAAAACGATCCACAAACATTGATTAGGACAAGCTAGCAAATAAATCATTCAAAAATAATGATAAAAAAGCTGAATGAGATGCAGGAGGCACAAATACCCAAAGGCAAATTAAAAAACTCAGAAAAGTGACAGATTTGAGGTTATGAAGGAAGTCCTGACAGAAAGAATAGAGATAAAAAATACAGTCAATGAGCTGAAGATATACTTGGAAAGCTCTATAAATAGACTATGTCTTGCAGAAGAACCAATCACAGAAACTGAAGAGTAGATTACAGAGGCAACCCTCATGGAAGAGGAGAAACAATATTGAGGAAAAATGAAGAAATCCTGTGAGAACTATCAGACACTGTGAGAAGGATAGTAGGTATCCCAGAAGAAGAAAAGGGGGAGTAGAAAACATTTTTAAAGAATAGCAGAGAACTTCTCCCATGAATCGTAAAAAGTAACCATGTTGGTCTAGGAAGCCAATAGAACACCAAAATTTCTAAACACAAAAGATCTAGCCAAAGACACATCATATTAAAACTGGCAAAAGCCAAAAAGAAAGAAAAAAATATTCAGCATGCCCTGTGGGTTAGGTGTGAACTGCTTGGGAGCAGTTTACAAAGAGGCCAAGGAACTGAGTTCACTGCCTGGGACAGGGTTGCCGGGTGGGGGTTGCAGGCACAACTAAATTGAAACATTAAATAAGTAAAATATGTCTTCCTCCTCTCTTCAGCCCTATGTGATGACTGCCTGCTTTGGTTCTTGTTTTGCCTTCTCTCCTTTACTTATTTATTTATTTATTTGTTTGTTTATTTATTTATTTATTTTAAGGAAAGGGGTAAACAGGAATGCAGGCAAGCAGAGGAAGGCATGTAGGAAGAGAGAAAAGGAAGAAGCACTTTAATTTAGTTTTTCATTTTTGTTGTTCCCCATGACTCTGAGTCTCAAGCTAGGAACCTTGGGATGCACATGGACTGAGCTGACAGAAAGCAGCTGACCAAACCACCTCTCCACCAGTGCATACCATTCATTCCTCTTTAAATAAATAAATAAATAAATAAATAAATAAATGGAAAAAATTACTCAAGACTACTAAAGAAAAGAGAAACATAATCTAAATCCATCAGGCTATCAGACTTCCCAGCAGAAATTCTACAGGTCAGAAGAAAGTGGACTAACAAGTTCAAAACATTAAAAGACAGGAGCACCCTGGAAGAGTAGTGGCTGGGTCAATTGCCTCCTGCTGAAGCACAGTCCACATATACTGCAGGGACTCAGGTTTGTGTCCCAGACCCCATGATTACAACCCAGAACAGGGAGAACAATTAATGAACAACTAAATAAAAACTAAAATGTTTCTTCCTCCTCTCTTCCTGCCTACCTTCCTACTCACCTCCATTCCTACCTGTAGCTTTCCTTTAAAAAAAAATACTAAAAGACAAAAATTGCCAAGTATTCTTACTGTATACAGTAATCCCTCACCTATCACGGAAGTTACGTTCCAGAGACCCCCGCGATAGGTGAAAATCTACGGAGTAGTGGCATTATAATTTACTATTTATATATATATATTTAAGGCTTTATAAACCCTTCCCACACTCATATTAACCTTTCCCACACTCTTGCAAACACTTTCTACACTCTTAAACCTACGTAATTTTAAGAACATATAAAATTCCATGTGGGTACTCACTAGTGAAGTAGACATATACCACAAAATCCCACAATATAGTGAAAATTCCGTGATACAGAATTACATTTAAAAAAAAACAAACCCACAATAGAGTGAAGTCGCGATAATTGAACCACGATATAGCGAGGGACGACTGTACTACAAAATTATTATTCAAATATAATGGAAAAATAAATTGATTCAATGATAAAGAAAAATTAATGGATTTTTCCATCACCAAGTCTTCCTTTCAAGAAATGTTGAAAGGGGTTCTATAAAGGGAAAACAAAAACAAAGAACCATGTTACCCAAAGAATGGTGATAAACAGCAAAACACAATAAGAAACAAAGACAGGGCCAATAGAAAAAAAACGACAGGGGAAAAAAAGTACTTGTAGACATACAAACATGATAGCATGTCAATTCATAAAAGACTACCAAAAAGTAGTAAAGCTAGAGATAATTCACATGGTAGCCATAAAACCCAGTACTAAAGAGATACGCAGTTGGGAAGAGGACAAACTGAAAGAATCTTTACCAAAAACCATCTAGAAAAATCAAGCAAAAACAAATGGGAAAAAGAGCAACAGATACATAAAACAAATGCTCAAATTATAGCGATGAAGTCCTACATATCAATTATCACTCTAAATATGAATGTACTGAACTCACGAATCAAAAAACAGAGTGGCTAGATGTATCAAAAACAGGACCCATCAATATTATACCTATAAGAAACTCATATCAGATCCAAAGGCAAGGAAAGGTTGAAAGTCAAGGGTTACAAAGAAATATATTAAAGCAATGGGAATGAGGGGAAAAAACCAGAAACTGCAATACTAAATCAGCCAAGATAAACTTCCACTTAAAAAGGTATCATGAGGCAAGGATGGACACTATATTTTGTTCAAGGGGGTAACCCATCAAGAAAAGTAACTGTCATTATCATTTTTGCACCCTATGGCAGACCACCTAGATATATAAAACAAATACTTACAGAGCTAAAGGGAGACAGTGACAGCATCATAGCAGTAGTAATAGTAGTGGACTTCAATACCCCTCTTATATCAATACATAAAACATCCTGCTGGAAAATCAGCAGAGAAACAGACTCTATATAAAGCAGTAGATCACATGCACCTACCAGTTCAACCCCAATTAAAAGAAAGAGTAAAGATTCTCCTCAGTGTGCATGGAATATTTTCAAGGATAGACCATATCCTGGGACAGAAAGCAAGCAAGTCTCAGTAAATTTAGCAAAACTGAAAATATAGAAAGCATCTTCTCCAAATATGAGAGCATAAAAACTAAAAAATTAATTGGAAGACAAAAGCTTGAGGAATCACAAAAATGTGACTATTAAACAAAAGTCTTCTGAACAACTTTGGGTTATTGATAAAATTAAGAATTATCTGGAAACAAATGAAAATAAAGCGATGAGCTACTAAACTATATAAAATGTGGCAAAAGCACTCCTGAAAGGAAAGATTACAGCCATCCAAGCATACATCAAAAATCAAGAGACAGGCCGAATTAAAAATCTACCCACACATCTGATGTAACTAGAAAGGGAAAAAAACAGTCAAAACAAAAAATCAGTAGAAGGAAGGAAATATGCAGTGTCTGTATTTTGCAACATAACAGATTTCTAGATACCATGTGAAGTATAGGAAGAGAATGTTGCACTGTTCACCATATGGTAACAAAATTGGCATCATCTATCTTACCAAGTCAGAGTTGCTTACTCTATGGACAATGTATCACTCTTCCTTGAAATTTCAAACTACATTACAAAGGTATAGTCAAATCAGTATGGTATTAGCATAAAAACTCACATATTGATCAATGGAACAGAATGAAGAACCCAGAAATGAAACCACTTCCGTATGGTCAATAAATTTACAACAAAAGGAGCCGAGAATATACTAAAGCAAAAGAACAGTCTCTTCAATAAATGGTACTGGGAAAACTGAACAACCATGCGTAAAAGAATGAAACTTAACTACTATTGCATATATCACACATTACACAATCACCAACTCAAAATGGATTAAAGTCTTGAACATAGATCTGAAAGAAAAATGCTCTTAGAAGAAAACATAGGCAGTAATCGCTTTGATGTGATTATTTTTTTGGATTTGACACTAAAAGTAAAGACAGCAAGAATAAAAATAAACAAGTGAGATTGCATTAAATAAAAAATTCTGTACAGAAAGGAAACCATCAACAAAATTAAAAGGTATCCTATGTAATGTGAGAAAATATTTGCAAACCATATATGTAATAAGGGAGTAATATAAAAATATATATAAATTATTCATATGAATGAATAGATAAAAGAAATTCTATTAAACTTATTTTCCAAAGAAGACATACAAATTGACAGCAGGTACACAAAAAGGTACTGAACATTACCAGTCATCAAAAAAAGGCACAACAAATCTACAGTAAAATATCACCTCACACATTTTAATGACTAGCAACAAATAGACAAGAAATAACAAGTGTGTGTGGGGGAAATAGAGAAAAAGAAATCCCAGACACTGTTGATGGGAATGTAAATTGGTGCTGTAACTATGGAAAACAATATGGTAGTTTCTCAAGGATCCAGCAATTTCATTCCTGAGTATTTCTCAAAAAATATAAACACTGACTTGAAAAGATTCATGATCATTGTCACATTACTTCTTACGACCAAGACTCAGACATAATCTAAATATTTATAGTGGATAAAGAAATAAATGGATAAATAAGAGAAAGCTCTTTCTCTCACCTCCCCAACCATAAAAGAAAAAAACAAGTCTAAAATATGTATAAAATCCAAAAGACATCAATTAGCCAAAGCAATCTTAGAAGAACAGAGCTAGAGGTATCACACTTCTTGATTTAAATCACATTAAACATTTTGCAATCTATAGCTACATAGATATTGAAATACTTCATTTACAATGAAAGGAAACTGCTAGCGTGACAACATAGCAGGACTTCTTTGAGAGGATTATACTAAATGAAATAAATCAGAGAAAGGCAAATACTGTATAATCTCACTTGTATGAGGGATCTTTAAAAAATAAACACATAGATAACAGAGAATAGACTGGAGATTACAGAGACCAGAAGTGGGGAATAAGCAAAGGGTGAAAGAGGTCAAAATGTACAAAATTCCAACTGAAAATTTAAAAAGTCCTAGGGATATAATAAGCTGCATGGTGATCATATTTAATAATATTCTATTGTATATTTGAAAGTTGCTAAGAGTGTATCTTAAAAATTCTCATCACAAGAAAAAAATTGTAATTTTGTAGTGGTGGAATTAACCAGACTTATTGTGGCAATGATTTCTCAATGTAAACATATCTTTTATACTTATACTGCATACCTGGAACAAAAATGTTCTCTGTCATAAAAAAGGAATTACAGTTCATATATGAATATGTATGTATCACTATATATATATATGCATATACATATGCATATATTATATATATATGTACATAATATTGGGAAGAAAAACAAGTCAGGGGTAAAAAGTGTATAAAATTTTGTTCAGTTTTTATTTACCTTACAAATAAATTCCTCTATATCCTGCTCCCCCCCAAAAAAAACCTTTACTAGATAGCAGCGGAAGTAACTAGGATAACAAATTCATATTCTGAAGATTAGCTATTAAAATAAATATTGAGTATTGATTTTTCCATTTATTTTGACTTTCCTTTATATAAAAACAGCCAAACAGTCCATAAGAAAATGTCAATTATTAAATGTGCAAAAAATCATAAAACTAGAAAAATCATTATTCTGCGATTTCTAAAACAGTTAAGTCAGGAAAATATCAATGAAAGAAGCTACTAGGTATAAGTATTCATGAAGAATTTTATAAAAGAGGCATCGAGCTATCATGATCTAAACTCACAGATCAATCTTAGTATCATAAAAGTGGGACGATCAGATGTGTGTGCTTATAGTTGTGATACAAGAGAAAGCATCCAGTTCTACCCTTGAAATATTCTGACCAAAGGAGTTTAGCATATATCTATTAAAGTTTCCAAAGCTAACTTCCAATCAACAGTAATGCATTAATTTAACTTAGATGACAAAATAATAGCCAAATCTTGATAATTTCTGAATCTGGGTGAAAATTAGAGTGATGAACAATTTTTTAACTTTTTGTGTGTATTTTAAATATTAATAATGAAAATAACTATCAGGATCTGATTCCAAGATAGTGTGCTGTTAAGATCTCAAGGCTCATCTCCTCCCCACAGCACAACTAAGGAAAGAATTATTTGGCTGATATTATCTTTGAAAATAAACTAAACCAGCATCTCCATAGAGAAAGGGGACATATGCCTCCATAGAAGGCAAGAGAGACTCATCTGTCTCGGCACCACATAATTCCCTTTAGAGATGCTGAGCCTGCAGGGAGAGTTGGATGAAAAGTATACTGTCCTGAAGCTAAAGGCCTTTTTCCCACAGCAAGCACTTCCATTTCTGGGAGCCAGCTTGCAGTCACTGAACCAGGGGCCTGGATATAAGAAAGAAAGAAAGCTAGAGTCTCCGTGAATGGAGATACCACTTCCTCAGGTTGCTGAGAAGGGAGGCCATTATTGAAAAGCCCCCTGGGATACACACCCACCTCTTCACCACAGTGCACTGGTGCAGAACTGCAGTTCCCTAGAGTTGCTCTTCCCTAATATAGAACTGTCGGTACTTACCACTGCATCTCCTTGAGTACCAAGAAACATACAGTAAGGCCAAGAAGCACCCCAGTGAATAATTGACTGTTTCCTGGCAAGGAACATTACTTTCTATCCCTTTCATGGGGAAAATAATTGGAAGGGCTCCATGAAAAATTGCAGCTCCTGCCAGCTTGCAGTTGCTGTTAAATAGTTTCCCATCTGTGTGGTACGTCCTGAAATTCCTCCCCCAGAGCTCAGGGCTTATTTACCACACCCTATTGGGACTACCACTCCTCTGGAGAACTGAGGGACATTCAGAAGGGAGGATGCTGAACTAATAGCAAATGCCAGCTCTTTCCCTTCTTTGGGTTAGTTTGAGTCCTGCTCACTGACTAACCCACAATTCTTGAGTTCCTATCACTGGACTTTATTATTCATGCCTATAACTCTGGGGAAAGCTTTGCATTCCTTTTGCCAATTGCAATCCTGTAGGTTGGACTCTGAAGCCTCAACACAGGGCTCACTTTAGAACTTTAACAAATTCAACGAATGTTGACATAACTCAAGGAAATCCAGTATTCCAGGTCAAGATCTAGGCTTATTCTGTGCAACTGAACACCCAAACACAGGCCATAATATCAAAGAAGACTAACTCAAGAAATAAACACAGAATGCTAAGCAGAAGAGACAGAGAAATACATATAAATGATGGACCTAAATAAAATCCCAGAAGAAAGTCTGAATGCAACAGACTTAAGTAAAAACTACTTCATGAAGACATTAAAGCAACAGTGATAACAATATCAATTGATATCAGGAAAACAAAGGAAGAACAAAAAGAGAACTGCAATAAAGAGAGAAGATATGAGACAGCTCAACAGAATTCATGGGTTTAAAGAATATAATAGATGAACAAAAGAACACAATAGAGGGGTTCAACAGGAGGTTAGAGGAGACTCCAACAGAATCAAGGAACTAGAAAATAGGGCAGTGGTGGGCACTAAATGATACCAGCAACAAGAAAAAATAATTAAAAGAAACAAAGACACCATATGAGACCTGTGGAATCACATCAAGAGGAAAAACACTTGCATCATAATGGACCCATTAGAAGAGAAAGAGAAGGGAGACAGAATCTGTATCTGAAGAAATTATAGCTGAAAATTTCTGTAACCTGAAGAAGCAAGTGGACCTCCAGACCTAGGAAGTTCAGAGTTTCATACAAAAAGAAACACCAAACTGATCTACACTAAGACACATTATTATTAAAATGTCAAAAATAAAAGATAAAAGAGAATTTTAAAAGCAGCTAGAGAAAATGAGTTACATACAAAGGAGCCCCCATAAGACTGTTGGCAGATATCTCAACAAAACTTTACAAGTCAAAAGGAAACGCTAGGACATATTCAACTGTTGAAAGTAAAGGATTTCCAACAAAGAATACTCTAATCAGCTAGATGATCACTTAAAACTGAAGGAATATAAGGAGCTTTTTAGACAAGCAAAAGTTAAAGGAATTCACCGCCGAAATCAACTTTGAAATAAATATTAAAGAGCTATAAAATGAAAATAAACCCCACTTAAAAGCAGTTAAACATCAAAATATACAAAATGGGGAGTAAGGGAGTGAAAATGCAGATTGGTAGGTGAGCTCTGGTGGAGTAGAGGTAAAGTCATTCACCTCTGAGGGACACAGACCACATATCCCTGGGTTCAACTCCCAGGTCAGGGGGAAACAACCAAAGTGAACAACTAAATAAAAACGTTTCTTCCTCCTCTCTTCTTCGCTGCTCACTCACCTTCATTCCTGCCTGTACTTTTCCTTTAAAAATTTTAGATGGTTTGAATGGACTCAAGACTAACTTGCATTCAAGTTAAAACAGGACATGAGTATAGAATCTTTTATGTATAACCCAGGGTGACCTCAAATCATAACTCCAGGAAAAAAAGAAAGAAGAAAATAAAAAGGGAATCCAAATTACATAATTACTTACAAATCACCTAAGAGAAAGTGAAGAACAAAGGTACTATCTGCAGTAACACCAGAAAATTATTAACAAAACAGCAATAAACAATTATATATCACTAATCCCCACAAATGTTATTGGAATGAATTCTCTAGTACTAGAATTAAAACAGGAAGACAGATCAGTGGAACAGAATTGAATGACTAGAATTAGACTCACTTATATACGGTCATTTAGTTTACAACAAAGAAGCTGAGAGCATAGGATAGAGAACGGGAAGTCTCTTTAATAATTGTTGAGAAAACTGGACAGCTACAGCAGAAGGATGAACCTAGACCATTCTCTAACACTATTTACAAAAATTAATTCAAATGGATTAACGACTGGACATAAGACCATAAACCACAAAAATACTTAGAAAATAGCATAGGGAAGTCATTACATCAGCTTTAGAAAAAAGCCTTTTGGGACTCACTTCAGTGACAAGGGAAGCAAAAGGAAAAATAAACAATTGGGACTATATCAAATTAAGAAACTTTGCACAGAGAAAGATGACATTACCAAAACAAAATGACAACATACTAAGAGAAGATATTCGTGTTTCATACATCTGACAAAGGCTTAATAACCAAAATATAGAAAGACTTACAAAATTCAACAACAGGAAAACAAGCAATCCAATCAAAAAATGAACAGAACTAAAGAGACATTTATATAAAGAAGACATAAAGATGACCAACAGGCATGTGAGAATAAGTTCTCACTTGTTATTAGGAAATGCAAATCAAAACAACAATGAAATATCATCCTATATATGTGAGACTGATTATTATTCAAAAGTCTAGAAACAACTAATGTTGGTGAGTATTCAGAGAAAAAGGAACACTTCTACACTGTTGGTGGGAGTGCAAAGTGGTGCAATCCTTTTGGAGAGCAGTATGAAAATTCTTTAGAAAATGAGAATGGAAATCCCATATAACCCCATCATCCCACTTCATGGTATCTACCAAGAAACACTAATCACAGAGATATGCATACCACCAGGTTTATTGCATCATTATTTATAGAAGCCAAGTGCCCATCATTAAGTTACCGGATAAAGATGTGGTATATATACACAATGGAACACTACACATCTTAGAAAAGATGAAATTCTGTCATTGACAAAAACATGTATGGTATTATTCAAAGTGAAATAAATCAGAAGAAAGAAAAATACTAGATGGTGTCATTCATACGTGGAAAATAAAGAAACAAAGCAAAGGAAAAGACTGAAAAAAAAAAACAACAACCCTTGGACATTAGCAATTTTAATATTGAGGTTACCAATAGGGAACCAGGTGGAGCTGGGTACAAGTGCTAATTTGGTGGGAGTAGGATGTGTTGTCATATATCTGAGAATGGGGAACCAGCACACATGGGTTTATATTATTTTGTATAGCAAAATTACCTCAATCAATGTCAATTTTTTTTTAAAGCAAAGGAATAACTAAACAAAAAACCATACTTGGATATTAGCAACAGAACTGAGGTTACCAGTGGGGAATGGGGCAGGGTTTGGGGGCAAATGGTGGCTGGTGGGGTCCAATGAACAATGGTGAAAAAAAATTTGTAATTTAGTAGTGGGCAGGGTGTGTTGGCACATACTTGAAGAATGGGGAACCTGTATATACGTGTTTACATTATTTTGTAAATCAAAGTTACATTGATAAATATTTAAAAAGTAACTTCACATGAATTGGGATGGATTCTATATTCCTATATATCTAAGTCCCCCCCAGCCCTCATTGTCCCTTTAGTAGTATGAAAAGACTACAAAGAACTTTGTAAAGAACATTGTAAAGAAAGGTAATTTTTAAATCTGATACCAATTTGAGCTGGTGCAAGCATCTCGCAATAATAACTCCATGTTTCACTGAAATTTAAGGGGTCAAAGTAGATGACCAAAGATACAGCTACAAGAGAAAGAAACTGAATCTATAATGCCTGCAACTAATAGTGATAACACTTACTAACTGTATTTTCTGTGCCAGGCACTGTGCTTCCCCTTGTTTCAATTAGAATCATCACAATAATATATCTCCACTTTACAGACAAACTAAGGCTAAGAATGTTAATTTGGTTAACAAAACAGAGCTAGAATATGACAAAGGTGAAATTCAAATCCAACTGTTACACCATAGGATTATACTTACATTTTTATTTTTGCTGGTGGTGGTAAACTTCATATATTATACATAATTGTTGATTTGCAATGATGCAGGCCTTAAGTCACTATAATGTTACTTCCTTCAATATAATTAATTTAAAAATAGTCATAGACAGCATTTTAAACTCTATACCAGGAGTAGTAAATACCCTAGATACACAAGGTATAATATACTTGTGTTTATGACTCCATTCCCCAAAATGTAATATTCCTATAAACCAAAAAGTGTTTACTGCTGTTATGGCTCATGTGATGTAATCGCCTATGGTTTCAAGAAAGAAAACAATATATTCTCGGCAGCTGAAACCCATCTTCATCTTTGGACAATTCTATAGAATATGAATTTGGGAGGCAGAAATAAACTGCCTCTCATTATTGTGATTGAAAATGTGGGATGTGGCACGCCCTGGTGGCTCAGGCACTAAGTCAGTACCTGGGGTGTGGACCATGTAAAGCCCAGTGATTGAGAATTAGGGTCAATGGAAACACCGAAGTAAATAAAAATAAATTAAAATACTTCCTTCTCTTCTTCCTTCCTTCCTAAAAAGAAAAAGAAAAAAGTGCAACTGTTTCCTTTTGTTAAATTCCTGTGAGTTAGAATATGAGCTTATACTCTAGATTCTAGTAGAAAACACACTTGTCCAGATGGTGAATTAAGGACAAATACATCAAAGAAGCAGGGAACATGGAGAATTATCTTCGGTATCAGTGGTTTCTGAGGCAAGATTGCATGTCCTGAGCAACATGTACCTGCAATATCGAGTGTCCAATGCCAGTGAAGCCAACTGTGTGAGCGGCAGCTTTCACTACTCAGTCCACAAGGAGAACAGATCTGCAGCATCAAATTGAATTGCTATTCCAGAACCTCGACACTGGTCATCCAAGCATATTGATGATTCTGTGACTTATCCAATAGCTATTTAATAAATTCCACTTCTGTTCAAACAGCCAGAGTGAGCTTCATGAAACTAAAAACAGCTGATTAGCCAAGAAATAAACACTACTGTTCTGCTGTCAAACACGCACACATGCGCACACACACACACACGAAATGAATAAATGGATTTATTGTTTAAAAAAATAATACATTAAAAAGACAGAAAACATAAATAAATATCTGATCTCTGAATACAAAAGATCTCTATTGGATTCAAGTTCAGATATTTTTGCATGAATAAGGGTTCTATAATTGAAAGAACAACATAGATAATATGTAGAAAAATATTTGCAAAATTTATGGTAAGTTTTTACTATTTTATATAGATATACACACATATATAATATTTACCATTGTATATAGAGTTTAACAGGTAAAAAAATAAAACACGAATTTACAAAGATATGAATAGAAAATTCATAAGCAAAAATATGAATCAATATACATATGAGAAACTATTCAAGATCAACAATATAAAAAAAGTCCCAAAGTAAACTAAAATTACCATTCATTTGTGCAAAAAATGCTTTACATGTACCTTTTATATGCTATTTAAGGCAATAATAATAATAATAATACATTAGTGAACAATGGTAAACCAATAATATTGCTTTGTTATCATCTCAATTTGTAACAAATCTTTAAAACAGCCAGTTATAATTTTCACTCTCATTATTTTCTCTTGCCTAAAGTCTGCTGAGAAGTGTTAATGATCAAGAAAGTACTCCAAGTGGAGAGGATGAGAACAATTATGCATAATAATCCACATGTGCATAAACATGTGGGAATATTTAAGTGAAATTTATCAACCTAATGAGAACAATGGTCAAGAAGTAAAAATAATTCATTACTCACAAATATATAATATAAGTCATTTTCTAGGGAAAAATGAGACAGACATGCTATTTTGATAAACATCTATGACTTGCTTGCTCAGACTCCAAATTTACTCAGAGGAAATTGCAGCATGTGACAAAAGCACAAATATTACCCCACAGTCCTACAACCTCTGCACTTGACTCCATCTATCTCTTCTGCAGTGATGATTTATGCTAGAAATAAAAATGCTCTTTGATCATTGGCTTTTATTTCTAGAACTAAAAATTTATCTTTACTTGCTGTGCCCAGTCAACCACTTAGGAGGGACCAATTTAGTCCTCATGGTCGTAATATATTGTGGAAGGAAATTCTCAGAAAGCTATAGATCACAGATGATACACTTCGTTATAAGGTTGTCTGACTATTGCTGGGATGGTGGGAACGATGTTGAACCCAGGGTATCATTTATTTGCTTTAATTTATACTCACGGTTTTAATTTTCTCAGTTTCAATTTTAAATACTAATAATTAAATGAGGGTAGTTAAAGCATTGAGTTATGGAGAATTAAATGTTAACTCAACAATCATCTAGTACTCATTTTTCTAACTGTAGCCATTTATTCTTTCTCCCTCAAATCTTGACTTCAATACAACTTTAACTCAGGACTAGCATCACTCCCTTCCATAAGAAGTCTGAGAAAACAAAGATTATATATAAATGATACTTTTTTCTCTCTGTAAGAATAATAATCAACATACCTTTGTATTTACAATGTCTGTTTAGCATGCCCTTTTAGAGTAGTGGTTAGGTCAATTGCCTCTGAAGGACGCAGGCCAAATAGATAGCCCTGGGTTCAAGTCCCAGGTCCGGGATGGGTGGAGGATGGGACAATAAGTGTAAACAACTAAATGAAAATAAAATAAAAAATACTTCTTCCTCCTGTCTCTTTCTGTCTGCCTGCCTGCTCTCCTTCATTCCTGCCTGCACCATTCCTTTAAAAATAAGTCTATTAATTCTAAAGCCAGCTAAATTCCTACCAAAAGTAAATACTTATTATAGATATTTTTAAGATTTAAAAATCTTAAAATATAATTCTAAAAATTTGAAATGATATATTCACTAATTAATAATTCAGGATATTGTATTAGTTTTCTATTATCATAACCGATTACACACATTCAGTGACTTAAAATATGTATTTACGATCTCACAATTCTGTAGGTTAGAAGCCCAGATGGACTCGATGGGGTCCTCTAACTTCCCCACTCAAGGTCTCACAAGATCAAAATCATGGTTTCAGTGTGACTGGGGAGAAATCCATTTCCAAATTTTCTATGGAGACAATAACAAAATACCACAGACTGAGAGACTTAAGTACAGAAATTTATTCTGTCACAGTCTGGAAGCTAAAACACTTAAGATTAAGTCGTAGGCAGGAGTGGTTTTTTCCAAAGCCTCTCTCCTTGGCTACCTTCTCCCTATAATCTGCACTTGGTCTTACCTCAGTTCACGTCTATGTCCACATTTCCTCCTCTTATAAGGACACCATATTGGAGTAAAGCCCACCCTAATAATCTCATTTTAATCTAATTACCTCTTTAAAGACCCTATCTCTAAATACAGTCACTTTCTGAGGTACTAGGATTTAAGACTTCAGCATATTATTTGGGGAAACTAATTCTCCTATAATAAAGCTAACTCAGATTGCTGGTATAATCCAGTTCTTGGCAGTTGTGTAAGGCTTCTTTTTCCTCAATGACTTTCAATAAGGAGTCACTCCCCAGCTCAGGGACAGGCTGCCCATCTTCCTCCTGTTGTGGTTCCCTTTATCTTCAAACAGGGCTCAGTTCTTAGAATACTTTTCATACTTCCCTCAAATTCCTTTCTGCTTTCAACTGGAAAAATACTATGCCTTTAGGGCTCTTGTGATTAGTTCAGAGCCAGAAAATCTCCTAGTTTTACAGCCAACTGTGCCATATAGCATAACATCATCATGACAATGACAACCCACATTCACTGATTTGGGAAGCCAATTTAGAAATACTACTTACCACAAATATTGATGCTATACTTTCACCAAAATGGGTCATTTTAGCAAGGCAAAAATGGAAAATAAAACTGAAGACATGAATTAGCCTAAAAGAATATAAGTATAAAGAAGCTCTCGTGTTATTCTCATTACTTTGACAGGGTATTCCTTGGAGCTAATAATGTAAGGAAACATAGCCCCTGTGCTCTGTACTTTGCAGAGTTTTAGCAATGCCCTAAGGTATTCTATAATATCTGAAGATAATTTTAAATTTAGAATGGCAATAGAGTCCCTGTCTAAACATAGAAACAAGAATTTAACGGGATTAATTTATTTAAAGATGGTATCAAGGTACTAAAAAAGAAATACCTCATTAATTTTATTTTCTTTACTGTCTAAATTACTCCTTGTTATTTTCTTAGTTGTTAAACAAGAATAAACTTTCTTTAATAAAACTTATGGTACAAAACCAATCACCTAGTCTTTAAATAATTAATATCCTATAATGGGAAAGGGCAACGAGTGGCATGCATATGGAGGGAGAAAATGCACAAACACTTTTTAAATGTTGTAAGACTCGAAAATGAAATACAACCTTGCTGAGTCCTGCATCACCACTTTCCCAGGTTATTGTAATAGCTTTCTTACAGGGTTACTTCAGTCTTGTTCTTTTTCCCACCAACACATCTTCTACATTGCTGACTCAGTGGTCTTCCCAAAATACTCCCAACTACACAGAGGATGAAAGCCAAGCTCCTAAGCATGGTCAGGTATCCTCCAGGAAGCACTAATGACACGACTATTTTTCCAGACCCATCTTTTGTCATGGAATTCTGCTACTCATGCTTCAGCCAAGTTATCTACCTGAGTGTTTCGATAAACACATTATTTTTCACCACTTTATTGTCAAGATGTAGTGGATATTATTAGAATGTATTGAATGAATGAATAAAACATGCTCTGGCATGCCTCTTTGTACATATCTATAGGTTGGTAGTTAACAAAAATTTCCTCCTTATCTCCCATTGCTCCTGGAGTTTCCAATTCATGCTTCCAAATCCTATCCAGGTGTCATATGTTTCCAGAAGCTTTTCAAGAGCATCTCCTCCCTCCTAGAGTGAGCTTAATAATTCTTTCATTAATTTCTTGTGTAGCTTAATGAATTCTTAAGCATACATTGTATATTTTAATTACATTTTATGTTCTTTTGTGAATAAAAGAACAACATCATCAGTATCCCTTGAAAACTTTTAAGATATTCAAATTTTGAAGTTCCCACTTCGGGGTTGCTGAATCAGAAACTCCAGGGGTGAGGCATAGCTATCATTGCTATGCCCTCCAGATGATTCTGATAAATGCTAAAATTTGACAACCTAAGGACTTGCCTTACCTAGCACAAAGTAGATAATAAGCAAATGTTAATTGAGTTGAACTTTATCTTCCATGACTTTAAGTTCAATAGAAACATCAGCAGTCTTAGAGATGACTTCCTCAGATAAGATTCTCAAATGCTTAAAAACATCATCAACAACAAAAAAAACTGAGACTAAAAGACATCTATTGACCCTAGGTTAATTTATTTTGCCAATTAAATGAGTTTTTTAAAAATAGATACAGATATAGCAAAATAGCTATAAGGACTTTCCAAATAATCTTTATAAAAAATGTTTATAAAATATGTCCAAGAAATATGGGTCTCACGCCAGAGTTTAATATCAATAGTTCCCCTTCAAAAAATTATCTCAAGCTATAAATTTGAGTTATGTGAGGTTCACGAAGTTATTGGCAGGAAATATTCTCTAACTGAGACTTAGAAGAATTTTGTTTTTGTAGTTTTTGTGAATTTCTCTTACTATCAGAAATTATCACAAGACAATGAATTCTAAGCATCTTGGAAATTAATAGAAGCTTTTCTCTATTTATCTATCTCTAAATAGCAAAGTCTTCTATCAAGAATAATACCACTAAATGAATTAACTTTCCTCTTCTTGATCACCATTTCCTGGTTATCTTACTTTGTGTTCTTTCAAAGGAACTAAAGGAATTAGAAATAATGAAAAGTAGAGCCTGGAAACAGCAAATGAACTCAGTCCAAATCCTGATTCTACATCAAATAACAGCAAATATGGAAATTATTTGTCCAAGCGGTAACCTGGTATTCTTGACCATTGCTTCTGGAAATTTCTTTGCTTAAGATTTGTGCTTATATCTAGAGCACGCTAAGCACCTTGGCATAAAATGATAACTCAATATTTTAAATATTTCTCTTTGTGAAAAAGAAGATGAGAGAAAGGAGAGAAATATCTTTCATATATACTTATAATGAGCTTCCTCCCTAGAATATATTAAACACTCTTACCAGTCCACCAATACTCCTAGCCACTTTTCAAAATACTTACTTCTTATTCCATGAAAGTTAAAGATCACGCAGAAGAGCCAGAGTTTGAAATACATTTTCTGAGTTAACAAGAGAGATGCACAGAGCTTCCACATTCTCTCCATCCTTTTGCTTACCAACTTAAAATATGGTTATGCAAATTTTAGCTACAGAGGTGGTCAAGAATTTTCATAAGAGAACTATAGTCTCAAAAATATTTTTATAAAGCACCCAAATCCCTACAAGTAACCCAAGAAATAATATTTTACTCCCCGAATTCAAAGGAACAAGATTCCAGAAATTTCTGCATTGCCTACTGCTATGTCTACATGTTCGTGACCCATCCCAAAATTCATGTACTAAAATTATAATACCTAAAGTGATTGCATTAGGAGGTGGACTTTTGGGAGGCATCTAAATCATGAGGTGGAACCCTCATTCATGAGTGATAGTAGTGCTGTTAGAAAAGAGACCTCACAAGATCACTAACCTCCTCCATTAGCATTAAAAATGTTGGTTATAAACCAGGAAGAGGGCCTTCACCAGAACACAATAATGTTGGTGCCCTGATCTTGGATTTCCTAACTTTCAGAACTATGAGAAACGAATTTTTGTTGTTTATAATTCATGTGGTCTGTGGTCTTTTGTTATTTTGCAACCTGAACAGATTGAAACCTCTACTATGTCCCTGCTACAGATGGATAAGAAGACAAATATCTCTGCTAATCTCTCCAAATTGCTAAAATTCCTAATAGTCTGCTGCAAATGTTAAAGGCCTTGTTAGGTAATGCAACTGAAAGACTTGAAAGGTGCTTGGAAGAGGTGAAAAACCAAAGATGGGTCTTTGAGGCAATCCAGGAATTAGCAACACAAAAAAAAACTATAATATTTTTAAGTCTATAAGGACTAAAAGAGGGGAGATGACAGGGCCATTCCTAAAAGCCAAATTGTATAATAGTTTCATGAGCTGACTGCTCAGAGCTAGCAGGAAAATGATGTAAAATCTGTAACCATGATGAGACACAGAGACACAGTCACTGCCAGAGAGAATTCTTCCCAACCCAAGCAAGATAAAGAGGGTAGAAATGGCCAGAAAGCTTTTCATTGAATCTACTAGGTGGGGAAGAAGGGAGGAGGGTTGGGAAGAGAGAAAATAGGCCACTCTGAGCTGCTCATATTAATAACATACCCTTCGTCATCTCACTTACGACCTTAGTTTTTGTTTTTATGGGCTATATTGATGTGTCCTGTTGGCTTAGCAGTTAAGTCTGCAGGCCCAGCAGAGTCCACATACATCCCAAGAACCCAGGTTCCCAACCCAGGGCTGGGGAATAATCGAGATAAATAATTAAATAAAATAAGTGCTTCCTCCTCCTCTCTTTTCCTGCCTGCCTGCCTACTTGCCTTCATTCTTGCTGCACCTTTCCTTTCAAAAAAATTGCAATGGAATATATAGAGCTGTAACTGTTGAACTTCTAAAGATGAATGAAAGAATAGTAGCATCCCTTGTGTATGAACTAATCCTATATTAGAAACAAAAACTTTTAAAGCTACTTTCGGAGTGCAGCCAAGGGAAAACATACTAGCATTATAATATATACCATATGTAGTAGCAATTATCCTTCCCTGAAATGAAATTCTTGCCATTCCATGATATCTTCTAAGAATGGGTTTCCTATGAATGTATAAGGTTATAACTTCAGAAAAATCTCATGGAACCACGCCATATTAAGTGAAGGTTTACATATCTTATAAAATGTAGAGAGTATTGAGGATAACTTAGGTAAGAGAATTTTTAAAAAAATTTTACAATCTGATGATAATAATTAAAATATATTTCATTAAAACATCTTGAGTACTAAGTCAAATATTAACATAATAATCGTTTCTTACAAATCGCCATCCATGGCAGTCATTCACTATTTCTCCCCAAAATCGTGACCTTAGTTCAATTCAAGCTGGATTGCATGCTTTCCAACCACAAGGAACTAGGTGATTGTGAGATAACAGGGCAATTTAAAAATAGGTATTATTTATTGAGCACTTACCATCTGCATGGTATTATACTGAACTCATTAGATACTTCATCATATTTATTTCCCCACAAATCCTATCAAATGGGAGGGCTGTCAACATCTGTATTTTATAGATAAAGACATTGAGGCATAGAGAGATTAACTACATAAGGTTACAAAGCGGATTGTCCAAGCAATGTTAGAGTGTCCAAGAATGTTAGAGTATGTGCCTTCGCCACTAAAATACACTGTTTCTCTTAGACAAAAGAACAAAACTTAATATTGAAGAGTAAAGAGGAATGACATTGACCCAAACTGAGTAAAATAAAAGCCACAGGAAAAGCTATAGCATGTTATTGGGGCAGGTTAAAGACAGACCTGTTCAGATGAATTTGGTACATCAAAAGTTCATTCAGTACTATATTCAGTTCTATATTCCAGGATTGTGCCAGGTTCTAGGAATATAAAGATAAAAAAGACATGCTAGTAGAGAAAAGAGATCTGCACATATACTATTTACAATGAGATTCACAGTAAGATCATGTACAAATATAAAATGTGCAAAGCATAAAAATAGGTACCACCCATTTTAAAATTGTGATTATAAGGGTTAAATTATATTCTAAGTATTTTACTCATCAGTTCCTAAGAAAATTCCCAGGATTTACAATTCTAATTGGTACAATGCCTTCCAAATAAAAGTTTTTATTTCCCTATTACCCAATACTATGCATTCTTTTGCAAAAATTAGTCATTTTGGAGATTGAATGGACCATAAGAGGTCATCACCTTTTTTTCTGTACCCCTATCCCATCTCTGTCTTGGCATACCAGACAGATGAGAAAACATTTTACTTTTGTGCGGAGCCAAAAGATGGGATTTCACAACCTCAGTAAATAGCTATTCCAATGTTTAACAAACCATTGGATCAGCCAGCTTTCTCTCCCAGGTTATCTTAAGGGTCAGAATTTTGCTCTTTCTAGAGAAGAAAAGTCTAGTCTATCGAACATTATGTAATTTTTTTATTATAAATTATGGAGGTTAATAATTTTCTCAGCAATGTTGAAGCTTTCCTCAAATCTCTCATCTTCCATCATCCTGCCCCTTCTGCTACTACTTTACCTGCAGATCACATTCTAATGGACTTAAATCAACACCTATAAAATGTTAAAACTTACTCTAGGTATTTTTGCATGTAACAGTCAACCTAATTTCTACAATTTAATGAGAAAAAAAGTACTACATATGTTCTTTGGAAGACATCCTATTCTATGAGGGATGTATTTCTCTACAAAATAACTACAATAGTTTATTTTTATGAATTGGATTAATACCTTCATTTTTATACAGTAACTCTATTTTCCCCACAGAACAGAAATTACAAAGATACTTGAGATTTACTCTAAAAAGTCATCATTGTGACATTGGTGATTCAAAAAAATGGAAAATAAATATTCTCTGTCACCTAATTGAGAAATTCTTCCTGGAATTTATATTCTCTATTTAGTTCTTGAATAGGATCTTACAAATGTGTACCACAATTTATTTCCCAGATGTTTATATAATATTCTTAAAATATGTATTAACAAGTTTAAAATTTTAAAATAAAGTAAGATATTTTTTCCCAACATAAACAGAAATCCAATTTGGGTAATTAATTTGAAGATGACTTTGCAAGTTAGATTTTTGGCAAATATTTTCTATAAATTGAATAAACTAAATTTATGAATATAAGGCTTTTCACAAATATATTTAAAGCAATGTGAAAAGATTGATATTACTTCAGAAAATGTTACTGACAAAGATATAAATATCAATATTCCACCTTCCCACTTTTATTTTAGAACACTGGATTAAACAGGAATGTCTAAGTTAAAATGTAGCATGTTACGACTACTTATTCGTTATGTCTTGATAAAACCTTTTTGGGTATGATTCCCAGATACTGAGAAAGTAAATGATTCTAATGACTGGGTAACAAATTCTTTTGCTCATCAGGTGCTTTTCTGTTCTTTACTTTTAACTAGAATTGAAAGAGATGTAAGTTAATAAATTGTTACATATAATTTTTCATGATAGATTTAGGATCTATATTAGTTATCTATTGTTGAGTGACACATTTCCCCAAACTTACAGACTTATGACGGCACATATTTATTAGCCTATAGTCTCTACGGTTTAGGAATCCTAGCATGACTTAGCTAGGTCCTCCAGCAAGGGATATCTCAACAGGCTAAAGACAGAGTGTCAGCAATGCTAAGGGTTCAGATGGAGCAGAATCGACTACCATGCTCACTTAGTGGTTGTTGGCAGGGTTTAGTTCAAACTAGAGGCTGCTTTAGTTCTTGCCCTGTGAACCCCTCCATAGGGTAGTTCATAACATGGCAACTGGCTTCATTAGAGTGAGCAGGCAAGAGAGTAAGAGAGTAGGAGAGGGCCAGATGGAAGACACAGTCTTTTATAACCTAAGTTCATATTGTTTTCACTTTGTCCTCCTATTCATTAGGAGCAAGTCAGTAGATCAAGCCTGAACTCAAGAGCAAGAGACCACATAAGGGTGTGAATGGCAGGAAGTAGGCATTGGTGGGACCATTCAAAAGCTGTCTATCACAGATAGGTTTCTATTACTTTGAAGAAAAAATTCTAATTTAGATGTGGGATTTTGATTGTATGAAAAAGGTCTTATGACCACTAAATTCAGGAATACCAGAATTACAACAGAGTTACCTCTTTCCTGAGGCTCCAGATTAAAAAAAATAATAATAATAACTGTTTTATTTCTTTTGTTTATATTGCTGTATGGTTTTTAGGACACTGAATTCATGTCTCAGACTGTATGAATTTCACACAAGACACAGCATCAGAGTTCCAGTGTCCCTTAACACCACTAGACTATGGAATTTAAATATGATGGGCAATAACAACAGTAAAAAGTCAACTTGACACTTTTTCTTAACAAAAGTTGAACTGGAAACCCTTAAGCGCTTAAAACATACAAAATTAAATTTAAGCCTGTGGTTTTGACTCATAATCATTGCTAATCCAAAACCCTAACATTACTAAGAGCTGGCAGCAAAAGAACAAAGGAAACTGAAGAGAAGAGAGTGCCTGGGAATACATATGAGAATGACCACATTTACACACACCTCAATCCAGGAAGCGAAGGAGGAAATGAGTCCAAAGAATGGAGAGTTTTAAAAGAGCAAAGTCTAACTGAAATGAAGCCAAACTAGTATATGCACAATAACAGGACTGCATTGTTGGCCTTAATGGAGGCAAAACAAAATCTCCTTGTCGACTTTAAATAATGCATGCACTTTTCTCAAGTTCATAACAATGAAATGCAACATTTCACTTATTCAGATGACATATTACCCAGCAAACTGAAGTCATTAAAACTCAGCTAAACTCTTAAAAAGTGAGATAAATAGCAATCTCCCATATCTGTGGGGGAGATCCCATTGGATGCCTGAAACTAGATTGTACTATATCCTATATATACTGCTTTTTCCTACATATATATAACTATAGGATAGTTTAATGTAAGTTAAGTACAATACCAAAATGCATAAAAATTTACTTTTATACTACTCATAAGAATGATTAAATTAAAAATCTGTAATATACATGAAGATATTTTGTACAGGAACGCCTCAATAATTACTGAAGTCATTTATCTTGCTCATTATAACATCCATATTTATTTGATTCTAAGCCACATGCCAATTTCTCAAGAGGTTTTCATTAAAAAAACAATAAAAATGATAAGATTTATTCACAAAGCCACCTTTGTTAGTGCAGTTTGGAATCAAATAAATACAGTAATAATTTATGTCCTCATTTAACAAGTATTTATTGGGAAGCTAATGTCTGTTAGTCCTGGACAAGGTGGATACGGCAGAGGAGAAAACAAGCTCTTATCTTGGAGCTTGTATTCTACTTGGGAGAGACTTTAAATAAATAAATACATATAGGCTATATCAGGAAATTATGAGTACATTCAAGGAAGTTCAATAAATAACATCTCTGTTCTCTATTCTAAGCAAATTATAGAATAAGACTAAAATGAAAGATTGATTAGTCAAATAAAACCTTGATTACTAGCAGAAGTAAGAGAACATGACTGACAAGTAAGCAAGTCAGTGTTTAAATCCCCAAATTGGACAATCTAAGAGTGATGGCATGAGGAGTTAGGAAGAAGCTGACTACTCAGTAGGACACTTACTTTCAAGAGAGAAGTGGAAGATTTGAGCCTTCAGAATGCACAGTTCATTCACAAATGTTCAAATCAGATAAGGTCATTTCTTTCTCCTCAGTTGTGCTGTCTAGAGTCAACGATGGCCTTTTCTATTGTTCTCAGATTTGACATAAACAAATGTTTTAAAACAACCCTGCTGCTGCCTTCTTGATGCAACTCACCCAATATCATCCACTTCTTTTTGGAGCATATTCTTGGGAGATTTAGCATGGGTTCCCAGAAATCCCTAATGCATGGTAACAGTATAATATATAAAACAACTCCAAGGTCATTTTATACCAAGCAACTCACTCCCTATTTATTTCTCCTAATTATAAGTCATACTGACAAACAGAGTATATCAGAGATTCCTAAGTAAATATAAACAATTTGAGACATTCTATAATAACATGACAACATGGAGATGACCCACATTTACTCATGAACTCCCTTTGTTATGTAATTTCAGAGAAAAAGTAAGAGTTCAAAGATTAAATCTCTGCAATTTAATGCCCAAACATATTAAAATTAGATGGAATCAAATATGCTTGCCCATGTAAGTTAAAGGTCACCAAAATTCAGTTCCAAATTTTTTCTTCCAAAGTTTATTACTCTGCTCTAAAAGGATTCTTGCTGGCTGGGTGAAGTTGGGGGTCCTTTAATCAGCTGCAGTATGTGCTTTCTCTTATGGGAAGAGTGGTTGCCTCGGGGCAACAGAAGTATAATGCCAAGTCTTTGAAGTAGCACCCTTATTACAGAGTCCAAAAAAGTTAACTGGACACATAAATGAATCACAGCACCAGCCAGTACAATTAACTTAGAAAATAAACAAGTCCTCATCCTCTTAAATTGCTATCTGATGAAATATTACATTTCTTAAATCAAATATTTAGTGTTGCAGAGATTAAATGTTCGTTAAAAATGAGGATAGATTTTTTTTTTTTTTGCTGTAATGTCAATCTAAGGGTGCCCGAAGTCCAAGACCTGGGGACTTTAGTTTGGATAACTATCCCAGTAGAAGTTAATTTTGGTGTTAAACACTTTGCATGGAGGAAGAGGGCACACATGGATTTCATCTCTTCTCTCAGTATGTGGCATTGAGAAGTTGCTGTCTTCATACAAGTTTGAAATTATTTATTGATGTGAGACTCAATCACCAGGTCTTTGTCAAAGAGCCTTGATTTTCCTGTGTCATCTGTCATTCCCAATTTTCTCTGGGCACCTACTTATGGTGCCCCATTAGTGAAGGGAGTATAGATCCATCCAATATCATCATGTCCACACTTCCTTGAAGTTAAAAAAAGGCTGTTTCTTCTACTCATTAAGAGATTGTTTAGACCTAAAAAAATTATCTGCTTCCTATAGAAGATTCCTCCCTCATTAAAAAAAAAAAAAAAAAAAAAAAATCGAAAATCAACTTGAGACCATGTGGTAAACTCTTGAATCTATGGAAAAAGCACAAAGATCCAAACTTAACCCTCCATAGTCCCTTCCTTGGGAGTCCTGAATGGAACTGAATTTCACAAACGGAATGCTGCCTACTAGCCCTGGCACTAACAAACTAGACCTCTGGGAAGGCCCTTCTAGGGACCATGGGACTCACTTGCCTTCCTCTTCAAAGACAATGAATATGTTCCCTACTCCTAATGTCTTAAGAGACTATGGATGGAAAATCAATTGACCCTGTTGTCATAACTTGGTTTTTTTCATAACTAAATCAAAACTACACCTGTGTGGTAAGCTGCAGTAACCTTCACCTGTGGCCCTAGAGATCCACTGAGAGCTTCACACTTGGCAAGACCTGTATATGTGCTACTTGCCTGTTGCTTTTGGCAGGACTGTCCACACAGTCAGTATTTTCCAAGACCCAGTAGACCCCTGCGCCCTTGCTGAGACTCAACAACTCTGCCTCTCTGAGCTCTAGAATCTGCAGCCTTGACTTTGTAGAAAGAGAATGAACTATGTAAATATCATTTGTGATATAATCATCCACTGATAGTAAAGCATTGTACAGCCTAAGACTTAAAAGCATTTTACCAAGTCTTGATAGTTAAAAAATGCCCAAGTATAATCTCAATGCCCAAGTAAAATAGCTAAGGTTTGCATGCCCTACCTACACAATAAAATCCTAAACCAAATATCTCTCATTACTCCCAAAAATCTCACCACAGCAGACTCCTCCATTGTTCACATTTTATTATACTTTCCCCAACTGGAGTTCTTTATTTCTCAATGCACTAAACACTAGGGCCTCAAGTGGTCTGGTAAATATCACTCCTTTCCCCTAAACTCTGAACAAGTTGAGGTATATAAGAATGATAAAAGAAACAGAAACCAAAATAGCACTTTTTTTCTTTTCTTTTTTTATTAATAATGCCTAAATAAGATCTGGCTAAAAATACCAAAGGTTTTGAACCTAAGATTGATGGGAACTTACTCATGCAGTCACAGATAGCACTAAACCAGAGTAGATCTACTCACTCTAGTAAACACATCTCCAAGAGGAAATAAATAAACAAACAAACAAATAAATGAATAAAATGAGGACTGAGTCAGAAACACCGAATATAGTTAGCTCTGACAAAATATACCACTCAGATAAATCATCCTGCTTATCTGGGTTGGAGTGAACAAAGAGGCCAAGAGTTTTGCCTTAATTAATTATTCTGTCTCCACCTTGAAGGAAACTTCTGAATACAGTAAGTAGATAAAACAAGGTAACAGCAAGTAAAACAGAGGAAAAATAAAACAATGTAATGTTAATATGGAATGAGAGTGTGATGATTAGTTTATATTAAGATAGTGCTTGGAAATCTGACCAAGTAACAAAGAAAGTCATACAGTACCTTGGAAAACACAGAGAACAGAAGATGCAAAGGTCTTGAGGAAGAAGTGTGTTTGATACATTAGAGCAGTGGGTCTCAATTAGGGTAAATTTTGTTCTTTACCATGGGAGGACATTTGGCAATGCCTAAAGACACATTTTATTATCCTGATTCAAGAATACTGCTGTCATCTATTGAGTAGAGACCAGGAATGTTGCCAAATATCCTACCATGTACAGGACAATCACTCCATAGCAAGCATATGCCAATAGCCCCAAGACTGAGAAATCATGTGTTTGAAGAATGCAGAGGAAGCCAGTGATGAAATAAGCAAAAGAAGAGAAATTAAAGATAAAGTCAAAGAGGAGGTGGAACCCATGGTCACACAGAACATAGTGATGATCTGAACTTGGATTTTAGTCTGAAGATGCTATCAAGTCATTGGAGGGTTTTGAACAAAGAAATGACATAGTCTACTATATTTTAAAAGAATTCCTATAGCCACCATATAGACAACGGGTTCAAGGAAGGCAAGGATCATAACAGGGAGAAACTACTGAACTCCAAGTGAGAGATAGCAGATCATAAAGGAACTGGTGAGAAGTGGTGCACTTCTACCCTTATACTGAAGATAGGAAAAAAAGAACTTACTGATGGTTTGGACAAGTGGGGTGACAGAAAAACAGAAGTTAAAGTTCACTCAAAATTTTTTTGACTTGAGCAACTGAGAAAATCAAAATGTTATTTACCATAATAAACAATGACTGTAGGAGAAAGAGGTTTTAGGAAGGAAATAAGGGGTTCACTTAGAAATGTCAAGCTTGAGATGTTCATTAGGCATCCCAATGAAAAAGACAACTGTATCGTTGGCTGTAAGAAAGTTCAGATGGAGGCTCCAGATGATGATACTTATTCATTGATTTTATTTCTTATTTATGCTTTTCAATACTATATCAGTTTCAGGAGGCTAGATTCACATCTCAATCAATGTGTATATCATACCATACTTACCATGAGAATTTAGTGAGAGAGAGGACCAAGTATAGAAAGATAAGAATAAGGATTGAACCTAGAGCACCCAAAAATTTCAGACAAAGAATGAGAAGGAAACTGCAGAGGAGACAGAGAAGTCACCAAAATAGGAGTAAAGCAAAGAGAGAGGTGTCATGGAAACTAAACTTGTATTCATGACTTTAAGTCATTTATTGAAAGATGAAGTATTAGTAAACTTTTTAAAAGATAGTGATAAGGATATATAAATGATTTTATAATAACATTTAATAATATATCTACTAAAACACTATTTAAATGAATTTTATAAGTTAAACCATTATTTTGAAAATTCGTATGTGATGAATATTGGAGTTTTCAAAAAAGCCTTCTGATGCAGTACAGAGAGCCAGTATAAAAGCCCTTTATATTCATCTGATTCAGCTTACATTGTTGTTCATTTCAACTGCTATATGGCATTAATTTGAAGATACACATTTTTAGCATTTTGACGGTTCTAAAATTAGGATGTGTCTCACAACTGTAATAAGAGGCATTGTTTCAATTTCATTGGCAGTGATTATTTTTCTTTTTAGTGGATGAAAATAATGATGTATTATATAAACAGAGACATTTTAATTTGACAAAATACATTGAGAATTTCTTAGGTTATAACTAAGGTTCAGCTCTCCATATAGTAAAGTATGGATAAAGATAAGAAATTTTTTTATTATGCATGCAACCACCACCCCCTGCAGGCTAATAGTAGTCTTACCATTCAGGCTAGAATTTGCAGGCACAGAGTTGGGAGGGATGCTATTAACCATCCTTCAGATTTTCTCCTAAGTGTCCTTGTTTGTTTTTTTTAATCAGCCCAGAAGAAATGCATAAGTATAAAATCAGACATATCAATAGTTTTTGATGTTAAAAAAAAATCAGGGAATAATTTTACATCTCACCCACATCCCTTCACAGTTACACAAAATCAACTTTTTACATAAACTAACAAACACCACCTTAATTCAGGCCAGCATCACTCCTCATCTAGAATACATCCTGTCCTCAAATTTTACTATCTTTAATCCCACTTTCAATCCATCAGTAAATCCTATAACTATTTAGCTGCAAAGTATCTCCAGAATTCCATAAAATGTCAATTTCATGTTATTGTTTTCTTTCTAACAATCGCCCTACCTGTTATCCTCCTACCTTGCTTCCCTATGGTCAATTCTCCACATAGAACCAGAGTGATCCTTTTAAAACATAAGGGGATAGTACCCTTCTGCTCTGAGTCCCCTTGTGTCCTTCAAGTCAAAACTTAAACTCCTTACAATTACCAACGATCCACTGTTACATATAAAACAACAGATTTTTGCGTTTTCTTTTTACTTTATTGTGCTCATTTACAGTTTCTAAGAGATTTTTAGTGAAGTCTTTGGGATTTTCTATGTATATTATCATCTCATCTTGCAGTTTTTACCTCTAACTTAAGTGCTTCACTTTCTCATAGCAAATGACATCCTCCCCACAAAGAGAAATAAGACTATGTTCAGAAGACTGTAACAACTTCATTTGTAAGATCTGTAGTGGCAAGGGATCTATTTAATCCAGCATTGCATTCATCTGGGTAGAACAGTCCCTGGTAAATCATAGGTTTTATTAAATAGGCGTTGAATCAATTCTAAAATTTAGAATATTTTAATCTATCTGATCTTCAGGGCCAAGCTGTCATACTTAGAATAATACCAAAAAGGAGCCTAATGTGCTTATCAAGGGTAAATCCTTTGGATAGAGGTGCATAAAACCAGTATTTAAACTGAAAATAGTATCTACAAAAAATTTAAAATTGCACAATAATCAGTCATTGACACTCTCTCCAAATAGAATTTTTAGCTTTATAACTAAAGCCTGAAAAGCATCAGGGGAAAGTGACACAGAAAGAATAATTGTGAAGGAAAAATTTCCTGGGTAATCAGAAAGGAGAAAAGAGCTTGACAAAAAATGTAATTATCATCATATCTTTAAAGATAGGGCAGAAATTCTGTGATGAATAAAACTGCAAGTCTTAGCTTCACCTTCTCCTGAAGATGTACTCTAACTCTATTATTAAACTTCTGTCTTTGACATAAAATATATTACCTAAATGTCCTCTCTTTGCCCCACCAAGAGCCCACTGTAGCTCCCAAAGCTGTGTATTCCCATTGTCAGCTGGCTCTTTGCAATTGCCTGTTTGTGGACAGCAGTAGCAAATTACCTCATATGCCAATTCTCTTCATTTTTGTTCCCTATTGTCAGCAAGGAGATCAACCAAACTTTCCAATCTTTAAGTAAGGGTATTGCAAACTACATATTACCCAGAACTCATTTGCCAAGAAGTCTGATTTTATTGCTAGGAATTGGCAGTCCATTCCTACACAAGCATGCCAAATTCTGCCTGAAAAGATCGCTGCTCTCATATAGCCACTATCTCACAAGTAGAATCTAATGTATTCTTATTGCCTTTTGGTTAAATTAAAAGTTGTGATAACCAAACCTAAGACAATCACATAAATAACCATTCATGAGCAAGAAAGTATACAAGAAATATATTCTGGATTCAGGTACTGGGATATTTTGCAAAGGTTTCATCTTGTGGTAAAGCTGGAAATGAAATACAAATAGTATTTGGGTTTTGGCTATGTGAACTATAGGAAATCAATCCCAGAATCTCCAGCTATTATAAGCATACCTGAGATGGGTGGAAAATTCCAGGCATGTACAGACTGGTAAAGACAGAGCTGGGTTTAGTGCCTACATAATCAGTTGCACTAAAACCATTATCTGCCTGCTTGTAAAGGTATCTACCAAATATATCTCAAAAACCAAGACAATAGAACTCATGATTACCAGAAAATATGTTCCACTTCTTTCACTCAGATTTTTTAAATGCTTTGTTTTCCTTTGCTCTCTAATGCTAATCTTTTTTGAGGTTCAGTCCAAGTAAACATTTTCCAAAGTTTTAGAAGAACATTTTCATTAAACTTAGGCTATTTTACACATTGGAAAAGAGGTAAATTTGAAACACTGGGTCTCATCTTTTGTTTTATTTGGTTTCATAGCTCCCTAGCAAATAATAAAAGCCATGTTACAAATATTTGCTTCCTGCACTGTCAAATCACAGGGACATAATGGTAAACCAATGGTGAGATCCATGAAATCAGTAATTAAAAGACAAATACAAACACTTCAATGATATTCAACAGCTATTATTAATGCACAACTTTATAAAACACATCAAAATATAAGGTGTGATTCTAAGAGGCAGGCTATGTAATTAAAAGATGACATTCACTTTGTATATGTGTATAGATTTCATTAAGCTTGATTTATTTTCTTCTCTATCAATATAGCATATAATGACTTAAATAGCTATATTCTGCTTTTAATGCCAAAAGAAATGTATTAGCAGTAGAAAAAATAGTATTTTGAAATTTTGGGGGAAGATGGTAGACTATTAAGATCTCCAGCCCAACTCCTCACATGGACAACAAAGAAAATACCCATTTTAGCAGCTACAACCTTTGGAGAGGGACAGAGACCAACATCTTCACATAGAGAAAGAACATACAACTTCAGAAAGACTATAAGAAGCCATTATGTCTCAGTCACTCTGGACCACAGGGAGAGACCAATGATATTCTCATGGAGCTGACAGACATTTCCCCCAGTAGTTACTCCCACACGTGGGAATTGATATTCAGCCAGTGAACCAAAAACCTCAGTAAGTGGGAAAGAGAGATGTCCTCCTTGTGAACTGAGAGGCATCTACACCTTATGGTTCTGGAGGTCACCACTGCAGGAAGTCCATCAGGAAATACAACCAACCCCCTTAATCCATTAGCAGTCTTGTACAGATCTGTTGATGGTTAAACTACCTTTTAGCAGGCTACCAGAAATAGACAGGAAGGCCTGCAACATCAGGGCTGTGCAGATAGGTAAATGGTTATCAGCAAGGAGAATTCCATTCTTTGGTTCTCTTACAGAAGATAATTGGAGTAACAGTTTCTGCCCCAGGCTACTCTAACCAGCAATGCTATCTGCTTGGTACTTCATGATCAAGCTGAAGAATTTGACAACTGCCACCTACTGGAACCATTCCTCCTTTGGAGAACTGAAGGATTTACTGTAAAAGAGTGTGCTTTGCTAAAAGATGTCCCTGGTTCTCTATGTCCTATGGCCTCTGTTGAGACTGTGGCTTGTTTGCAGACTGGGCCCATAGCTCTTGGTCTCTTTCTTTGTATTTTGTTATTCATGTATATGACCCTGGGAGAAATGTCTGTATTCTTGAGACCAGCTCCAACCTTGCAGGTTCGACTCTCAGTATTCAACATAAGGCAGGCTCTGGAGCATGAACAATCTTGACAAGTACTGACATCATACCCAAAAAAAGAAAGCTCAACATTCAGACCAACACCCAGATATATATTATGAAAATTGATAATATAACACAAGGCATATACAACAGGAAAACTGGAAGCTTAACCCAAAGAAATAAACATGGAATTCCAAACATATCTATGAGACAGAGAAATATACCTAAAATGATGGATGGAAACAAAATCCCAGGGGAAAATCTCAATGCAACAAATTAAGTAAATTACCTGAAGAACTTATTATAGCAATTATAATACTAACTGACACTAGGAAAACAGTGGAGGAGCAAAAACAGAAGTACAGAAAATATAGAAAAAATATGAGTCCGTTTCAAACAGAAGGCAAGCTGCTAAAGGACACAGCAGTAGAGCTAGAGAACACAACGGGGCCTCCGCAGTGGCTGGAAGAAGCCTCCAACAGAATCAGCAAGTGAGAAGAGACGGCAATGGGATGAGCTCAAGCAGACCAACACTTAGAAAAAGGAATTAAGAGAAACTAGACAGCATATGAGACATATGGGACAGCATCAAGATAACATCAACATTAACATCATAGTGGTCCCATAAGGAGAAGAGAGAGAGAGAGAAGGGTGGAAAAACTGTATTTGAAGAAATAATGACTGAGAATTTCCCTAACCTAAGGAAGGAAACAGACCTCCAGACTCAGGAGTTCCAAACAAAAGAAACCCAAACAGACCTAAACAAAAGCATATCGTCATTAAAATATCAAACATGTAAGATAAAGAGATAAACTTAAAGCAGTTAGAGAAAAATGAATTATATTCAAAGGATCCCCCATAAGACTGTCAGTGGATTTCCCAGCTGAAACTTTATAAAGCAAGTGAAGGCCATGACATATTCAAAGTGCTGCAAGAAAAGAACTTCCAACCAATGTTACACTACCCTGCTAGGTTATCATCATTTAAAAATGAAGAAATGATAAAGAGCTTTACAGACAACAAAAGTTAAAGGAATTCATCATCATGAAACCTATCTTACAAGAAATACTAAAGAAAGTTCTATAAAATGAAAAAAAATGACTGGCATATCCTTGTTAGGGCAATGGTTAGATCAACTGTTTCTGGAGGAACACAGTCCACACAGAGCCAAAGGACACAGGTTTGTGTCCTGGGTCTAAAAAGAACAATTAATGTAAACATCTAAATAACAATAAAATAAAATGCTTCTTCCTCCTCTCTTCCTGCATTTCTGCTTACTCACTGTTATTCCTGCCTGCACACTTCCCTAAAAACATAAAGAAAAGAAAAGAAACAGCAAATCTTCAAAAATTAAAAAAAAATGTGGGGAGGAAAAAAGTAAAAATGTGGATTTTTAGAATGAGTTCAACTAACTTGCTTTCAAGTTATAAGTATAGAAACTTCTCTGCAAACTGCAGGGTAACTTCAAAATACAAACCCAGAGGAAAAAACATAATTTAAAAATGGAAAAGGAACCCACTCACAGCATAAATGCTTCCAAAGGACCTAAGAAGAGAAAGAGAACAATATGCATGTTTGCAAATACACACATAAAGCAAGTAACAAAACGACAATGAATAGTCACTATGTCTATCTACCTGTCTATCATCTATGATCTGTAATTACCCTAAATTAATTGATTTACTCAATCAATGATTTTAATTCACTAATCAAAAGACACACCGTGCCAAAATGGTTAAAAAAAACAAGCAAACAAAAAAAAACCCCACAAATTTCTGCTTCATACAGTAAACTTACCTACATTTGAAAATAAACATAAGTTCAATGTCAATGGTTGGAAAATATTCCCACAGTCAAATGGCAACCTTGAAAAAAAAAGCAGGATAGCCATATGTATCTATAAAAGACATTCAACTAAAGAAAGTAACAAACAAAAGACAAAGATGGGCATAACATAATGATTAAGGGGTCAATTCAGCAGGAAGACATGACTTGTATTAGTATAATTGTACTAAATGAAGAAACATCAAATACATAAAGCAATTTTTAACAGAACTAAAGAGAGACATTAATGGCTATACAATATTAGTAGGAGGCTTCAATACCCCATTTACAACAATAGACAGGTAAACCAGGCAGAACATTAACAGGGAAATATTAGCCTTATATGACAAATTAGAAAGATGCATTTAGCAGACATTTATCAAATACTTTATCCAACAAGTGCAGAATTCATATTATTCTCAAGGATAGACCATATATGGAAAACAAGTCTCAACAAATTTACAAAGACTGAAATCATACCAATTTTCCAATCAAAATGCTATAAACTAGAAACCAACCACCAAAAAACCTGAAAAATTTCAAAATACATGGAAGCTAAACGACATGTTTCTGAATGACTATTGGGTAAACCAGAAAATCAAAGGAGAAATTTAAAAGTATTTGAAAGAAATAAGAATGAAAATATGAGCTACTGGAACTTAGGGGAAGCAATAAAAGCAGTACAAAGAGGGAAGCTTATAGCAATCGAGGCATATCTCAATAAGCATGAAAAATCACAAATAAACATTTTAATCCTATACCTAAAGGAACTAGAAAAATAATTGAAACCAGAAGTCAATAGAAGAAAGAAAATAATAAAAACTCATGCAAAAACAAATATACTAGAAATCAATAAAACAATTCAAAAGATGAAACCAAAGCTTATTCTTTAAAAAAAAAATTACAAATCTTTGGCAAGGCTCAATAAGAAAAAAGAGAAATAACTATCATAACAAGAATCAGAAACGAAAGGGAAGAAGTTACAATGGATATATAAAACATCATAAGAAACTACTGTGAACAGTTATATGCCAACAAAATAGAAAATCTTGAGGTCATAGAAAGATTTTTAGAAAAATAAAGCTCACCAAGACTGAATTGGTAAGAAACTGAGAACCTGAACAGATCCATCACAAGCAAGAAAACTGGAAAAGTCATCAAGTCTTCCCAAAAATAAAAATCTGGAACCATATGGCTTTACTAGTGAGTTTTATCAAAACTTCAGAGAATAATTTGTACTTATTCTTTAACTTTTTCAAAACTTGAAGAAAGTGGAACACTTCCAAACACTTTCTATGAAACAGCATTACACTAATATCAAAAGCAAAGATTACCAAGATCAAAAATTACAGACCAGTATCTCTAATAAACATAGATGTAACAATTCTCAGCAAAATATTAGCAAACTGAATGCAACAATATATCAAAGGATCATCCAACACAACCAAGTGGGATTGATCCCCAATACAAGGTTGAATCAATGTACAACCAAGTTTTCAATGCACCAAAACAACAAAAGGGGGAAAAATCATATGATCATATCAATAGATGCAGTGAAAACATTTGACAAGATTTAGAAACACCCGCTAATGATTTTTTTTAAACTCTATGATAAAATTAGAATAGAAGCATACCTTAAATACCTAAAAATAAAGGCCATATGGACAATAAAACCACAGCCAACATCATACTCAGTGGTGAAAAAAAATGAAAGTGTTTCCTATAAGATCAGAAACAAGACAGGGCTTCCAAGACAACTGCTATTTAACATTATACTGGAGGTTCGATTAGGCAAAAAGATGAAATAAAAGGAATCCAAATTGGAATAGAAATAAAACTATCACTATTTGTAGAAAACATGATAATATACATAAGAAACCCTAGCAACTCCATCAAAAAACTACCAGAATTAATCAATGAGTACAGTAAAGTGGCAAGTTATAAAATATTCAAAAATCCATTGCATTTTACACACAATGTAAGAGAATGAAATCAAGAAAACATACTAATTTACAACAGAAACTAAAAGAATTAAATATCTAGGAATATACCTAACAAAGGTGGTAAAAGACCTGTACAATGAAAACTATGACTCTCTTAAAAGAAACAGAGGCAGATATAGTAATGGAAAGATATTCTGTGCTTATGGTTGAGAAGAATTAGCATTGTTAATATGGCCATCTTACTTAAAGCCATATGTAAGTTTAATGCAATCCCCAGGAAAATACCCCTGTCAGTTTTGAAGGAAATAGAACAAAAAATTTTTAATTTATATAGAATCATAGAAGTCCCCAATAACCAGAGCAATCATGGAAAAAAAAAAAAAAACAACTGGAGGTATCGCATTCCCAAATCTTGTAATATACTACAAAGCGATAGTGAAAAAATGTATGGTATTGGAATAAAAAGAGGTATATAGATCAGTGGGATAGAACTGAATCACCAAAAATAGGCTCATATATGGACAGTTAATTTATGACAAAGTAGCCAAGACCATTACAATGGTGAAAGGAAAGTCTTTTCAACAAATGGTGCTGAGAATACTAGACAGCTACAGGGGAGAAAAACGAATGAAATCCACTCTCTAACACCATACAAAAAATTAATTCAAAATAGACTAGAGACTTGGATGTAAGAGTGGAAACCATAAAATAACTTAGAAGAAAACATAGGCAATATTTTCCATGACATCGGTCTTAAAGAAGTCTTTGGGAACTCAATCAACTCCGGTGGCCAAGAAAACAAAAACAAAAATAAGCAAATGGACCTAGACCAAACTAAAAAACTTCTCCACAGTGAAATAAACTATCACAAAAAGGAAAAGACACCCTACTGATTGGAGAAGATATTTGCACACCATACAGCTTTACTATGGGTGAATACCCAAAATATACAAATAACTTATGAAACTTAACAAAAGAAAAATAAGCCAATCAAAAAGTGGGCAGAATAATTGGACAGACATTCCTCTAAAGAAGACATACAGATGACCAACAGGCACACGAAAAGACATTCTCCCCGCTTGTTATTAGGGAAATGCAAATCAAAACAATGAGATACCATCCTACACCTGTGAGACTATTATCCAAAATCCTGGAAACAATAAATGTTGGTAAGAATGTAGAGACAAGGTAAACCTTTTACATTGTTGGTGGGAGTATAAATTGGTGCAACCTGTATGGAAAGCAGTATGGAGATTCCTCTGAAAAATTGAGAATGGCAGTCCCATAAAACCCCATAATCTCACTTGAGGGTATATACACACAAAAAAACACAAAAATGTCAATTTGCAGAGATATGTGCAACCCCCATTATTATATTATTTACAATAATTATTACAAAATTATTTACAATCGTCGAGAAAACTACACAGCTCTAAAAAGATGAAATCCTGTAATTTATAACAACCTGGATGAACCTAGAGGTTATTATACTATGAAATAAGTCACAAAGTGAAAGACAAATGCCAGATGATTTTACTCCTATGTGGAATATACAGTAACAAAGGAACAGATTTGGACATTGGCAGCATAACTGATGTTACTAAGGGATAAGAGGGAGGAGTCAGGTGTATGGGGATCTAATGGACAGTGGTGACAAACTGGTGGTAGGTGTGGTGTGCGGGCTTATATGTGCTGAATGGTGAAACTATACATATGTTTATGTAAATCAAGTTACCTCGATAGATATAATAAATTAAAGCAGTATTTTGGAGTACCTTGTATTCATGATCCAGAACTATTTTTAAATTTTCTTTTTAATCTACATACTGAATTCAGTTTCATAAGTGTATCTTGCCTAAGTCAAAATGCATGTCATTTTTCTTCATTTTTAGTACTTTCAGAATGTATTGGAATGAGAACAATAAAACCTGATACTACTGACACATATTAATGAGGATTTTACAGAGAAGCAGAATCAATGTTTATGTGTATATGTGTTTATGCATCTACATATACACATGCATATTTCATTATACAAAGAGATTTATTATAAAAACTATAATTCACATGATTATGGAGGCTAAGAAGTCCAAATATCTGCATGTGACTATAGACCCAGGAGAATCAATATTCTGAGTTCCAGTCTAAAAATGTGCATATTTAAAACCCAAGAAGAGCTGATTTTTTTAATTCAAATTCAAAGAAAAGAAAAAAGTGATTGTCCCATCAAGTGCTCAGAAAAATCTTGAGAATGTCTGTCTGTTATATTCAGGACTTCAGATAAGACAAGGGACACCCACATTAGGGAGAGCAATAAGCTTTATTCTACAGATTTAAGTATTTATCTCATAAAAAAAAAAAAAAACACCCTCACAGATACACCCAAAATAATGCTTTATCAAATATCTGGATAACCAAGCAGCCCAGTCAAGTTGTCACACATTAACCATACATTTAAGCCTATCCTTCAGTTTGGCTATTTTTTCTAAGTACTAACACTAATTGAAGGAAAATTGAAGGAACCAAACAAAAACAGCCAAGAATGATGTTACTTTTCTTTAATCTTAGGAAATAATATACAAATAATTTTCATTATCTTCCAGAGTTTTCAGTACAAGTTCTGCTTGCCTTTCTTGGCCTTTTCTACCAAAGAAATGTTTACTTACCTACCTGTCTATGCCACAATGGCACAGGAACCTGGTGGGCTCAGTATGCATGAATTGCTTCTTTAATCTGCAAACTCCACAGTCCCCACAGCAGAGGAAAAGGATTTGATGAGTTTGATTCCAGTTTTTCTGTACTTCTGAATAAAACCAACACACTGAACTTCTACATACAGTAATTGGCCAGTAGTCCCATGGACTGCCTAATTCTAGGATACTAATTCTAGGATAATGTCAGGAAGCAGATGGCAGACTTGGTTAGCAGCACTGTTTCTCTCACAAGTCACATGAAGAGATTTGAATTTTTGAAATATCTGCTGAGGGATAGGAGGAGATATAACTGTGGGGAAACTAAACAACAGATCTGAGAGTGAAAAACAACAGTGACTTGTAATGAAGATAAAGAAAAATACAAAGGCATGGTAAACATTTTGGAATGTAATGTTGACAAAGCTTAGATATTTGAACATAAAAATTAAAAGAGAAGAAATAATTAAGCACAACTTATAAGTTCCTGGAATGAACAACTGGATGAGAGATAAAGTGATAGAGATTTTTGAGGGACAAAATAAATTTCTTTCCAGAAGATGTAAATCTTAATTGCCTGGAGATATCCAAGTAAACTGGCAAGTTCTTTGTAGGACAAAGTTTTTTTTTTAGGTAACTTCTCCTTGATTTATGAAATAAAGTGTTTTTAGTAAAGGTCAATTTTCTTGAATTTGGCATTGTTTAAATACAATTCAGTTTAACAAGTATTTCCTAATATGTTCAAATGTTTTATGATATCTTGGAGTCCTTATTTTAGTTAATTAATTAAGCATACTTCCTAACCTGAAAATGACATGAACTCAGTTTGGACAGGAAAAACACATTTATTAGATAGTATTTTTAATCATCATTACAAATCACTATCATATTTCACTCTTAGTTATACCTAAACTATTGGCTGACTTCCTCACATTTATATATGTTTTTATTTTTTTATTTAGTTGACACCGGATCTTTAACCAAATTTCTGAAAAGTGATAAAGAGAAAATCTTAAAAGCTGTCAGAGAAAAGAGAAATATCACTTATAGAGGAGAAAAGATAATGTCATAGAACTTAATTCTACATCTGAATGTCAGGTATGTCATAATATTTAAACACATATTTTAAAATGACTTAAAATGAAAAAAATTATTTATTCACATATGTACCACTTTCATTCCCTTATGTAGATCCTAGACTATATCTGGCATTATTTTTCATTGGCTGAAGAACTTCAATATTTCTTTTAGTGGAGGTATTCTGGAGAAATTTTTTTCACAGTTTTTCTTTGAAAAATATTTCTATATTTCAACTTCTCTTTAAAACATATTTTCACTGAAAAATAGAATAAAGATAAACATTTTTATTTCTTTCAGCACATTAAAGAGTTGTTCCATAGCTTTCCTCAAGCTTGCACATGTTCTGACAAAGACATTGGATATCATTCTTATATTCATCCCTATATATGTAGGGTATTATTTTATTATGGAAGCATTCAGATTTTTTCTCTTTATCACTATGAAATAGTTTCCTAGGAATGCCATAACAAAGTGCCATAATCAAGCAGATTAAAATAACAGAAATACATTATCTTGAAGTTTTGGAGGCTAAAAGTCTAAAATCAAGGATATCAACAAGACCTTGATCTCTCTGGAGGATCTAAAGGAAAATCCTTCCTTTCTTCTTTGAGTTTCCTTGGCAGGAATTGCTGGCATTTCTTGATTTGCAGCTACAGCATTCCAGTCTCTGACTCCATCATCACATGGCATTCTCTCTTTATGCCCATGTCTCTCTGAGACTCAGTACTCTCTTAGTACAAAAACATTAGTCATTGAATTAGGACCTACTTTAATCCTGTATGACCTTATTTTAACTCAACGTCTCAG
>RJWH01000853.1:63933-336396 GCA_004363575.1 Solenodon paradoxus
TGGCAGGAATTGCTGGCATTTCTTGATTTGCAGCTACAGCATTCCAGTCTCTGACTCCATCATCACATGGCATTCTCTCTTTATGCCCATGTCTCTCTGAGACTCAGTACTCTCTTAGTACAAAAACATTAGTCATTGAATTAGGACCTACTTTAATCCTGTATGACCTTATTTTAACTCAACGTCTCAGAAAATATTTCATTGCCAAATAAGATTACATTCTGGGATGTGATTGAACATAAATTTTGGAACCACCATTTAATTTAGTAAATACACAGGCTACTGAGATTCTATTCAAACCATTTTAAACTTCCCCTGCCCCTTTTACTTATTAAATAAGCAAAGTAATACCAAAGCTGGTGAAAAAAAAAAAAAAAAAAAGAAAGAAGGCAGCAATTCAATGAAGCTTAAAAAATAGAAAAATAGAGAAAATAAGATAAAAAACTGTTAAAAATATAAAATCAATAATGTGGATGAAATGAACAAACTTCTTGAAAATCATATATAAACAACTTTGATTCAAGAAGAAATGAAGAATGCGAAATTGTCCTACACTGTCAAACACATTGAATTTATAATTCAATCTTCACTATTAGATTCCATTAAACATTTTAAATACCTATTATACAAAAATTTCTGTTAAGAAATTGAGTGGTGCACCATGGTGGCATAGCAGTTGTTAGTCACCTCTGAAGGAGCATGGTCCATGTAAAGCCCATGAATCAAGATTCATATCCAGGTGGGGGCAGGGGAATCAACCAATATAAACAACTAAATAAAAATGAAACAAAATCCTTTTTCTCCCTTCTCTCTCTTTTCCTGCCGGCATGCTACTTGCCTTCATTCCTGCCTGCAGCATTGCTTTAAAAATTTCCCCGCTTTTTATGAAGCCGATATTACCCTAGCATAAGTTACACACAGTTATTACCAGCAAAAGAAAAAGGAAAATACAAATAAATGTACTTCATGATATAGATCAACAAATCTTTGATAATTATTAACTTAAATATTAATTAATGAGTATTAGTTATATTAAGAATTAATAAGCCAGATTTAGCAATATAGAAAAATAATGGCCATCATCAATAAGTGGAGCTTATTACAGGAATATTAAGATTGGCTTAATATCCAAATAACATCTTAAAGTAAAAACCATAAGATCATCTCAGAAATGAAAAAAAAAAGTCAAAAATTTAATATCCTTCATGGTAAAAACTCTAGGCAGTATGGAATAGAAGAAAACTTTTATATCTTGATTCAAGAATAAGCAAGGATGTCAATTCTCTTCATTAATTCTAGTTTACATTACACAGGTGAGCCTATCCAGTACAGTAAGGCAAGAAAAAAGAATAAAGGCAGCTGGACTTCAAGTCAAGATGGTGAGTTGGTAGGAGTAAGACTCACCTCCTCCACATAGAGTAACTAAGATTTCACCTATTTTCCAGAAACAAACACTTGGAAAAAGCAGGAACAGAGGCTATAGAGACACAGCAGCAATTGCAATCATAAAGGGTAGGCTAAAACATCAGGGTTCAGAGCTACACCACAGATTTGTGATTCATGCCACAAGAGGGGGTGGAACTGTGGAAAGAACCGGTCCTCTTAGGAATTGCAAAAGCAGCGGAGAGCCCACCTAATTAAACTAAGCATGGAGCCCAGGGAGAGGGTCTTGGCTCAGGGAAAAAGGAGGATCACTACCCTGGTGGCTTGAATGGGAGGCCTGGAGAGAAAATTCTACTGGGCACAGTCATAACCAGAAGACAGCAGGGGAATCCCTTATTCCCACCTACTTCCACCATATTGCCCTGGAACAATAGGACCTGCGCACTGGAAATTTTGCCCTGAACTTTAAAGGAAGAAGAGAATCTTCAGAGGGAGAAACTGTCAATGCCATCCACTATCACTATTCTGTGGATGGAGGGGATACTGCAACTTGATTGCTGATTCTGCGCCAAAGCAAGGTGGTCATTAAGTTCAGAGGTAGACCACCAGGAGAAGTCTTTTCACCCCCGACACAAACTCCAAACTCCATAGGCTGAGATCACAGGCAGCAATAGAGCTTCTTCATAAGAACTTCGACAAACTCAACCATGGTGATGCCATGGACTCAAGAAATCCCAGTGTTCAAATCAAGATTCAGGCATTCTTGGTGAAAGTCTATACCCTACACAAGGCCATCACTGCAGGGAAATCCACAGAAACATAAACAGAATGTCGAGCAAAGACACAGAGAAATATATGTGAAATGATGGATCCAGTCAAAAACCCAGGGGAAAACCTGAATACCACAGATGTCTCCAAACTGAGGATGAATTTATGGCAACAGTGATAAATGTATTCATGGAAATCAAGAAAACAATAGAGGAAGAGAACAAAAAAAGTGGGGTGGGAGAAGAAATGAAGCAAGATATCAAAGAAATTAAAAATAAGATAGTTGAAAGAAGTTAGTAGAGGGACTCACGTGTAGAATGGATGAAACCTCCAACAGAATCAGTGAACTAGAAGATAAGGCAGAGGAATTCACTCAAGTAAACCAGGAGAGAGAAAAGAATGAAAATAAATGAAGGCAGCTTTCAAGACCTATTGGATAACATCAATAGAAACAACATTTGCATCATAGGGGTCCACAAAGAAGAGGAGAGAGAAAAGCAGGCAAAAATTGTATTTGCAGAAATAATAGCTGAGATTTCCGTAACCTGAGGAATGAAGCAAGCCTCCAGACACAGGAAACTCAAAGAGTTCCTAACAAAATAAACTCAAGCAGACCTACACCTGGACACATTGTCATCAAAACGTCAAAAATACAAGATAAAGAATCTTAAAAGCGGCCAGAGAAAATAAGTCACATATAAACAAGCCCCCTAAGATTCAGATTGTCAGCAGATTTCTCAAGTGAATCTTTATAGGTCAGAAGGGAATGGCATGATATATTTAAAGTGCTGAAAGAAAAGGATTTTCAACCAAGGGTACTATACCCTTTGAGATTATCAGTCAGAACTGAAGGAATGATAGAATGTTTTTTAAACAAACAAAACTTAAAGGAGTCTATCATTATAAAATCAACTATACAAAAATAATAAAGGATGCTAAATAAAGTGTAAAGAAACCCCACTAATAAAGAGTAAGACAGAAAAGATGAAAACTGGGAAGAAGGAGAATAGAACAAAAATGTGGATGGCTAGAATGAGTGCAAGACTAACATGTTATCAAATAGAAAATAATAATAGAATTCTTAATACTAACCTCAAGGAAACTTCAAAATATAACTCCAGGGGCAAAAAAAAAAGAAGACAGAAAGGGAAAACGATCAATACATAGCTACACCCAAACAATGTACAAAGAGAAAGAGAAGAACAAAGACACTGTCTGGAACAATACACAGAAGAAAATATAAAATGACAATAATCACCTAAGTATAAATAATCACCATAAATGTTAATGGACTGAACTCACCAGTCAAATGACACAGAGGGGCCAAATGGACTAAAAACCATAACCCAACCTTCTGCTGCATTCAGGAAAATTTCACCTTCTCTCAAAAGATAAACAAGGACTCAAAGTCAATTATTGAAAAACAATCCTATACTCACTTCCAACTAAAAAGCATAACAAAAGACAGGAGTAGACATTATATAATAATGAAAAGGTCAATCCAGCAAGAAGACGTAACACTTATTAACATATATGCACCAAAAGAAGCATGGAAATATATTAAGCAAGTATTATTAGAACTGAAAAGAGACATCAACAGCAACAGAACAATAATACGAAACTTCAATACCTCACTTACAACGATGGACAGATTAACTAGGCAGAAAATTAACAGGGAAACATTAACTTTAAATGACCTTTGGAATAGTTAGGTCTAATAGACATAGAAAACTTCATCCAATGAGTAAAGAGCTCACTATCTTCTCAAGTGCACATATTTTCAGTGAAAGACCATAATTTAGGAAACAAAACATGTCTCAACAAATTTACAAAGATTGAAATCATACCAAGCATCTTCTTTGACTTCAATGGCTTAAAACTAGAAATCAACAATGGCGAGAAAGTTGGATGAACCCAAATTAATTGGACACTAACAGTATAGTACTGAATGACTCTTGGGTAAAAGAAGAAATCAAAGAACTTAAAAAATACTTAGATACCAAAGTAAATGAAGTCATGAGCTACCAGCTCTAGGGACACAGCAAAAACATTCCTAAGAAGGAAATTCATTGTAATCCAGGCATACCTCAAGAGCCAAGAAAAATCACAAATAAACAATCTAACCAAATATTTTAAACAACTAGAGAAAGAAGAACAATTAGAGTCAAAAAACTCAGTAGAGAAAGGAAATAATTAAAATTCAAGCAGAAATAAATAAAATAGAAAACAAAAAGACAATTCAGAAGATCAATGAAACCAAAATTTGGGTCTTTTAAAAAATTAACAAATTGACAAGCCATTGGCTAGACTCACAAAGAAAATGAGAGAAAAACTCTCATAACTAAAATCATAAATGAAAGGGGAGAATTTACAACAGATACCATCAAAATACAATACATCCTAAGAGACTACATGAACAGCTCTATGCCAACAAAGCAGATAGCCTTGAGAATATGTACAGGTTTCTAGAAAAATATAGTCTACCAAGATTGAAACTAGAAGAACTGGAAAGCCTGAACAGAGAAATCAGAAGCAATTATATTGAACAGGTAATAAAAATTATTCCTAAAAATAAAAGCCAAGGACCAGTGGCTTTCCTAATGAGCTTTACCAAAACGTCAGTGAAGAATACCTATTCTTCTTCCAAAATATTGAAGAACAGAAACCATTCCCAAATAAGTTCTATCAGGCTAATGTCACACTGATACCAAAAACTGATAGAGATTCTCACTAAGAAAGAAAATTACATACCACTGTATCTAATGAACATACATGCAAAAATTCTCAACAAAAAGTGAATCCAATAATCCAACAAAAAGATTATCCTCATGACTAAGTGGGATTTATATCAGGAATACCAGTACAGTTCAGCATACATATATTTATTAATGTAATGCACTATAACAAGGAAAAGGAGAAAAAACTCACAATGATTTCCATAGATGCAGAGAAAGCTTTTGACAAGACACAACACCAATTTATGAAAAAAACCCTGCATAAAATGGGGATAGAATATAGCTACCACAACATAATAAAGGACATATATGACAAACCCACAGCCAACATCATAGTCAATGATGACAAATTAAAAGCATTTCCTCTAAGTTCAGGAACAAGGCAAGGCTGTCCACTCGCATCACTGAATTCTTATACAAAAACAACATGTTAGAAGAAAATGGAATCGAGGAAACTGTACCATTTAAAATAGAAGTAAAAAGAATAAAATATCTTGGAATATACTTCATAAGGAGGTGAAAGACCCATACAATGAAAACTACAAGTCTTCCTTATAAGAAATAGAGGGTGATACAAAGAGATGGAAATTCATCCCCTGCTCATGGTTGGGGAGAATCAACATAATTAAAACGGTGATCTTACCTAACACAATATACAGATTTAATTCAATTCCCATTGAATTAAATTTTAAAAAATCCCATCGACTTAGTTCCAGGAAACAGAAGAGCAATCTTAAAATTTGTAATGACCAACAAAAGATCTTGAGTAGCCAAAGCAATTATACGAAAAAGGAATGAATCTAGAGGGATTACACTCTCATTGAGTTATACTACAAAGTGACAGTGATTAAAACAGTGTGGAACAGGAATATTAACAGAGACACAGACCAGTGGAATAGAACTGAATCACCAGAAACTGACCCACTCACAGTTAATCTATGACAAAGGAGCCAAAAACATATGATGCAGAAAAGAAAGTCTTTTCAATAAGTTGTGTTGTGATAACTGGACAGTCACATGCAAAAGAATGAAGCTAGATCACTCTCTAATATCATTCACAAAAATTAACTCAAAATAGACTAATCACTGGGACATAAGACTGGAAACCATAAAATTCTTGGAAGACGACATAGGAAAGAATTCCAAGACATCAACATTAAGGAGGCCTTGGGGACTAAATCTCAGCATCAAGAGAAACAAAAAGAAAAATAAACAACTATGATTACATCAAACTAAAAGCTTCTTCACAGCTAAAGAAAACATCACCAAAACAAAAAGATAACCTACTAATTAGAAGAAGATATTTGCATTTCATATTTCTGACAACAGTTTAATATAAAAAATATGCAAACAACTCATAAAACTCAATAACAGAAAAACAAGCAATCCAATCAAAAAATGGGAAGAGGAATTGGAGAGACATTTTTCCGAAGACAATATACAGATGACCAACAGGCACATGAAAAGATGCTCTTACTCGCTTTCTATCAGGGAAATATAAATCAAAACAACTATGAGATATCACCTTACACCCAAACAACTGGCTATTATCCAAATGCCTGCAACCAGCAAGTATTGGCAAGGATGTGGAGAAAAGAGAACACGTTTACATTGTTGTTGGAGTGCAAATTGGAGCTCCCTTATTGGAAAATAGTATGGAAATTCCTCAAAATTTTGAAGATGGAAATTCCATATAATCCCACCATTCCATTTCTGGATATTTACCCAAAAGATACAAAAACACTCATTCACAGAGATTTATGCACCCCAATGTTTATTGCAGCCCTATTCACAATAGCTCAGAACTGAAAACTGCCTAAGTACCCCAACTTAAATGAATGGATAATGAAGACATGGTACATATAAACAATGGAATACTATATAGTCCTTAGAAGACAAGAAATCCCATAATTTGAATCAATATAAATGGATCTAGAGGGAATTATGCTAACTGAAATGAGCCAAAAGAAGAGAGACATATGCCAGATGATCTCTCATAGGTGGAATATGAATAGACAAAACAAATGAACAGATTAAACAAAACAATCCTTGGACACTTGTTATAGAACTGAGGTTACCAGTAGGGAATTGGGGGGAGGGGGCAAGTAATGACAGAGCTCTCTGGACAACGGTGAAGAACACCTGGTATTTGGTGGAGTGTAGGGTGTGTTGATATATATCTGAGGAATGTGGATTGCACATATGGGGATCCAACACATGAGGTTATTTTAATGTGCAAAATAAGTTACTGTAATTTAAAAAAAGAATAAAGGCAGTTGGGAAAATTAGAAGTAAAATTCTTTATCCTTGTCAAGATTGTGTTTGTAGAAAATCCTAAAACTACAGAAAGCTATGAGAATAAGGGAGATTAGTACAGTGACAGGATGAAAGATCAGCACAAAACATGGGTTATTTTCCTATGCTAGCAAACATTCGAAATGATTCTTTTAAATTAAAATTTTAAATATCATCAAAATATTGACATATTCCATGAATTGGAAGACTCAATACTATTATGATGTCAATTCTTCTCAGATAGTACAGCTATCTATATCGATATTCAACACGTTTTTGTAAAATATTATTTATATGAAAATACAAAAGACATAGATTAGACAAAACAATGAAAGAATGTCAAATATCGCATATTATCTGATATAGAAAAACATTATAAAGTAAAATCAAGACATTTTTTCTGATGTGTAAATGAAACGGAGAAAAGTTCAAAATTAGGTCACACATGTGAGGTCTATTATCAGCAACAGTGTTGCTGATATTATCAGCAACAAGCATAGTCTTTTCAATTGTAGTGCTAGAGAAACTGACTACCCATATGGGGAAAATAATGAGACTAAATATTTATGTTCACAAGATGCACTAAAACTAAATTGAATATACCACAGACCTAAATCCAAAGCTATAAATATTTTAGGATTTTTTTTTTTTATAAATTTGCACAGGCAAAAATGTTTTAGGACACAAAAATCACACAAAAAAGTTTTAATTGATATGTTTTACTTTACCAAAACTAAAAAGTTCCATTCTTTAAAAATCACCAACAGGATAAATGCAAACCACAAACCGGGAGGAAATATTCACAATTTGTAAATTTGGCATATGACTTTTTAATCAGAATTTATAAATAAGTATTAAACTGAATAACAAAGACAATAACCTAATAATAAAAAGACAAAAGATTTTGTTGAACCATCACAACAAAACTTGTAGGAACCACTAATAACCATATGAAAAGGTACTCAGCATCACTGACTGTCAGGGTAATGCAAATTAAAACCACAAAATGAGATACCACTTACACTCACTCATATTTTTAAAATTTTAAAATCTAACAACATCAAGGATTATTGAAAATGTAGAGCAAACAGTGCTCTCATATATTGCTAGTGGGATTTTAGGTGGTATCAATATATTTTCATAAAGTTTAGTATATTCTTAGTATATGTGTCAGTAATTCTACTAGATATTTAACAAAGAAAAATCAAATATTTCTACAGAAAGACTTGTATGTTTATATTCACACCAGCTTTTGTTCAGAATTATTTAAAACTGAAAACAACACAAATGCCCATCAGCAAGTGATTGAAGACAAAACTTAGTATAGCCAAACAATACAATAGCATGCAGTAATAAAAAAAAAAAGATCTCCCAAAGCATGTAATTTTCAGGCTGGCCCAGAGGGACAAAACATGGACCATACCCGGGAAAAAGGTGACTGAAGTCAGACTGAGGAATTGAAGCCCACACCTAGAATCACAGGACCAATCTTCAACCGCCACGTATGAAGCCCGTGAAATTTTTTGCTTAAAGAGTACGCTTCCCTTTGTTCGGGCGCAACTTCCCCAGCCCCTGTTCTGCGGACTGGGGAACCTCGCCCGGGTGCGCAAACCCCAATAAAGCCCTGGCTAGTCGACTTTTTGTCTGATTGGCATTCTTTCCTTGAGGAGCCCAGAGGAAAAAATCTTTCAGTAATATCATGGTTAATTTCAAAAGCAATATGATGAGAAAAAGAAATCAAAATCTTTTCAAATAAATATCTATGAAAGGAAAACACAATCTATAAGGGCAAAAAGTAGATTGATTGCCTAGAGTTAGGTGCTGGTGAAAGGGGCTTTCCACAAAGTAGTGAGTGGGAAACTTTAAGAGTGACAACTATTCCCTTGCTTGATGGTGGTGGTGATTACACACAGGTATGTATTTGTCAGAACCTAACAACTGTGAACTTGAAGGGTATAAGTTATATTGAATGTAAGTTATATCTCAATAAAGTATTTTTGTAAACAAATATGAGGAAGTCACAGAAAAAACAGGAGGACTGAATAAAAAAATACCTGAGACTACATATCCTAGAAAAATGATTTACATGTAAAAGATTCACACAAAACCTGAGGTCATTAAAAGATTACAAGTTAGCCATTCCTTCCATCACCCCAACCCCAATGCCCACCCTGACACACACACACACACACACACACACACTCAAAATTGTGGATTCGGCTCCTTAGTGGGAGACTAGGAACTAAGGAGCAGTTCACATGGACTACCAGAAATTCACTAAAGTAGGCAAATGTAAGGGATGTCTAGAAATTGAGAACTAATATTGAATTTTCTATTTCCTGTTTTGTGTGGTAATTAACTTCAGCCCCATAATCCCCAAATCACCAGAGAAAACTTCAAAAACTGTTATTCACAGTGCAGATGTGCGAATGGTGCTTTGGGGATACTCACATATGAACAAAGAGAAAGCAGCAACTTTGAGAACAAGGTCAGAGACGCAGCAGTAGCTGAAGTTAAGATGGGGAGCAAGGTAAACAAGAACTTGGCGCAACAATTTTAAGTGTCAGGTGGGAAGAGAGTGTACCTTCAATCCTTCTTTGGGACTCCACAGAAAGTTCTGAAAGGCACTGGGATTCCCATTTTATCTGATAGGAGTCTAGGGTCCTTTCATCTGATTATGATTGGAAGGGATGACTTCAAATATCTGAAAAACTAGGTGACATGAAGAAACTTATTCCCATGTTCTCACCGAATGTTCACAACACTCCTGCTGTAGGAGAAAAACCAGCCGCCATTTTGCTACAACCATTTCCTTCTGCCATGAAAATCATCAGAATGCGAAAAGAGGAGGAGGGACATGCCCACCATTCTAGTAGCCATGACAACCGCAGAGAAAAAGTAGCCATGACAACCGCAGAGAAAATGGACACAAACTTACCTAGTTACTTGCAAGTGGATTTTATGTATATTCTATGTGAAAAATTTACAATTAACATTGAGTTCCTGCTTGTCACTCCCACCTTAATTTGCACTCCTTTTTCTCTTGAAATGCACAGACAGCTGATAAGGTACAAACTTCCCTGTTTATTCACAACCAAAATCTTATGTATATTACAATTAATTTGGGTTCCTGCTTGTCACTCCCGCTTTGATTTGCACCTTTTTGTCTCCTTAAACCTATAGAAGTGTACCCCACTTTCATTTGGGGCTCAGATATTTTGGAGAGAATTCCAACAGCCCATGTGTAATAAAGTAGCCTTCACTACTTCTAAAAGAGCACACTCTTGGCTTTTGTTGGCAAGGAGAGCTGTAACACTACTAGGTATTATTTTCTCCACTTTGTAGATCAGGAAACTGAGGCATTCAGAAGCTGAATAATGTGTCAAAAGACATAGCCAGGATGTATTTGTGCCATAATCCAAGGCTGCCACACACTGACCCCTTCAAGGATACCAAATTTTAGTAAAATTGACAGGTAAATAAATAAGTAGCATCAGCACAGAAGAACTATAATAGATATAAACACAGAAATGACAGCAGGAAATTGCCTAATTTTGTATACTAGGTTTTGTTATTTTGCCAAATATTTATTAAGCACCTAATCATTTATCTTATCACAAAACATATTAACTACTAAGCATAGGCTTTATTTGTATTCAGCAATAGCTTTTCTTATTATTAGATAAGTATTAAATATCGGAATAAATATAATTTCTAGCAGAACATTTAATATAAATTCTAAGATCAATGCAGACCCATTCATTCTATGAGCATTTACTTAGCACCCACTTCAAGGTACTCTCTAGATGAACTAGACAGTTAGGATAAGACATGGTTCTTATTAAAAATAAAGTCCATTATATGCCAAGTCTAATAATCTTGTTGGAACATTTTCATTTTGAAACTTACACAATTTCTTCTAATATCAAACTAATTTCTCATCAATGTCTGGAAGATTTTCCTTTCAATTGAGTTCACTCACTAAATAATTACTATAACTCCTTTTTTCTTAGCCTGATGCTAAAGCCTTCCACACAGATCTCAACTTCACGTAATAATTTTAGCTCTAAATTGATTTATTTAAGGAAAAGTTAAGAAATTAGCATCACTTATAGGCCAGTGCTGGTCATTGTAAAGACAAAGAAATAGTTTCCCCTCAAGGAGATTGGTCTGTCAGAGGCCATAAAGATGGAAGCAAATAGCTATAATAATAGTGTTAGATATGTTATATTGGAAATGAGTATGATGTTCTTAGAGGATGAGTGAGCAATTAATTTGATTGGAGAGTTACAAACTACAAAAAAGGATTCAACTTTTACCCATATTACATCTTTTTATTGTTTATGTTATTTAAAAAGAGAACTATTCACACAGTGTCTGGCATATTGCTTTTATTCAAAAATATTTATTGACTAAAAATAAAAGCAGGATGATCTTTACATTTCTTTATTCTTTAGTTTGACTTGAAAATAAACAGCTCTCAAAATGATCACTTGATGATATCTATGTTTACATACAAGAATGTGCCATGTATAATGTGTGTGTTCATATATATATACAAAAACAAAAGAAGCTGTCATTTAAAAGTTGTGAGCGGCTTCTAAGTCTCTCAGTGATATTGACCTGCAGCTTTGAACAGACCTTCATTCCTGATTGACTCTTATTAGTGGACTAATTTAATCATAGAGTATAAAATAGAAGGTAAACTGAAGTGTCCATGCTTGACAGAGTAATACTCATTGGTATGCAGAATTCAAGGATACCAGAGAAAAGGTACTTGAACTCATACTTGGAGATTAAGAGCTTCCTTCTGTGAGATTGAAACTAACTCCCCATCTCTTAGAATTCAAAGCAAATAGAATATTTCTACAGCTTTTAGGAGGGCCTAGTTGAGCTATCTATAAAGTACACCAAGGACTCTAAAGAAGTCATTCAACTTGACAAAATTGGTGGCCATGGCTCAATGACAGAACCTCAGTTGCCATGAGAAGGTTTTCTAGGTTTGAACATATCCAAGGCCAGAAATCAGAATCCCCCCCTCTCTCTAGTTGCCTGTCAGTCTATGTTAGGTTGACTTTAAGGAAGGTGACCATATAACTTATAATCTGAATCAAGACTTTTAGAGAGTGACTCTTAATAATTTGTGTTTTGTTGAAAATGGCTATGTGTATCTGCATCAATTAATGAGATCCAACATTAGGATCCTGGAACAATATGGATATGCCCTTCCTTAAATGTTTATAGCCTTGAACATAGGCAGGATGAGTTTTTCCTCTCAACATCTTGAAAAATCACTGCAGCTGAGTGTTGTCAACCTGCATAAATGGCAAAAGAGGATGGTGCCAGGCTAAAGTCCAATGACATTGTTCCAACAAATCAGAATAAAAATTCAATAAAGAATTCAGTAAAGAGAAAAGGGCAAAGTGGAGGGTTTATTTGGAATGTCATGCTTCAGATACCACCTGCTTAGTGGCCAACTTACATCAAGGTAGCCTTTTCTAGAACCTGTAATTTCCCGCAGTGGTTGTGTGGTCACTTCGGGCCAGATCCCTCTTTACTCTAAAGGTCTCAGCATTTAACATGATTCCTCAAAAATCATTTCCCTGATCTTTCAAATAAATTAAGTGCTCCTATTTAATGTTGCTATACAGAGGACAGTTAAAACCACAGTGTAGACTATCTTACTTTTAAAGGATATAAGAAAAAGAAACTCTGGAAAACATCAGTATTTAAAAGAATAGGAGAAGTTCGCCATTTGTGGTTAAAATTTTAATAGTTAAAGATTCAAGTGACTAGAGGTCAAGAATTTTATTGTGTTTTCTCACACATTATTATTTTTATCTATTAAATGTGCATTTATAAGGTACAATGTTACATGCTGTTTAGTTATTAACAAAACAGTCACTGTGACTATCATGGAGTTTGTATGATTTGGGGAAGATATTAAATTACCATATATGTGATTATAACTGCTATAATACTATAAGACAGAAAAAGAGAATGCTATGAACACTGATTCAGGAGCTGACCTAGTCTAATAGGTTTGGGAAGGATTTCTGAAAAAAAAAAGATATTAGGGAACTTTGGGTAAATTTATGTTTAGTGAGGGTGAACAACTTCAGTTTTGTTTGAGGCATGTAGAATTTATGGACATCCTATAAAACACTGTGACAAATGCATAGATGGCTGTGTGGCTCAGAGGACAGGTCTGTGCAGTAGAAAATTAAATTTAAGTAAAATTAAATCATCGGTATATAGATTACAAACTGAATCCATGGACATGGATGAAATTACCTAAGGAAAGAATAGAGCATGAGAAGAGAATGGTTTCAAGAAACTCCAATCACATCAATATTATGTAAAGAAGAAAGAGCCAGAAAAAGTAGCTAAAAAAAGATCATCATAGAATATAAAAACCACAAGGCTATGGTGTCCAGGAAATCAAGAGAAGAGAAAATTTTTAAAAATAGATTAGTAAAAAAAAAAAAAAAAAAAATTGACTACTGTGAGAGTTCAAGAAGCTGAGAATGAAAAATAAATGGAATTTAACACCATAGCTTCAAATTTACTGAGAGAACCAAATCAGTGAAGTAGGAGGACTAAAGTTTTCAATGCCAGGAACCAGTGTAGGCGATTCATATATATTGTTTTCTATTTTATTCTCACACTTGCCCAATAAGGAAGAAATTATTATTACCACTATTGTGGTTTCAAAGGGTGAAACGAGGGTTTTAAAACATTGAGAATCTGACTCAAAATCTCACAGTAAATAAGTAGTAGAGGCAGAATGCAAGTTTCAATCTAGTAGATTTTAGAGACTGTACTACAGAGTTATGCCTTGAAATCCAAGAAAGCATTTCAAGAAAGGTTTGGTAAACATGTTAAATGATGCAGGGAGGTAAATCAAGTGAAAATGTTCATTAAACTTAGTAACTTAATAGTGGGAATTCAATGGAGACTTTTAACAGAATAAATCCAACAGACTGATACAATTAAAGTTTTCCTGTAACAAGTTATGATAAAAAATGGACATAAATTATCAGTGAGTGTAGATTACTTTTTAAGGGTATGTAGGGAAAGAAAGAGAGAATGACATGAGGATACATGGTAATGGGAAGGATTCTAATAGAGAAGATTCTATTCTGATAGGCAGACAAAGGAGAGAAGGCGCCAACAGATGAAGTTGCGTCTTACATATGGCATAAGTACACAGAATAAGAAACAATCTAAAGACTTATCTCAAGAGTGGAACACCTCCTTTTTTGAGCATAGAGGAAAGGGTGGAATAATGTTCATGATTTAAGGTAGAGAAAGCTGTTGTGATTTTCCCTGTGATGTAAGTTAGATCGTCTTCGGAGACTAAATGGAAGCATGACATTGACAGTGAGGGGGGAAATGTGCTATTTAAGACTGATGGGGTTTGAGAAAGCCAAGAAATAGTCCCATCTTTCTCATATAAGTTTGAAAATAATTGAAAGATTAACATGGAAAAATTAAATATAGATGAAAAGGATCCCTTTACCACTTTGGGAGCTATGTAAAAGCATGTCTTAGGTTAGAAGAATTTTTTTTTAAAGGTTTGGTACTACCTAGAATCTCAGAATTACTATTCCAGTCAGCGGCAGCCAGAACAACTTCAGATCTTTTCAAATGGAAGGCCCTAGCCCTTAACATCTACATCATGGAGGAGCAGTGCAGAATGCCCATTCCCCTGAGATAAGCAAACACCAAATTGAGGGGATGGGAGGGTACATGCCATATGTGCTTAGTCTCTTGTCCCACATTCAACAAAGGACAGAACCAAGGGTCAAAGATCAAATGTGTCACCCTAATGAATGTCCCTCTGCCTGGAAAACAAGAAACTTGGACAGTAAGCATTCTCCATTAACAAGGGAAAATAAGACTACCTTCTTAAGGAGGGGAAAATCCTACCCAAGACCTTGAGTTGTCCCAGATCAAGCAATATTTGTCATCCGAATGCTTCTGAAGGTGCTAATAGAGAAACTTTAATAGAGAAGAGAGAGTTTATTTAGCAAGCTTTTGGTTGATTTTTTATTTTTTAATATTCAAAAATAGGTCTGAATGCTAAATTGCTCTGAATGACAGAACAGGATGAATTTTGATTTGGGTAAAATCAGCAAAGAATGGAATGGACAGAAACAAAGTACAGGGGAGGGAGGGAGGGAGAGAAAGAGGGGTGGGGGAAGGAGAGAGAGAGAGAGAGAGAGAGTAGGGAGATCAACCCTCCTGTTGCCTAGTACCAAAAATAAGTTACCCAGAAGAATTGAGAATAGTTTTGTGTTCCCACCAAATATGTGGTGTAAGTTTAGAGGAAGGGGGTGGCATCCATTTCAGTTAAATCTAACAGATGATACAATCCCAGAAATCTGGAGTATTTGGAGTACTCTTCTCAGTCACTGAAATCAGGAGTGTTTGATAGAGTGGCAGAGGGAGAGAGGGTTCAGAGATGGAGTGAAGTCCTGGGACAAAGTGAAGCTTCCATATCACGGGGGGACAGAGACACATTTTGATAACTAAAAAATTGTTGTCACTTTTTGAACTCGAACATCCTTGGGGACCTTGGAAAGCTGGTCTCTCAGGAAGTTGTTAGAAAAGGATAAAACATAGACCACTCTAGTGAAATTGCTGCAACTGCCCCTTCCCATCTGTTCCTCTCGGCACACAGCCTGTTTCATTTAATTTACACATAACGACTTCCTAATTATTGACTTAGAGCTTTGTCTGAGAGGTTTCCTTAGAAACTGCTTCAGAAACAGTTTAGTGTTACAAAACTCTAAACTTAGTATGGAAAATTGGGTAGACAATTAAAAGAAAATAAGTTGGTGTCATCCTTAGAATAAACGGTGTAATTGGACCTATCAAGAGTCTCTGACATCCACATTTGCATCTCTGCCTCACATTGCTGGGGTTTCTCCCCATGGACTCAAAAGGCTTTTCAAGAGAAAATAAAGATTTCTGAGCTTTTCTCCTCCCTTTCCCATTTGGAAATGTTTTCATTAAAAGAAAAAGACTCCTGCCCCCAACAGACACTCAGAACACTCATAATTCCATTGGCAATTGTTTGGACACATTTTATGCACCAATAACTGTCCTGGGATTGTAAAACCACTAGGTCCCCAAGGCATTCTCACTGCAAACTTTGAACTTCTCCCTTCCTTCTGAAAAAAGATTAAGTATTCAGAACTCTGTGGCTAAAGCAAATTAGTGTGGCAGGAAATTAAAGCAGTTACCTTCAAATTCAACTCTGCCACTTAATATGTTACATGACCTTGGACAAGCTACATAAACTCACCAGTCAAGGTTTCTTAATTATTAAGGAACTGATCAAAATGACCCTATGTGGGGGATTGAGGATCAAATGAGATAGTGCATTGTGTTAGTCACAGTTCATGCATTCCTCTTTTCTGGTTATTAAAGCTAAAATGTCTATTGAACTCCTGCTCTACAATGCCAGCCACCACACCAGGGGCTTGAAATACTAAGACGAAGATAATGCTAGTGGCATTCTCTGAGCTCATAATTTGTCCTCTTCTTCAGAACCATTATCAAACTAGTCAGTAGCTTGAAAGCCACCATGTTCTCTAGTGGAACATCCACGAATTTACTTTTCAGATAATCTTAACAATAATCTACATATGTCTACCAATTGTGCTCATGTGCCAGAAGTTTACAAGATATATATTTGGATAAAGTTATGTGAAGGAATGTACCTAACAGAATCATAAATTTTAAAATATGAATGATGGATATACACTGATTGCGCTTAATCAAAAGATGAACTGAGAACCCTCTATAAATGCTGGTAATAACTGGCACTCTGAAAAAGTTTCCCAATTAGCTAATATTTTAAAAGATGCCCCTCACATTTCCTCTAATCCTTTGTCTAGAGGGAGAATAAAAGTCCAGAGAACTTTTTGGCTATCCTGGAAAGAGAAAATTTTGAGACCTCCATATTTTGTCCCTTTCACCCCCAGCCTTGCCACTCCCTTCATCTAATCTTTAAATGGAAATTTCAAAACTGATAAACTATTAGCATCCCTGAAATATAAACAGTAAACTTGATCTCAGAGGAAAGCAATGTTCCCTACTATAAAGGGTTTCACCATAATGCAATTAAAAATAGTAACTCTTGTCCCCCATTGTGGACAGGAAATCACTAGCAGAACAAGTGCCAGCTTCATATTTGCTTAAAGATAACACATGAATGAGGCTTCCAGAAGGATTTGATTCCTTTTATGATTAACACATTTTATGACATCTCTACAAATGATGGAGAAATACCACCCAACATCTTATTGCCTTCTGTAGTTTCTACACATGAAACATCCCTTTCCCTGACACAGAATTTCTTTCACTTCTTTTTGTAAAAATCTGGCTCCCTTGCCAACTGTATTTTCATACAAGTTCCCAATCATGTTTATCTTTTACTATGAGCACACTGCATCAGCAGAGAAGAAATCCTAAGATGAATAAAATTTCAACATGTGAAGACAGAACTCTTGAGAGAAGAAAATAACATTCAGGCCTGATACATATAGGAGTATGACTATATAATATATATATATAATAAACAATTGAGTGCATAATATATAAAATATAATACAAATTCTTATGTCAGTAATAAAGAGTAAACGGAGGTATCTGTTTCATATAAACTTTAAACAAAGAAAAATAGTCATTCTGCTTTTAACATCAAAAAAATGAATCATGAAACTAAAAGTCTGCTTGTGGGACAAAATCATAGGGTTTAAAGGAAATGGCTCAAATATTCGCAAACACTCCCACTTATCCCTTTCTCGTTCCATATATGCTATTAGTGTCACACTAAATACTATCTATTCTATTATAATGTGATCCTTATGTTACTAAGAAACCTTTGTTACTTGAAATCGTGTTATAAAAACATTTGTTTCAATGAAGGGAAAAGATATTGAGGGTTAGAATAATTCAGAGTCTTAATAACAAATTTAGTTTTCCTTCTGGACTTGCAGTAATGAAGTTGACTTTTTAATGTTTTTTAAGTATTTAACTGTAAATGGAATGTCCAATTCTAGATAATTATTAACTCAAGAGAAAGACCTGCTTTTACATTATTGCAATAAAATTAATACAATATATCTTAGGTTTTATAACAGTTTCGCCTATTGTATTCTATGAAGAATAAATTCTCAAAGTCAGCCAAGTAAGTTGCTGCAAGTCAATAGCTTACCCCTATATTCTAGGGCTGATGACTAGTTTTTCATTATGATTTATTGCATTATGACCATGTGTTCCATGAAATGAAGTCATATTTCTTATTTAATCATGAATTTTAAAGCATTTATTTACTATTTAGTTGTTCATTTTGGTTGTCCCCTTGACCCCAGGTCACAAACTCCTGTCTTGAGCTTTTACACAACAGCTTAGAACCTGAGCCATCATGGCACATGTAATCATTATTTGTTAAGTTAGGAAAACTGGCATTTTTTTCTCAAAATTAGTATAAGCAAAAACTATCAGCTCACTAATAAATTCATTCCTTTCTCCACAAAATCACAGAATTTAAAGATATGACACATACCTATACACATGGATATTTTAAGCGCAATTCCTTCTTTGGACTGAGGGACCAGCCATATGATATCCAGTCCTTTTTCTCAAGGGATAATCTGGAAACCATTACCATTATCACTACAAATCAAGAAAAGTATTTATATAATTGTAATTTACTTTTAGAACAATTCAGCAGAAACAATATAGTATTATGAATGTGCTAGCCTGAGCTTCAACTCTAAAGTAAGCAAATATTCTATAAAATAAAGACTACAAGGATAGTTAGCAGGGGTTATTTCAGAAAGTCCACATACACTCCACGGTGGCTACATGCAGGCATTTTGTTTAATTACATCTCAATAACAGCTAAGCATCAGAAATGGTTCTTAATGGAGAAATTACTGGTTTGTTATTCACTAAGATGAATGTTAGAAATAGGCTCTAAATACTAATGACATGAATTAGTTAAAACATTTTTAATGGTCTTTCTAAATATACTTGAAACCAAGAATCTTAGAAGCGCTGTCTTGTACATTTATGGGCTCTGGTTTGATTCTTAAGATCTTGTGTCAAAGCCTTAGATTATGAATTCAGCTGCCCTATATCATGTATGTGTGGCTTCAGCACATCATTTTTGTAAGGGCCAGGGCATCTGAAAGACAGAGTTGGGGCTTCATCAGGTTTACCAAGTAAAGGATATAAACTTTTTGTGTCTATTTCTAAAAAAATGTTTAAGAAATAGCTAAAGGTGTGGCACTTTTGGTCTGAAAACTTCTTGCATTATAACCTGGTCTCCAGGTTGTAAGGGATGAATTTAGCACAGGGCCCAAGAGAAAACAGTGGCAAGTGGTTACATATAATCCAAAGGCTTTTCACATGGTTGTCAAGTAAAAATTTCTGTGAACTGAATAAAATTTTATTAAAATAAAAAACACTTATTCCTTTAATTCTGACAAGGGTATCGTAAAAGGAGTGCCATAAGTGAGTTTAGAAAAAGTACACAGTTCATAGTTAACTTTACCATAGTTCCTAGACTAAAAATAATTTAAGCTGCTGTTCCAGAGTAATATTCTAGTTCTTTTATATAATGACAATATTCTCAGAATAACAATTTATCCCATGGGTTGAGCAAAGAAGTTCTGAACATGTGAAGGCAACGTAACAAATTCATTTGTTAAAAGATACAGTTTTTTATTCCTAATCTTCAACAAACTTCTTCATTTGCAAATGCTCTATAATCAAATGCTTATAAGAGATGGAAAAGTCATAACTGAGTGAAACAAACTGCACCTGATATGAAGGAGTGTGACATAGAAAGCACATGTATTATCTAAAGTGAAAGATGCTGCTCAGTTCCCATCAATGGCAGCCAGGCCTGGGTATCTAGTGTTTCAGGAGAATCCAAAATTCCAAATTCAATGTGAAGTAACCTCAACCTCATAGTTTTGCTATTAAGAATGTGTAGTAAAGTTTTCCACTTCCACGATGGTGGACTGTTAAGATCTGCAGCTCACCTCCTCCCCACAGACACAAAACTACACCAATTTGGTAACCATGACCTTTAAAAAGGAACAAAGTTGGCACACCTGGTGGAGCAGTTGTTAGGTCAATTGCCTCCGAAAGAGCATAGGCCACATACCCCTGAGTTCCAGTGCTGATATGGGGTGGGGGGGGGTAGGGGGGCAACAACCAGTGTGAACAATTAAATAAAAAATAAAGCAAAAATTAAAAGGAATAAAGTTGACTAAGTCTACAAAGAGAAGGACACACATCTTCATAAACAGCAGGAGAATTCTGTCTTGGTGGCACACTACCCTGTTTGGAAATCCGTATATAAGATTTCTGGGATAACATCAAATTAAACAACCTCAGAAGGAGAACAGAGAAAAGGGGCAGAAACTATATTCAAAGAATATTAGCCCTAACCTGCAGCAGGAAACAGACCTATAGGTTGAGGAAGCTCAAACGTACCAAATAAAAGAAACCCAAACAGACATACACTAAGATATACTGTTATAAAAATAACAAAAATAGGGGAAAAAGTCTTAAAAACAGAAAAAAAGTTATACCTAAAAGGTCCCCCGCAATATTATCAGAGGATTTCTCAGCTGAAATTTTACAGTCAGCAGGGAATGGCATGATATAATCTAAGTGCTGAAAGACAGGGATTTGAAGCCAAAAATACTCTACCCTACTAGATTACAATTTAGAATTGAAGGAATCTTACTTCCTTTTCCAAGATGGTGAACTGTTGAGAACTCAGGTTCCCTCCTTCCCACAGAACAACTAAGAATACGTATATTTGGCTACAAAATATATGAAAATAAACAGGATCAGCATCTCCACAGAATAAGAAACACACCCCTATATTAAAGGTAGAAAAAGCCAATCTTTCTCTGTGCCACATCTCTTTGTTCCAAGACTGTGGGCAACAGAAAGATTAGCGCAAAATCAACATGCCCCTGAAGTTAAAGGACTTTCTCCAGCAGAGGGCAATTCTGGGGTGAATTGCAGTAATTTAGCTGGGGTTGGAGGGCATGTGTCTTGGCATGGAGTAGAAAGAGGACTAGTTTTCCAGCAAACAGAGATCCTGAAAGGATTCAGCATAGGAGTCTACTGTTACAGAACGCCTTCAAGGGGAAGGGTCCACTTTCTCTGACATTAACATACTAAGAGGACTTAACAGTGTGGTCACCATTCCCTGCTAGGACTGTAGCTTCTCTGGAAGCCTGAGAGAACTGAAGGTCTAACAAAAGCTATTGGCTCTCTCATTCTGTGGACTGTGCTGGAACTGCATCTGCTTGCTGACTGTTGATCCATAATTCCTGGGTCTCTCTCTATGGGATTTACTATTCATACCTGTGATTCTAGGGGAAAATCTCTGTTTTCCCCATGTCAGCTAAAACCCTGTAGGTTGGACTCTCAGTTCTCAACACAGGGTTCAACTCAGAGCTTCAACAAATATGTCAGGGTTGATATCACACAACTAAAGTTCAGTGAACAAAGATCTAAGATTATTCCATGTAATTTGACACCCTAACACAAGGCCTTTGTAATAGTGAATCTTAACCCACAGAAATAAATGCAGAATGCCAAATGAATCAAAGGCACAGAAGAATAAATGTGAAGTGATAGACCTAAACAAAATCTCAGTGGAAAATGTGAATGCAACAGAGTTAATCAAACTACCTGAAAAAGATTTAAACAACAGAAATAATCAGACTTATACAAATCAGGAGAAACAAAACAAAAAACACAACAAAGAGAAAAATATGAGGCAGACCAAAACAGAAGTCAAGGAGCTGAAGAACACAATAGTGTCTAAACAGTAGACTAGAAGAAGTCTCCAATAAAATCAGTGCGCTAGAAGATAGGGTAGTGTAATGCTCTCAAGCAGATCAGCAATGAAAAAACAAAAATGAAAAGAAACAAAGACAGCATACAAGACCTATGAGATAACATCAAAAGGAACAATAATCACATCAGAGGTATCCCAGAAGGAGAAAAGAGAAAAAAAGGGGGCACCAACTGTATTTGAAGAAAAAATAGCTTAGAATTTCTCTAACTAGTTTTAAGGAAGGAGAGCACAAGATACAGGAAGCTCATAGAGTTCCAAACAAAAGAAACCCTAACAGATATATACCAAGAAATATCATCATTAAAAAGTAAAGAATACAAGATAAAGAGAGAATTTAAAAGCAATTAGAGAAAAATAGAAAGGAGTACCCATAGGATTGTCAGCATATTTCTCAATTGAAACTTTACAGATCAGAAAGGAATGGTACGATACAGTCAAAGTCCCAAAAGAAAAGGATTTCCAACCAACAATACCCTACCCTGCTAGATTATCACTTGGAATTGAAGAATGACGAAAAGATTTTCAGATAAGCAAAAGTTAAAGGAATTCATAACCATGAAACCAGCTTTACAAAAAAAAAATACTGAAAGAAGTTCATAAAATGTAAAGAAATCCCACTTAAAAGCAGCAAGTCATCAAAATATAATAAGTAAAGAGGAAGAGAGGAGAGTAAAAATGTGCAGTTAGAAGAAACAAAAGACTAACTTGCTCTCAAGTAAAATTAGTATATAAGCACAGAAACTTTTATGTGAACCCCAGGGAAATCTCCAAACATATCTCCAAGGAAAAAGCAAAGAAGAAAACAAAAAGAGAAACCAATGACAATATAACTAAGTCAAATCACTTAAGAAGAGAAAGAGAAGAACAAGTATACTATTTGCCATGACACCTAGAAAACAATGGAAAAATGGCAATAAACAGTTACATGTTGACAATCACCCTAAATGTCAATGTATTGAACTTACCAATCAAAAGTCACAGAGTAGACCAACTGATTAAAAAATGCACTAACTTTCTGCTGCGTTCAGAAGATTTATTTTATTTCAAGTGATAAACATCAGATGCAGCCTGGTCGAGTAGTGGTTTGTCAGCTACCTATGGCCTAACTAAGCCCGCAAATATCCAAGCACCCGGGTTCATGTCATGAACTGGACAGAACAACCAGGAGGTACAACTAAGTAAAAATAAATAAAATGTCTCTTCCTCCCCTCTCTTCCTGACTACTTGCCTTCTCTCCTTCCTTTGAAAAAATAAAAGGTAAACATCAGTTCAAAGGTCATGGTTGGAATACAATCATACTGTCAAATGACAAACAAACAAAAAAAAGCAGAGACAGACATATTTATGTTAGGTAAAATAGACTTCTAACTAAAGAAGATAACAATAGAGAGATAGACAGTGATGAATATTATATAATGATTAATCAGCAAGAAGTCATAATGCCTATTAATAAACATGCAGCAAATAAAGAAGTATCAAAATACATAAAACAATTATTAACAGAATTAAATTAGAGAGACATAAACAATAGTTTAATCATAGTAGGAGACTATAATATTGCACTTAACAACAATGGGCAGACAGCTCAGAAAGAAAATTAATAGGAAAACAACAGGTTTAAGTGACAAATAAGAACAAATGGATTTAATAGACATATATCAAACATTTCATCCAATGCCTACAGAATTCACATTCTTCTCGTGTGCATAGAATATTAATATTCTCAAGGCTATATCATATGTTAGGACAAAGACATGGTCTCAACATATTTTTAAAGATTGATATCATACTCAGCATCTTATCTAATCATAATGTTTTGACAAGATTCAGTACCCATTTATGATAAAAACTCTACATAAAATTGGGATAGAAGAAACAGACCTTAACATATTAATGGTCATATACTCACCACCAACATTATATTCTATTGAAAAACTGAAAGCATTTCCTCTAAGATCAGAAACAATCAAGGTTGTTCATTTTCATCACTGCTTTGTAACATTTTAATTGAGATCCTAGAGAGAGCAATTAGGCAGGATGAAGAAATCAAAGGAATCCAAATTGGAAAAGAATTATCAGCATTTGTATATGACATGAAGATATACATAGAAAACTCTAAATACTATACCAAAATACTCCTAGAATTAATTAATGAGGACAATTAATTAACAGGTCAGAAAACTAATATACAAAATTTTGTTGTATTTTTATATGCAAACAATACCGCAAAAGACAGTGAAATCAAGAAAACTGTCCCATTTACAATAAAAACAAAAAGAAATGAATGCTTTGGAATATACTTAATGAAAGAGTTAAAAGACCTGTACAATGAAAAATATTAGATATTATTAAAATAAAGAGGGTGATAAAGAGATGGAAAGTTATTTCATGCTGAGACTGACAGGAATTAACACTGCTAAAATGGCAATCTTACCTAATGTAATATACAGGTTAAATTCAATCCCATCAGAATTCCAAAATTCTTTCCAAAAAGATAGAATTATTTTTTAACAAGTCATGCCCCGGTGAAGCAGTGACTTGATCAACTGCCTTTAGTTTGCATAGTCTGCATGTATCCCAGGAATCCTGGTTTGCATCTCGGGGCTGGGGAATAACCAAAATGAAAAACTAAACAAAATAAAGTGCATCTTCCTCCTCTCTCTCCCAGCTGGCCTGCTTCTGTTGGCCTTCATTCCTGTCTACGCCATCCTTTAAAAAAAAATTAAGGCAAGCCCTAGAGGCCTAACATCTAAGACTACCAGATGCAGTCCACATATATACAAAGGGCCCAGTTTGAGACCCAAGGTCAAAGGGAACAATGACGAGGAACAACCAAATAAATAAATGTTTCTTTCTCCTCTCTCTTCCTGCCTGCCTACTCAACTTCATTCCTGCCTGCACCTTTCCTTTGAGAAAAAATTAATGAAATTTAGATGAAATCACAAAAGATTCCAAATAGTCAAAGCAATCATGAGAAAAAGAACAAAACTGGAAGTATCACACTCTCAGATCTCAAGTTATACTACAAAGCAATAATGATCAAAATTATATAGTAGTGGGATAAAAACAGAAAAAAAGATAAGTGAAATAGAATTGAATCACAAGAAATAAACGCACAAATATATGTTCAGTTAATTTATGACAAAAGAACCAAGGGAATAAAATGGAGAAAGGAAAGGCTTTTCAACAACTGGTGTTGGTAAACTGGACAGTCACATAGAAAAGAATGACTAGACCACTCTAACACACTATACAAAAAATATTCAAAATGGATTATAGAGTTGAATGTAAGATCAGAGACTATAAATTACTTAGAAGAAAATATAGACAATATAGCCATGACATTGGCCTTAGAAAGATCTTCGGGGACTCAAATCCAGGGGTAAGGGAAATAAACACAAAAACAAATGAGACTACAGCAAACTAAAAATTCTCTGCACAGTGAAAGAAACTATGACCAAAAGGAAAAGATATCCTACACATGATACATCTGAGAAGGTCTTGATACTCAATATATATAAAGAACTCATTAGATTCAACAGCAGAAAAACAAACAACCTCATCAAAAAGTAGGCAAAAACATTGAACAGACATTTCTCTAAGACATACAGATGCCCAACAGGAGCATGAAAAACTTTTTTACTTACTTGCTATTAAGGAAACACAAATCAAAACAACAATGAGATATTACCTCCAATCTGTGAGAATGTCTATCAACCAAGACTAAATCAACAAATGTTGAAGAGGATGTGGAGAAAAGGGAACCCTTTTAGCGTTCATGGGAGTATAAGTTGGTGCAACTTTCATGGAAAGCATTAGAGATTTATCAAATAATTGACACTGGAAATCCCATATGATTCAATTATCCCACTTCTGGACATTATCCTCCCCCGCAAAAAGAAAAAACTAATTTGAAGCAATATGCATCCTTGTGTTTATTACAGCATTATCGACAGTAACCAGGAACTAAATACTACCTAAGTGCCCATCATCAGATGAATGATGTATATATATGTATATATACACATGATACTACACAGCCCTAAAAATGATGAAATCCTATCATTTGGGACAACATGGATAGAACTAGAGGGAACTATTCTAAGTGATATGTCAGAAGGAGAAAGACACATACTGAATGATCTCGGTCATTTATGGAATATAAAGAAAACAAACAAACAGTTTAAACAAAAATCAACCTTTGGACATTGCTAATAGGATGAAGTTAACTAGGAAGGAATGGGACCATTAGTGGGAGTAAATGATGGCATGAGTTCGATTGAAAGTGGTGGAGAATTTTTGGTAATTTGGTGGTACACGTGGTATGTTGTCATATAGCTGATGAATAATGAACCTACACATATGAACTCATACTGTAAGTCAAGTTAAAAGAGAATGTGCATAAAAGATTCAATCTGCACTGAATATTCCAGAGACATTCTGGTCTTTGCCTGGTACCTGGAAGGTAACCTCTAAGCCCTTGAAATATATCCTGCTTGATAGAAGTGTGTTTTTTTTTTTTACCAAAGGGAATTGTATTATACCAGATTTCTAACAATGCTAATAATGTGATCTGTGGTGAAGACCTAGACATCAGCTTGACCTCTGGAGGGATGGGAAATAAGATCAGTCAATCTGGGCTGTCAATCATGCTCATGTGATCAATGAAGAAAAGCACTGAGCACCAAGGCTCAGTTGAACTTCCCTGGATGACCACATTTCATGCATGCTGTCCTCATCATTATGGAAGAATTAATCATTGACTTGGTGACTATTGGTATAGGACAAGTAAAAGTTTGTACCTGGTGTTTTCTGAACTTTTCCTATTAACTGTTATCCATTCCTAATTCTAATCTTCATTCTTTTGTTGTAATAACTGTGAGTATAACAATCTTTCTGTGATTGGGGAGTCCTAACAAATCACTGATCCTAAGAATGGCTTCAGGGAGTCCCAAATACAAATATTAATTTTCTTAAATAACAACAACAACAAAAACAACTATGTCAGCCCTATTTAGGTATAGGCCTTCAATTTGCAACTTATAATTCTAATTACAATGCCTAACAAAGCCAGTGTTGAAAGTTACCAAAAACAGGTGATAAAAACAGAACATTAACATGGAGGACTACAGTTGTTTGTTGACTAGCTTTAAAAGAAAGTTTAGGAAAGAAATTCTGAGGAAATCAAATTGAACTGACCTCACTGGAAATTAACATTTTATTTTTTGGAGGTAGTAGACACTGGAAGGATGTCAGGGTTTCTGCAGTCTTTAATATAGAGATGGAAGTCCTATATTCAACCCTGAAATATCTGAAAGTCTTCTTCTATATGTTATTTCATAAAAACAGGTGATGTTACTATCTATGTCACTGTCTCTTCGTTGCTTCTTTCTGAGCCTTAAAATAATATTGATTATAAGCATAGTATCTTAAAATATAGCACCATAAGCAAAAAGCAGGACAAAGGGTACATAGTGTGAAATCAGTTTAGTAAAATTTAACAAATATTTCTTTATTATTCAGTCTTATCCAAAAACTCGTGTGAATTTCCACAGACACAATAAATAAAGCACAGTCTTTGTTTCCATGAATCTGGGAGAAGTAGGAATTTAGCACCGTCTACGTGAAGGAGTTGAGCACTGTATTCAAAAATTTTAAATCTGCTACTTTCTCCTTTGACCTTTGTCAGTGGGTGAACTTTTCTCCAGAACAATCTCAAAGATACTCTGAGGATATCATTTTTATTTCAGAAGTGAACAAAATCAGGCTGCTCAGTAGGCAGTGGTGACTTTCTCATAAGTTGTTCATGGTTCAAGTTGGCCTTTGATGAGTTCCTGAAAGATTGCTATCGTTGTTGACCTGGACCAACTATTTTTCCCCTCTTTGGAAGTATGAAACAGTTTTATTATTTATTCCAGAGGTGTATGTCAGATGTTCCCAGTCTTAAAAAATATTATTCAAAGTCTTGTTCATCAACTTTTTATTCTTGGAAACAATCAGTTTCTTCTTGAGACTGTAAAGTAGATGCATCACTTATAACATTGACCTAACACAAGGACATGGTGCATAAGTAAGGTATCATGTTAAAAGAATGCAAACGAGCTGCTTTAGAGGGCTTAAAGACACTTCATCGCTACTGCTTTGGGAATTAGGCTGTATGGTGTCATTATAAGTAAATATGCTATGCATGTCATTTCATAATGAAACTCTTCCATTTTTAAGGCATATTTAACATCTGGTTAGCTCTAAAACTCCTAAGGTAGAGAAAGTAGAATAATTAAATCAGCAATAAAATGTCATCTTGTGGAGGAAAACCTATTTGGGGGGAAATTACAGCACTACACATGCTATTTTTGTCTATGAACTACTAGTAAATTATATAAATTTCATTTGGACCTCAGAGTAAAGGGGACCTTTATTATTCATCATGTTTATAAGTAAATTTGAATAACTGCTTCATTTCTCCATTGCTCTGTAAAATGAATGTATTTTGACATTTTCTTTTGCATCAAAGACAATCACCAAATGAACACTGTAAAAAGATAAATATAATCTTTACATAAGACAGAGCATGTCAAAAGATAACTTGTTTAGACGATAACTTGTAAGAGTATGTTAAACTTATTTCTTGTAAAATGCCATGATATGCTAATAAGTTACTGAGCATAACATAACATGAAAAAAGATGGGAGGAATTAAAAAGAAAAACAGTAAGCAGACAGAGCAAGCAAAGACTAAGAAAAGAAGAGAGATTAAATAAAAGAAGAGAGATTAAACAAATTCCTGGGTCTTTAAGGTTCGTGGAGATAGTTCCTTAGTGAAAGTAATAGGTTTCATTTGACCTCTTCTGCCACCAGCTAGAAAACCTCTCTGTGATTAGATTAGGTCTACCCTGAGGATCTTTAACACAATCTCAACTGATAAAGAATCATAGCTACATTTTAACTAAAAAATGCCTTTTCTGTGTAAAATAGCATAATCAAATACGTGATATCCTATCATATTCAGATTCTTCGGGGTTACACAAAGAAAAGTAGGGAAGTGATACTTATATTTCTGCCTACCACAGCTGATACCTACAATTAAAACCACTCCTTGTCACTCCTCCCCAGTAGAAAAAGTCTCTCACAATGCTTTTAATTCTATCCCCACCCCACCTTAAGGTCTGTCATCTCCCTCTCCTGCATGAGGCTTTCAGAAAGCATTCATTCCTCTCCATGGGTTTCTTTAGAGTTTTCAGGCACTTATTTAAGTACTATTATAGTGTGTTCCCTGTGTTTCAACCACCCTTAATAAAAACAGTATGTTACTTGTTACATACTTGGATTATATTCATCCATTAAGATTTAATTCTTATCTATCTTATTCATTGTAGTATCCTTATTATCAAAATTATGCTGACTTATACCAGGTACACAATAAATATTTGTGAATAAATCAATGAACCAGTTAATATGACAAAATTTATTGTTCATCATGTTTTCCTATTCTCTTCATTTTTCCTCTGGCTTGAATTCCTAATTTGAGTTGATTATATTTTACCTAGTCCATGTCAAGTATTTTTCTTAGATGGGGTTACTTGGTTGACTCATACCTTGTATTGGGTTACTTGGTTGACTCATATTTTGTCAGCTATCCTTGAATAACTTTACTCAGGTGAATAGCATCTGGACTGGATATGACATTCTTGAGTTGCTATCCATTTTCTATGATGTCATTCAGTTGTCTTTTCAGTTTTCCTTGTTTACAGATGATTATTTTAGTAGAATCATTATTTTTAATCAGTTAATAATTTAATCTTTCTACCTAGAATACTGTAAAAAGTTTTCCTTTATATAGAGTGTAAGAATTTTTATCAGAGTATATCCCAGTAGGTATATTTTCTCAGCTTGGAAGCCTGTGAATGTTTTAAATATGCATACTCAAAACTTGGGTCAGCCCCGACAAAGATTCCCCTAGAATTTCCCCTAGAATATTGTTTCTCTTCCATCTGTTCTTTTTTTTTCCCCTTCTGAACTCTTATTATCCATATGCTCAGTATCCTGGATTTGCCCACAAACTTTTTATCATTTCCTCATAATTTCCATCTGGTTTTTGCTCTGTTTTGACCTTATTTTTATTTTGAAACTTTTTAAAGAGAGGAAGGAAAGAAGGGAGACAGTGAGGGAGGACAGAACAGGTGGAAGGAAGAAAGGGATGGAGGGAGAAGAAGGAGAAGCATATTTATTTATCATTTATTTTTTGTTTTCTTCCCTGTCCCTAAGTCATGAACCCTGGACCTTGCATGGTCCACTCCCTTGCTGTTACAGCCATCTGAGTCACAAAGGCACACCTTGACATTATTTCTCACAATTGCTCTTCTGGGTCAATAACTTGTATCTCCACAGGGACTATTATTTTGTTTACTGATTAATTTCATTCTCAAGTCATTCTCAAGTTACAAGAATCTTTTCAATGTAGCATTTGGATCCCCTTGAGCACTGCCATAATTTAATTCAGGTGTTCACCTATCTCCTCTGCTAGTTCTGTTGTTTCCATGGCATATATTCTGATGGCTCAACTTGTTCTTTCTCCTTTGGGTAGCCAAACCCTCATAGATGGTCAACAATCTCTCTTTGTATCTGTTCTGGAAGTTGGATTTTATTCTTGAGATAGCATGAAGGACAGTAAGACAGATAGACAGTGAAAGGCATAGGGTTCCCAGGACCTAGGGCCTATGATGAAAAGGCAAGGTACTGGGCATTACACATTTTCCCTGAATTCTCATACCCTCAGGGGAAAAGTGTTCTCTCTCCCCCATCCCCCTCCTCCTCCCCTCCCTCCCTCCTCCTCCCCCCACCCCCTCCTTCTCTCTCTCTCTGTTTCTCTCTCTCTGTCTCTCTCTTCTGTCTCAGCACTTGGAGAAAGAAAACCTAGCACACTCATTTGGAATTGAATTGAATATTCCTCCCCTCTCACCAAGACTTTCACAAGAATAAGCGTGCTTTTATTCTTTAATACAAACAAGCTTGTACTAGTTGTTATCACTGTATCTAAAGTCTCACCCACACCCCAGGGTCCCAACACTTGACAGATGGCTACTCAGAATAGTCAAGTACCTTTTAACTGGAAGTAGAAGAAAAGGAACTGTGTTCTGATCATCACATAACTGGAATCTCCCAGACTTATTGAATCACACAACACTATCACTGAATGATAACTATTAACATTCTAATACTGGTTTTCAGAATTAGAGGTTTGCAGAACATTCTCTGTTAAATGTAGATAAACATCCCCTTGACTTGTTTTTCTGATAAAAATGAATTTCATTATGAAAACTGTAGTTATAATCAATGTTTCTAAAGCAGTGATCTTGATAAACCAAGAAAAAAATTACTGTAAAGGAAATACAAGTAAAACAAATGTCTCTAGCTTTACATGATGTTATCACCATATTTTGAAAACTTTCACTATTTGATAGGAATTCAAATGAAGGCATACACAAATTTAATACTCAAAAGAGGGGAAAACTGGCATCACAGCATTCTCAGCTCGCCAAGCTGAAAGAATGTTATTGAAGATTCCTTACATAAATGTTCCTTGACCTTTAAGTGAACCAATAGGTCTTAAAAGTTGTATTTGTCAAAGCAAGTTCCCAGAGTAAATAAAGTTCTTAGCTAAATGGATCAGATTTTTTTTTTTTTTTTACCTTTTCAGTCTAAAGAATCACTACCAACCATAATTAGAATAAGTTAATATTTTCAGGTAATTTCTCAAAGACCATTGGAAGTCTCTGATAAAGACTGAACAGTATTCCAGTTCTAAAAGGGAGACAGATGTCAAGTAGCTGATGGGAAAATTACCTTAACACATTATGAGATTTATACTTGAAATAATCACTATTCAAATTGTCCATTCCTCATATTCTATAATCTTCATATAACTCACAGGTGGTAATTTTTAGGATACTTGAAGACATTGATATTTAAAAATCTAATACATAAATGGAATATTTAAAATAATACTTTATTTTAAAAAATACATTTGGCATGCCCTGATGCAGTAGCAGTTTGGTCCGTCTCCTTTGGCTGAGTGCAGTCCATATGCATCCCAAGGTTTTGAATCTTGGGGCCAGGGAAAACAACCAAGATGAGTAACGACATAAAATAAACAAAAACGCTGCCTTCTCCCTCTTCCTGCCTGCCTACCTGCCTACTTGTCTTCATTCTTTCCTGAACCTTTACTTTAAAAAAAAAAAAAAATGTGTGGGTGCACCCTGGTGGCCTACTGGTCTAGTACACCTGGGAACAGTCCCACATACATCCCAAGATCCAGGGTTCAAGAGCTGGGGTCAGAGTGAACAACAAATATGAACAACTAAATTAAAAAAAAAATAAATAAATAAATAATAAAAGCTCTTCCTTCTCATCTTTCTTCCTTCCTTCCTATTTGCCTACTCACCTTCATTCCTGCCTGTACCTTTCCTTTAAAAATAAATGTGGCCCCTATGCAGGAGGGTCTCATACCCAAACTCACAGGTTTCACAGCCTGTGCTTTAACAACCTGAGCCACAGAAGCAAGGTGTGAAAATGCAATAACTGAATATTCTGGAGTTTGCTGCATTCTTTTCATTAATGGTCACATTTAAAAGGCCTCATCACAGCTTCTAGATTGTCTCTGTACACCTTCTGTCTTGTACTCTAGTGTCACATGAGAATACAAGGTGCTTAAATTATTCAAAAGTATTTAAATGTCTGATTTTTTCATTATTTATGAAAAGTTATGATCCATTTTATTTTTCATCTATCTGGATTTAAGAATGGCATTTATGGAAAGAAAAGAATTAAAGTCCTCTTAAGTAGGCCCAACTTTCTCCTGAAGTGTTGACAGACATTTAATGACAAGTGGGTTTCTAAGGACAAATGCTAAGATTCAAAATAGTTCAGAAATGCTAGGAGCATAGCAGAAAAATTATTGTTTTGCATAGTCAATGTTTCTATGAAAGAAAAGATAAACCTTGAGATGCTATGGAAGTATGAAGATGCAATGAGTACTTGGAGAGGAAATGATTACCCGCAAGCCAAAACTCACTCTGAAACACTGCCATTGCCACAATTGGACAGAAGTAATTTTTTTAGTCTCTCTACTTTTGAATGTGTTTAGCAGTTGCAAAGAATGAATCTGATGAAAGAACAAATAATAAAAATCCAAAGCACTGTCTGAGACTTCACCAAACCAAATAACAACAAAACAAATGACTGTCAATATGCTGCTTCTGATTCTTCCTATTTCACTTGTCCCAGAGGCAGAACACTCAAAGTGGGCCTCTGCCTTCAGTGGGCTCCACTTAGCAATTACCGCAATCTGGGCAACATCACCACAGAAATTCCTGTCTACTCTCTGTGTTCTGGACCCTTTTTAAACCTCAAAGTCCTTACCAGTAAAGGAATTTAACAGTCCACAGGCTTATCATAAAGATTAAATAGGATGAGGTTTTTAAAGAGCCTCACATAGTGTCTGACATGTGACAATCACTCATGGATAGTAGCTGGAAATACAGGAACGGTCTGAATCTCTCCTCCTCTCCATTTTTCCCTTGCTCTAGATATGGAAAACGAAATGCTGGGACAGGTACTGCGCTTGCTTCTTCTGATGTATAAAGTGCTTGCCCTCCTATCATCTTTCATCTCCTATTATCAGTTTAAGGAGACAAGGCACCTGGCAGGTGGAAGGGCCTTGTCATAATCAGATCCTTCATGTTCTCTCAGTCTCATCTCCTGCCACTTCTCCACCCCACAGGGACCTTCTGTTCCAGATCTCCATCCAAACACTCCCTGCATCTTCAGGTTCTATGAAAGTTCTTTCCCTGTACTTCTCAACTTCATTCCATCAAAGGCCTACTCATTCTTTAGCACAAATCTAACACTTTGTGAGTTTAAAGTAGTTTTCCATCAGCCTTCGGAGACTGTATTCCCAGAGCACTTTGCACTCAACTATCTTTTTCTCTTTCTTTTCTTTTTTTTAAAGGAAGGTGCAGGCAGGAATGAAGGTGAGTAGGCAGGCAGGCAGGAAGAGAAAGGAAGAAGAAGTATTTTTTTATTTAGTTTGTTCACCCCTTCAACCCAGGATTAACACCCAGGAGTATGTGACTTACTCCTTTAGAGGCAATTAAGTCAAGCACTGCTCCACCAGGGCGCCCCATCACTCAGCTTTCTTAAGTCACAGAATACCTTGGTGTTTAATGATGAATTACTCTTTGTCTTTTCTAGAAGAAGATGAGACTCTCCTGGGCATGACTCATCTCTTATCCCACCAGGATTTAGCCCAAGTTGGGATTCTTAATATTCAACAAGATATTTGTAATTATAATGAGTGGGCCCTCATCTTTCCAATTCCTCCTTAAATTCCATCCTTTTCTGTTCACATCAAATCTCCTATAATCTCTATCATGATGTTTACTTCCCTTAGAATGTGAATGATACGTGTCTATCAAATCGTTTGTATACCTTAAACTTACACTGCATTATGTGTCGATTACACTTAAATAAAACTGAGAATTAATAATTGTATCATAAACGAGAATCACTGACAGCCTGCCTCAGATCGACTCCCTCAAAAAGCAGTCTTTGAAACAAGGACTTTTTGTAAAAACAACTTACTTGATTGATGGTCCCAGGAACACTGCAAGCTGAGTAGAAGATCTGAGACCAGGAAGAGGAAGCAGCCAAAAAAGGTGAATTATCAAGTCAGTCCCACACGTGTGAGTGGGATGCATTTCTATGGGAGAATATGGAAAGGAATGTGCTCATTCCAGTTGTAAAGGATCTTAGGAACTCGTTCACCATTTCCGGATAGCCCTTGCTGAAGGCTGATATGGAGCATCTCAGTTCTCTTCTTCCTCCACCCATCACATGTGCAGACAGAGAAGCCTCTTGTGGTTTTGGAGAAAATACCAAAGAGAGGCCTGTCTCATGAAGTGGTGAGGCTGGCTCCAGGAATAATGCAGGCACCAACAGCAACATATACCTGGAGATCAAATGTCCACTGGAAGCCTCACTGTATCAACAACAAAAACCCTGATTGCGAACCCCTTTCAGAGAGACAGAGTTTAAACAGCAAAACTTCCCTTCCCAGACATAGCAAACCAACACTGACAAAGAAAAAAAAAAATTAACAGTTGCTCCTTATTTATAGTTTACTCCTGGGATTGTGGACTAGAAAAATACATAAGTGTATCATCTGGAGAAGAGTGTTGCTTGAAGATAGAGATGACCCTCTGTCATTCTCACTACTCTCAAGGGAAGGATCTACTCCTTTTATAATGTACTCTAATATTTAAATGTCCTTGACTTTGAACAATAAAATACAGTTTACATTTATTGGACATTTACTATGTATAAAACATTTTACTGTGTACAAAACTGAGTTCATTAAATCCTCCCAAACCACCTTGAAAGGCAATTACTATTATTATCTGGATCTTTCATACAGGAAAACTGAAGGTCAGATGAGTTAAGGAATGGACCCAAAGTTACAGACTGCTAGTAAGTGTTTGGAGCTAAGACTCTAACCCAAGTCTCTTTGAATCCAATATTAATTTCCTTAACTTATATTCATTAGGTTCATTATCTCACATCCTTAATAAAAAGATCCAGTTAGTCAGCATTTTTCATATAAATCTTCAAACACCCATGTTTAAGCTAAATTGTACCCATTTTTTAGCCATTCCACAAAGATCTTGTTTTCCTGTCATTCATTCATGTATTTTTCTATCTGCAAACCTCTTAATTTTCTATATTTCTTAATAAAATATATCAACTTGCTGTGTATAATGCCTGGCAAGTTCATAAATCAAAAAAGTATTGTTGAGAAATTATCCATAAGCACTTATGTATAAATCTTGAATTAAGCTAGTCAAATAATGGCAATCCAGCTTAAAAAGTTATAGCATATAGACATAAGACAATTCTGAAGCAAAATAACTCATTACATCTTCAAAATAACCAAATGATGCTTTGAGTGGTGAAAGTATTCTGATTATGCTCATAAAATTGACTAAAAATGATAATTTATTCTTCAACCATTACATTCATGGAAAATTTTATGTTAAAGTTGATTTATGTTTGCAAATGTATAGTGAGTTCTTTCAAAACAGTACTTTTCCCCAGACTCCTTAAACTGGCAAGCTTTCTGTTTACTCATTTTGCTTCTTTACAGTCAAATCTAGGACATATGATGCATATAGTACACCAAGTTTCCATTTTCTTGGTTTAGTATTACTATTACTGTGTATGTCTTAATCTTCAGCAGTTTCCAAGAATGTAACTATATACTAATCAAAATCATTAGATTTTATATGCATTGATTTTTTTTTTTAAGGAAAGATGCAGTCAGGAATGAAGGTAAGCAGAAACAGGCAGGCAGGAAAAGAGAGGAGGAAGAAGCATTTTATTTTATTTTTATTTAGTTGTTCACATTGGTTTTTCCCTCTTAGAAAGAGGATGCAAACCTGCCACAACCTGTGCAGCTGATCGAAAGATTCCCAGAGGGGAGGCTACAGGAGCCTAAAGACAGACAGATGGACAGCATACATCTAGAAAAGCGGGGACCAGGTGAGACACCGCTCTCTGTTTGACAGTGGCACTGATCCTGACTCCTTGATTTATTTTATAGGGATGGGTTACAATGAGATCATAAGAATGCTGCAAAGCAAGGGAGGGCTGAGAACATTAGCTGTTATCAGCAACTTTTGAATATTTAAAGGTTGGACATTAGAAGCTCAGCTGCAGTCTTTTTTTATCTGCTTCTAGCTCTGCTATCATAAGAGAACTTCTGCCTCAGGATATCTTGTAGAGGCAAGCATAAAACAGTTTGCTCCCTTCACAAACCCATATATCCTTGGTACATATGTGGACTACATTCCTCTGGAGGTGAGGGACCTTACTGCTACTCCACCAGAATGCACTAACCTTTACTTAGTTGTTAATCCTGGCTGCTCTGCCCCTACCTCTGGCCCCAGGATTCGTGAACTGAGGTCCCCAGGATGCAAACGAACTGCACTGGACCAGAAGTGGCAAACCCAACCCATAGACTTCATATACTATTTAAACTCTCTGCAATATAACCAGAATACAATAGGGGAAAGCACAAGTATGGGAAATATGTCTACTGTACTTATCAAATGTTCTTTGTCCTGAATCAAATGTCCTGAATAATATGAATTGTAGCTGCTTGTCTCCTGTAATTGAGTGACTCATGGTGCCCATGCTGGCTTTCTCAGGTTCCCTCTCCACGTCTATCCTTCTCTATCCTGCTCTGTGTGGTAGGGCTGAACTGCAAGACCCTCTCAATGTATTCCATTGCTCTCTGTCCTGCAGTTGGGTTTGGAAAAAGGGAGCACTGATTCTATCTCTACATTATTTATTTTAGTGTTTAAAAATGTTATAAAAGAAAAATTGAATTACAACATTATATGTTTAAAGTGTATATCATAATTAAAAAAAAATGTATATAATATATTAAGTTTACCACCCAACAGTCCAGTTCTATCCTTCACCTTATAATGAACCCCTTTTACCCAATTTGCTCACCCACTGTCCCATTTCCAGAAGTAAACCACTAATTCGGTCTACTTAAAAGTCTACTTGTGTTTGATTTAGCTCATTTTTTTGGTTTTTCTACGTACCACATATGAGTGAAATCATGTGATGTTTGCTTTTCTCTTTATGACTTATTTCACTAAGCATAATTCTAATTCCATCAATGTTGATATAATTGGCAGGATTTCACAATTTTTAATAGTGGAGTAGTATTCCGTGTACATATGTATATGTACATATACATATATCCCATCTTCTTTATTTAATCATCTGTTGATGAACACTTGGATACTGTATGTAAATAATGCTGCAAAAATATGGGGGTGGATATATATCTTCAAATGACTGCTTTTTGTGTTTTGAAGGTAAGTACTCAGAAATGGGATTATGAAACCAGACAAAATTTCTGTTTTCAATATTTTTGGAATCTCTATACCCCTTTCCTTAATGGTTGCGCCAATTCACCGTCCCACAGAGAGTACACTAGGGTTTCCTTTTCTGTTGCCAAAACCTTTTTCTGGTTTTTTGGATAATAGCCATTCTCACAGGTGTGAGAGGATATCTCATTGTTTTTTTATTTATAATCTATTTTAAAGTGAAAGCAAGTTAATCCTGAGCTCATTCTAACAGTCTACAATCTTACTCTTCTCCTTAGGCATCTAGATTCTTCTAAGTGGGGTTTCTTTTCATTTTATAGACATCCTTATAATAATTTTTATAAGTCTGATTTAGTCATAATGAATTCCTTCAATTTTATTTTCACATCTCCAATTCTAAGTGATAGCCTAGCAGGGTAGATTATTTTTGATTGGAAAGTCCTTTCTCTTTCTCTTCGCCTTCTGGGACACCTATGATGAGAATGTTGTTCCTTTTGATTATTATATCCCATACGTCTCTTATGCTACCTTCATTTCTTTCCATTCTTTCATTCTCTTTGCTGGTCTGGTTGGGTGCTCTCTACTGCCCTATCTTCTAACTCATTAATTTGATCGTAAGTTTCTTCCAGTATAATATTGAGCCCCTTTGTTGTGTTTTTTAGTTCAGCTATTGTGTACTTCAGCTACATCATTTCTGTTTGGAACTTTCTCATATATTCTGTCTTTGTTGTAGAGTATATTTTTTTCATTCATTGTTCTCTTAATTTCAGCAAGCATCATTAAGATTATTGTTTTAAAATTTTCTTTAGGTAGTTTATTTAATTCTGTTGCAATAGGATTTTTCTCTGGGGCTTTGTTTTGATCCATTATCTGGGGTAAATTTCTCTGCCTCCACATTTTGTTTGGTACTCCTTATTTATTTCTGTGAATTAGGATAGATGGATTTCTTTCCTGGCCTTTTGATTTAATGGTGTAGTGTTAGGATTTCAAGTTGCAGAAAATAAGCCTATGGTCAAAAACTCCAGCTCTGGGGGCCTGGGGACTTTAGGCTGCAATGGTCTCAGGCAGGTGAGGGGCATCAGATCTCCAGAACTGCTGGAATCTCTCTTTAGACCCTTCCTGAGAAGCTGCCGCAGCACTTTATTCCCAAAGTTCCATAAATTGAGCCTTGCATGAAAGCGTTTTACTGTCTATGTCGGGATTACAGGCTCTGACTGCCTATCACTAACTTAGGTGAGTGCTGCCTTTGTAGCCAGAAGATGGAGCTGTCAGATGCCACAAGCATTCTAACAGTGGAGAGGCAGGGTGTTTAGCCCTCTTACCCTATTCTAATATGGTCTTAGCCAATATTGGTGCCACACAGAAAAAAAAGAAGCCTAAAGAGGACAGACAGCAGTTTCTCTGTTCACTGAAAGGCTATAATTTTCTTATTCCGCCTCTTGAAATTTTTAACTCAACAAATGAAAATCCTTCACTTATGTCTATGCACACTTAATTTGTCAGCTACTCCTATTCTGTCCTGTTTCTGCTCTCTGAGCCCTAGTGTTATCCAAAGGAAAACCCCTCTGTCTTCCACAGAAGGACATATGCACTCTTCTACCAGGAGAAATTTCAAGATGCTGGAGTATCCAATATGGGAGTAAACTTCCAGTCTCCTGGAAATAGGCTCTGTACCACGGGTGCCCCTTCTGACCTTTGGATACAATGTCCATGAAGCAATCTTGCCATGACAGCATCTCATCTTTTCCTGTCCTTTCCGATATTTCCTATCACTTTATCTTATGTAAATGCCAGACCCTCAATCCTTAGTTCTTTTTCACAGGTCATCATCTATACGTAGTGATGATTTTTTCTGTCTGTGAGGAGGTGAGCTGAGATCCTGCTAGTCTACCATCTTGGGTGGAGTCATCTATAAGCCTGTTTTTAATATCTTACAGAGTTTTATTCATTAATTTATGCAATAATTTTTTTTTAGTATCTTATGCCACATTCTATACTAGTCTCTGGAGATCCACTGGCAACTAAACAGAGTATTTGTCTACTGTTCCAAATATTTTTTTTTTTTTTTAATTTTGAAGCTCTTTAATATTGAAAGTATTTTCCTACTGGACTGTAGTTTTCCATTGAAAAAAATTAACAAAAGACCATCAAGAATTGAGTGGCTAAATAAAATACAGTATATACATATAATGGAGTATTCATCATTGAAAGGAATGAAATATTAATAATACTACAATGAAGAATAAACATGAAAATAATAGACTAAGTGAAAGAAGTCAGATATAAAAGATCATGTTTTATAAACCAATCTGCATGAAACACCCAAAATGGGTAAATCCATAACAAAAGAAGTTAGATTGACGCTTTCTATAAACTAGGATGAGCAGGAAATGAGGGATGACTGCTTAATGGAAGTGAGGTTTTGTTTGAGGTAATGAAAATGTTTTGTAACTACACAGAGAAAGTGAACAATAGTATGAATGTAGTAAATGCCAATGAGTTGTATACTTTAAAATGGTTCATTTTCTACTAGGTGAATTTCCCTGAAAAAATAATTGCATGAAAGTATACTGGCCAAACAATGTTCCACTGACAGAGATGATAACCCAAGTTTGTTATATTAAGATGAGTAAATTCCAGTTAAAAGAAAAATCAACTTTGTCTATAAAAAAATTTTTGTCCCCTTTAACTAGACAACTCTTTACTGGTTCTACACATAAATTGCCTTTAGACTAAGAAATGAAGTTTGTTGCGAAATCACAAAAACACTGTAACAGGCACTATAAATATTCCATTTTCAATCTATCTATACATATATATATATAAAGTTAATATATATTTGTTTTTTCCATACTCCATCACTTTATTTTTAACATTTTTGTTTATATTATAGAAGTCAGTGATAATAATAAATATTCGATGAACTGGTGTGCTCTGGTGTAGCAGCAGGTAGATCCACTGCCTTCTGTTGAGCAAAGTCCACATATATTCCAAGGACCCAGTTTCATGTCCCAGAGCCAGGAAGAGTAACTATGATAAACTAAACAAAAAATAAAATAAAATGCTTCTTCCTTCTCTCTCTTCCTGCCTGCTTGAGTACTCACTTTGATTCCTGACTACAACTCTTCTTTAAAAAAAAAAGGAAAAAAATGAAGAACTATAACAGTAACATCGTAGACAACAATAATAACGCCTAGCACCGATTCACTTATTGAGGTTTTAAGACTACCAGGAATTGGGCTAAGTGCCTGACAACATCATTCCATCCAAACTTCAGAATAACATATGAGGTTCTATTATTACCCTAATTTTTCAAATGATGACACTGAGACTCACAGAAGTAACCTAAAGTATTACCCCTACATTCATGGGAATAAGAGAATGCAGTTGTCACATGGAATTCATTATGATCATTGCTGTGACTGACTATTCAAATGCACATTTCCCATGAGTACCTCACAGCACATTAAAGAAAGATTCAGAAGAAAGTTTATTGAACGACCAGTTAGATCATGGGGAAATGATTCTTCATCTGAAACTCACAAAGAAAAAATACTGGTTACTCAGAATGCATAAGGATGAAGAGTTCTGAATAATTAAATATTCTGGATATAAAAAATACTTCTACATTTCCATAATGGCTGAGATATTCTTTAAGTGGTGTTAGGTGTTTACTTGTATTTGCTAAATATCTTAGTAAATTGACAATCTCTGAGAGTTAAGAATTTTTCAACTTCTAAAAATTGTTCTAAACAATCTCACCATGATTAGCACAAAGTAGGCACTCAAAAAACTGTGTCAATCCACTGGAGATATTCTTGAAGCTGGTGAATGAAAAATATTGCAATAGATGTTGCTCATGAATATTCTGTGAAGTTTCTTTGTCTTTACATTCAGTTTGTCTCTTTGTACTTGTGCTGAGAAAGGGTCTATAAAATTCTAGTTTCCTGCTTCCTTAAGCAGACCCAAGGGACACTTTCTTCAGAATGTTTGATATGCACCACATATGCTCAGTGAAACCTGCTACTCTGATCTCAGAGAAGACTGCTCAAATTGAAGACAAGTTACCTCACAATCTAGACATGGAGGAAGCCACCACCTCTCAAGTGACTTGCATGAACATTAAACTTCATTATAGTTAGTGACAAATAGATCACATCAGATTATTTTTTCTTATGTAGTACTAATTTCAGTCTTGGAAATGTGGGCACCTAAGGTGAATACATGATAGACTTAACGATCCTTTACATCCTTGCAACAAGTCTCATTACCTAAAGTCAATAATATACTAGCCAAAGAGTACAGTCTACTTCACTCAATTTTAATGATTAATCAATTAAAAAAATCAACCCAGATATTATTCTATAGGCAAAAATAAGGCAGTGGAAAGAATTTGGATGTTGGAATCAAAGTAATATTTAAATCCAGATAACTTGGCAACCATTTAATAGAACATCAGGTAATATTAGACAAATTATAAGAACCCTCAGTCTCTCATCTTTAAAATGGGCATAATGATTTTTACTTCACAGATTCTTACAAGGAAAGGAGTTAGTAAACAAGTCTGTCACACACAGAACTCAAGAAATGTTTGTTCCCTTCTCAATCCTGCCCTCTTCCCCTTCTTAACTTGTAGATATATTTATGCTGTATTATTAACTAACATTCTCATTGTCAAATTAAAAGTAAAGGAAAAGCAGTTAGGTACAACTGAAGACAGAATCCTGAAGTAAGCAAAAAATGTTGAGGTTTTAGAAAAAGAAGCTAGAAAACTTAAAATGATGATAATAATAATCTTTTGAATATTAATATTAGACTTTTTTGCTTATTTTATGTGATAATTAAAATCAGAGCAAGCTTTCAACAACTAACACATGGAATTCAGAATGGGAAAATAGTCACTTTTGGTCTATGCATTTCTGTAAGAATCCAAGAAAATCACAGAGAAATAAAAAAATGACCAGAGTATGACATCTTAAAAACCTTATTTCCCTCTCAGCTTTGTCAAACTTTTCATAAGCTACCTTTGGTTGCACCTAAAACTTGCCTCTTTTGTCCAATTGGGCAGATCCAGCTCCCCCAACTGTAAATTCAGTTCATGTTCTTAGAGGAGGATATTTTCTCCCTGGAGCCTTCACTTTCCATTTAATACACTCTACGTTTTCTCCAAAATCTCTATAACAAATATTAGCTTACATGCAAGGGAAGCAAGCAGAGTTTCAAATCGGGCCAGGGGCAGCATTCTTAAAAATAACTCTGAGGAACAACACTCACTCATCCAATAAAAACACAAGCAAAATTCAGAATAGTTATACTGTGGGATTTGTACATTTATTTGCTCTTTGAAAAGGTAAAATAAATATGAAAAATTCCATAAAATCCTAACCAAAAGTCACCTGCCATCATCACCACTCTGTCCTTTCCAATAAACACTTGTTGGCAGATGCAGGAGGGAAATCGAAGTTTCTTGCCTCTTGACGTTGACAAGCACATTCTTTCCTCATTCGCCAAGCTGCTTTTCTCCCTCCGAAGCTCCAGCTGTTTTCAAAACCCAGACACTGTTCCCTCCACTGGTTGGCCTCTAGCTCTAACTCCCAGCCAAGACTGCTTCTCCCTAAAATCTCTCGGGGACACTAACAGCCAGGACTTGGAAGACTGTGCCTACTTAAAGCCAGTTGGGTTTTTGGCAAGGAGAGAAAGAGGGAGAGAAAGGGGGAGCAAGATGAATGGGAAATACTGTGTGTCAGCACAATAACTCCAACAATGATTGTGTTTGGACAATGCCTGATGCCCCAAGCTGCCAAGTGATATCGATGATTCTCATGGTGGTCTTCAGCCTTTGAGACTGTAGCATTTTTTTAATCACTGCTGTTCGCAGTCTGGGACCCCCAAGTTGTGATGTGGAAAAAATAAAGTGCTCATATGATGTCTATTTTAACTACAATTTTTTTCATTAGACAAATGAGAAAATCCATAAACCATGAGATATTTTGGGAGGGGGGATTTAAACCATTCATTTATATAAATAAATTCAACAAAGGATAATCTGAATTAATTTTTTCTCAGAGATTACAGGAGTGAATTGTTGATGTTTCTTCTGCTAAGAATGTTCCTTCTTTGGCCACAGTGTGATAGAGATGGGAGAAAAAGAATACAAAGACACAGTTGTTAACATTCAAGCTGCAGGAAATCAACAAGAAGAAGGAAAGGAAAATACCTGCAATTTTTTAGAAATTCTGGTTTTTTTAAAAAAAGTTGAAACTATCCTAAATTAAGCCAAAAGAAAAATAAATAACTGGTACTACATCAAACTAAGGAGTTTCTTCACAACAAAAGAAAACATCACCAAAACCAAAAGGAAGCCTACTAACCAGGAGAAGGTATTTTCATTTGATATTTCCAACAAAGGCTTAATATCTAAACTATGCAAAGAACTCATAAAACTCAGCAAGAAAAAAACCAACAATCCAATCAAAAAAATGGGAGGAGGAATTGGAGAGACACTTTTCTGAAGAGGGTATACAGATGGCCAACAGGCACATGAAATTATGTTCCTACTGGCTACCAGGGAAATGCAAATTAAAACAACAATAAGCTATCACCTTACACCTGAAAAACTAGCTATTATCCAAAAGTCTAAAAACAACAAATGTTGGCAAGGATGTGGAGAAAAGGGAACACTTTTGTGCTGTTGGTGGGAGTGTAAATTGGTACAACCCCTATGGAGAACAGTTTGGAAATTCCTCAAAAAAGTAAAGATGGAAATCCCATAGGATTCCATCATTCCACTTCTAGGCATACTCAAAAGACACAAAAGCACCCATCCGCAGAGGTGCATGCATCCCTGTGTTTATTGTGGCCCTATTCACAATAGCTAAGAACTGGAAATTACCTAAGTGCCCAACATCAGATGAATGGATAAAGAAGATGTGGTACATATATACAATGGAATACTACACAGTCCTTAGAAGAGAAGAAACCCTGTCAATGTGAATCAACATGGATAGACTAGAGAGGATTATACTAAGCAAAACAAGTCGAAAGAAGAACAATACCAGATGACCTCATTCGTAGGTGGAATGTGAAGAGACAAAACAAAGGAACAGACAAAACATAACCAACCTGAAACATTTGCAACAGAACTGAGGTTACCAAAAGGGAATGGGGCGGGTGGGGGCAAATGGTGGTGGAGCCCACTGGACAATGGCGAAGAATACTTGGTGATTTGGTGAAGGGCATGATGTGTTGAAAATATATCTAAGAAAAGGAAAACCAATACATGGAAATTATTTTAATGTATAGAATAATTACTACAATAAAAAATAAATTAAAAAAAAAACTATCCTATGTCAATCTACCCTGAAGTGATAAATAACCAAGAATGAAATTTTTTAACTCTATATATAGCTGTGAAGCACTGTCTGCAGTGCTTCCTTTAAGTATAGCACATTATCCTGTCATTACGCTAAGGAATGCTAGCTGAAGACTAACTGCCTAAATTAGAATATAAATTTGGTGATCTGGAAAGGGACCTAAAAAGAGAAAATATGATTGTAGTCTATTTCTCACTTTCATAACAGTATGTCTGCACATAATCTAGAGCCAAGAATACTAATTTTTTTCTACTTGTTCCACCATCCCAATGATATTTCTGTCATCAACATGGTCCAAGGTGATCTTCATTCTAGCCAACGAGAAGTGGGGAAAAAAAGGGGAAAAAAAGAACATACAGTACTTCCCTTTAAGAATATGACTTGGCACACCCTGGTAGAGTAGCAGTGAGGTCAATCCTCTCCTAAGGAGCACAGGCCGAATACCCCTGTGTTCAAGTCCCAGGTCTGAGGGGAAACAACCAGTATGAATAATTAAAATGGAAATAAAATGCTTCCTCTTCTCTCTTCCTGCCTGCATATATCCTTACAGATATCATTTACAGATATTATTTCAACTTACATCCCATTAACCATAATGTAGTCACTATTGTCAAAAAATGCTGTCTTTAGTATAGACATACATGTGCCTACCAAATATCAAGAATTCTATTAATTTTATACTAGAATTAGTAAAATTCACCCATGGGCCAAATCTGGTCCACTGCCTGGTTTAGAGTGACCTAGAAGCTAAGAATGTTTTTTTTTACATTTTTAAGTGGTTGGAAAAAAAACAAAAGAATAATATTTCATGATTTGAAAATTATGTAAAATTCAATTTCAGCGTCTATAAACAAACTTTTATTAGAACACAGTCATGCTCATTCATTTAAATATTGTCTGCAGCTGCTTTCATGCTACAAGATCAGAGTTAAATAGTTGTGACCAAGACCACATGACACACAAGGCCTAAAATATTTACTATTTGGCCTTTTATAAAAAGAATTTTCTGACTCCTGCTTTAGAAGGGAAAAAAAGGAAAAACAAAACAAAACAAAAAACTCTTAACAGTATTGCTGTATGACTAACTCAATCATACCAAAGTGGTGAAATGGGGAGTATTAGGGGTTAGATTTTAAGTAACTAAATAAGTTTTATCTCTTTAAATGTTGTCAATATAGTTACATTAATTATCCATTTTTCCAGTGAATGTTGCCCTCAAAATTAATGTTTTAAATGTTTAAATGTACTATTCAGTTACTATGTGAAAGAAATTCAAAAGTAACTTACCTAAGTAACTGTAGTCTCTCTTAGAGTCTCTCTTAAGATTGTAATATAATACTGGCAGGTACTATCCCATCTGAAAACCTGATTAGGATGGGCTCATTCACATGGCAAATTAAAGGAAAACTCGGTTCCTTGTCACGTGAGTTTCTCCTAGCCTAACAGCTAGCTTCTTCTACATTTAATTTTTTGAGAGTGAAATAGAATATACTGGAAGTCATAGTGCTTTTATTCCCAGTCTTCAAAGTCTCACACTATCACTTCTATTATAGTCTTTTCATTAGAAGAAATTCACTAAGTCCACTCTAGTCCACACTCGGTGAGAAAGGAATTAGTTACCATCTGTTGAAGGGACAAATGTCAAAGAATTTGTGATCATTTTAAGACCATCAGGTTTTAACTCTTTCATTCCAGTTAGTAGTAATTGCAGTACTATGTCAAGAAGGATTCTGACTGGTAGCTGTTAAGTCCACATGTTTTCTATCATTGTAGTAAAAACATCTCATAAATTCAAGCAATGAGAATTTGGAGCAAAATAACACATGAGGCATATAAGTCTATAGAGCTAATGAGACCATAGCTCCTGGGCAGGTTTCCTAGGATATTTCATCAAAGTGCCAGTTTCCTATGAGATTCCTTCTCTCTTCAAGCCTTCCTTCCATCAGGAAGTATTCATTGAGCACTTATGTGTAACACATAGGTACTCGGGCTAGCAGAGATAGAATGGGGGATAAAATAAATGCCTTGCCCCCATGAAACAAGAATTACTTTCATTCGAAAAGTCTTAATTTTACTTTCCCCTTTGCAAGAATCATCTCTTATTTCTGACTACTGTCTAATTACAATTGATATTCTAGATGGATATTAAATAACAATAGTGATTTATTTTATGTTTCTGTATTGCAGGACTTCCCAGAGTATGTGTCACATACAAATATTTCCACTGACTATTAATAAAGGTAACTTGAATTGAGTGGTTCCATGATCACATAAGACTAGGAAATGTTGGATTACACAAATTTAAATTGATTTCTCTTCAATAGGCCACTTTAATTGACCCATAAGCTATCAGGAAGAGGGTGATATAATATCAAGTATTACCAAAAGTTTCTTGCATTAAAAATCCTATTTTGTTTTATTTTTAAAGACTATTTTTTAGGTTGACTGACAAATGCTGCTGTAGGAACACTAAAGGCATTCTTACTGTATCTCCCTTTCTACCATATCAGTCTCTTATGTCTCTCTACAGCCTTAGAGTTCTTTGCAACACATAAGTATCCATTACTACAGTGATATACAAATCTTAATTGGAAAGAAAAAATATAGTAGCAATAATCAGAGTAATTATTTAAGATCTGACTATTTTAAAGACAAGTCATATTTTTTTTTCATTAATATATCATTGGTTTACAATGCAGTGTGATTTTCAAATAACATTCACATCTTGAACAATGTGTATATTGCACTATATCTACCACCTAAGTCCTAGTGCCATTCACCATTATCATTTTTACCTTCTCTAACCCAGATTTCCTTCCTCTATTCCCCACTCCACTTCTAGAAATACAGTCTAGTTAATTTCAGGGTCTAAGAAAATTTGTGTTGTAGTTTGTTAGTTCATTCATTTGGTTCTTTATATTTCACACATGAGCAAAATCTGCAACTGATAAACACATACAACAAAAGAAGAGAGAATAAAAAAAAATTACTTGTGTCCAACTGTGGCAATGGCAGTGCTTCAGAGTGAGTTTTGGCTTGTGGGTAATCATTTCCTCTCCAAGTACTCATTGCATCTTCATATTTCCATAGCACCTCAAGGTTTATCTTTTCTTTTATAGAAACCTTATCTATCCAAACATCAACTTTTCTGCTATGCTCCTAGCATTTCTGAACTATTTTTGAATCAGCATTTGTCCTTAGAAGCCTACCTGTCATTAAATTGTCTGTCACACTTCAGGAGAAAGTTGGGCCTACTTAATAGGACTTTAATTTTTTCTTTCCATAAATACCATTCTTAAATCCAGATAGATAAAAAATAAAATGGATCATAATTTTTCATAAATAGTGAAAAATCAGACATTTAATTACTTTTAATAATTTAAGCACCTTGGATTTTTCTTTTTCTTTCTCACTTATTTTTCTTAGTATAACCACCTCAAGTTCCCATCCAAGTTGGTGCAAAAGGCAAGATTTCATCTGTTTTGATAAGTGAACATACAGTATTTGAATAAAAAGAGATATACAAACCAATGGAATGAAAATGGTTATTCAGAAATAAAATCATACATCTATGTATGGTTAGTTTATGATGAAGGAATCAGGAACATGCAATGTAGAAAGGAAAGTCTCTTCAATGAATGGTGCTAGGAAAATCAGCCAAATATCAGAAAAATATGAAACTAGATCCCTATTATACACATATATTTTCAAGACAAAACAACATTCCAAATTGCTTGGAAATATATATTCATGAAGGGGACACAATGTGTGAGGCACTTTTAGAAATGAAATACAAAAATGAACTGGAGAGAATAATTCTGAGGATTTGGAGACAGAAGAGCATTAAACAAGCTATTATTGACAGATGTTTATAAATACAATTACAGGATACAAAACAGGCTATGTCAGGAGCTCTGCACCATTTAGGCTGTGTCAATGGTATATAACAGAAATCTGTTGACAGTGGCTTACCAAAGTACCATCACATAATTTGTGTCACATTTAAAAAGGTACAGATACCAGCAGTCCAGTGGTTCCATGGTGTCTTCAGTGCCCCAGGATCCTACTTCTCCCAGTTTCCCATTCTTATTAGGTGGTTTAATTCTTCATCCTTATTGTAAGATAAGTCAAACTGACTGCTATCTTAATGTCACAACCTGCTTTCCAGGTAAGAATAAGAAGAAAGGAGTGGAATGGGCTGATTTCTTAAATTATTTCATCAACTTAAAATATTACATAGCTACTCCTAACTGCAAGTAAACCTGGGAAAGTATTTTAACTGGAACAATGGTCACATTTAGCCAAATTCAGTTTCTGTGAAGCAAGAAAGAGAAACAAATGAATATGTGGTAGTTCACTCATCCTCTCTTGTCCAGACTCTTCATCTACCCTGTCTTGGTCAGAGAAACCTTAAGCTGGAGAATGCCCTGGTGGCTCAGGTGTAAACCTGCAGCTACAGCAGCTGTTTCACAAAAAGCCTAAGGAACTGGGTTCACAAACAGGGGCCAGGGAAACAACCAAAATGAATAACTAAATTACTTAATTATAAAGTACTTCTAAATATATTAAAATAAGTTTCATGCCCTGGAACAAGCACCCACCAGCCCTTGGTTACTAGGAAGCCCTGGTCCCCAGTATGTCATGCCCAGCATCAATGCTTACCAGGCCTCAGGTCTCCTGATCCTCAAACCCTGGCCCCACACAGTCACTGTTAGGAACAGAACCCATAGGGCTTAGGACCTGCAGACCACAACACTGCCTCAACCAGATCTAGAGATCCAAAAACATAAATGGGGCACTGGAGAGCTATAATGGGTGCATCCCGTATCTCCATGTCTGGCGACAGGGTGCTGCCTAGTGCCTGAGAGTGCAATAGATCACACAGCGGACAGCGGTGGCCTGTGAACTTAAAAAAAAAAAACAATAGTTGAAACAAAAAGAAAGTATCCTAGAAAGCAGATCCAGTTTCACGACCACTGAAGTCAAGGGACTGGTACCTGCCACAGGAAGAAATATAAAGTAAAAGAAAAGAAAGTCACAGTGCTAAATTCAAGGCAGAGAAGAAAACCATGCCAAAACCTAAGCCACCCCCAAAAACAAAAATCACCCAAAAAGAGGAAAAGCTAGACGCTCACTAGAGAAGAACTCAATTGATATTTATTGGGACAAACTAACTGACAAAGTTCAAAATAATAGTTATAAGAAAAGCTGAAAGAGATGCAGGAGGCACACAACTACCCACAGAAAAATGGAAGAACTCAGAAAAGAAGTGACAGAACAAAGGAATACTTCACCAAATAGAGTTTGAATAGAGAAAGTCCTAGAAGAAATGCTAGAGATGAAAGATACATTCAAGGAATTGAAGATAAACATGAAAGAATCAATAAATAAACTCAATCTGACAAAGGAACGAATATCAGAAGTTGAAGATAAGATGACATAGATAAGCCTAATGGTGGAGAAACGATTGAGGAAAAATGAACAAACCTAACATACAAGACACTATGAGAAGAACAAACATAAGGATAGTAGGTGTCCTGGAAGGAGAGGAAAGGTATAAAGAAGCAGAAAATCTATTTAAAGAAGTAATAGCAGAGAATTTCCCACATCTGTTACAAAAGTAACCATGGAGTTCCAAGAAAGGGAGAATATTGAAATTTCTAAATGTTAAAAGACCTACACTGAGACACATAATAGTAAAACTAGCAAAAGATAATGACAAAGAAAAACAACTCAAGGATGCTAGAGAAAAGAAAAATATAACCTACAAATGTATATCCATTAGTTTAACATCAGACTTCTTAGTGAATCTACAGGTCAGAAGAGAGTGGAATGACCTGCTCAAAACAGTAAAAGACAAAAACTTATGACCGAGAACATTCTACCCTGCAAAATTATCACACATATATGATGTAGAAATAAAGATATTCAACGACAAAAAAAGAAATGTTTTTCTATCACCAAGTCTCCCATTCAAGAAATATTGAAAGGGACCCTAAAACAGGGAAAATGAAAGCCAAAGAGTCACCAAATCCTGTGAGTGGTGATAAACAGGAAAGCAAAAACAGAAACAAAGACAGGACCAACTGAGGAGGGCGAAAAACACAAAAAGAGGAGAGAGAAAAACATGAAATCTGTACAAATATACAAATACGATAGGACATCAGCTTATAAAGAACTATCACAAAGCAGAAAAGTTAGAGACAATTCATGTGACAGCCACAGATGCCAATCAAAAGAGATACACAGCAGAAAAGTGGACAAGAATGATAGAATAGACAGTGAAAACCATCAGAAGGTAATAGCAAAAATAAACAGGAAATGAAGCAAGTGGCACAAAAAACAAAGGTTAAAATCACAATTATAAAACCCAACATTTCAGTGATGACCCTAAATGTAAATGTACTAAACTAACCAATCAAGGCACCGAGTGGCTCAAAAAACAGGACCCATCAATATTATGCCTACAAGAAACTCATATCGAATCCAATGACAGACATGGGTTGAAAGTCAAGGGTAAGGGAAAAATAAATCAAAGCAACAGTGATGAAAGGAAATTGGAAACTGCAATATAAATAGCAAACAAGAAAAACTTTGAGCTAAAAAGGGTTTCATGAGGCAAAGACAGACACTACAGTATGGTGAAGGGGTAATCCATCAAGAAAAAATAACCATCATTAACATACATGCACTCAATGTCAGATTGTCAAAACATATACAACAAATACTGGCACATCCTGGTGGATTTGTGGTTAGGTCAATTGTTTCTGAAGGAGCACAGACCTTATAACCAAGGATTCAAGTCCAGGGGTGGGAAGAGAAACCCTGTGTAAACAACTTAATAAAAATAAAATCCTTCTTCCTCTCCTCTCTTCCTACTTGCCTGCCTACTCACTTTTATTACTGCCAGCATCTTTCCTTAAAAAATTAGTAACAGAGCTAAAGGTAAGCAATGAAGGTGAAACAATAATAGCAGGGGATGGCAACAGTCCATTTACTCCATATAGGCCATCCAGATTAAAAAAATATATATATGGACCCTATTGAAACAATAGCTCATATGGACCTACAGACATATACAATTAGCTCTATACCAACAACAACAAAAAGAATATATATTCTTCTCAAGTGTACATGAACATTCTCAAGGCTAGACCATATCTTGGAACTAAAAAAAGTCTCAGCAAATTTGACAAGATTGCAATTATTGATAGCATCTTCTCTGACCACAAGGGAGTAAAATTACAAATGAACAAAAAGAGCAAACCTAGAAGATCCACAAAATGTGGAGATTGAACAACATGCCTCTCAACAACTCCTGGATCAATGAGTAAATAAAAGATGAAATTAAGACTTTTGAAACAAATGAAAATTTGGTGACAAGCTACCAAAACGGATGAGAAACAGCAAAAGCAATTCTGAGAGGAAAACTTAGAGTGCATATCAAAAACCAAGAAAGAGTCCCAATTAAATGTCTAATCACACACCTGAGGGAACTAGAAAGAGAAGACCAATCAAAACCAAAACTCAGCAGGAGAAAAGAAAAATAAAAATTAGATCAAAATAAATAATATTGCAAACACCACCACCCAAATGATAAATGAATACAAAAACTGGTTCTTTGAAAAAAATAAACAAAATTGATAGACTCCTATCTAGACTCACTAATAAAAACTGAAAATCTTAATAACAAAAATAAAAAATAAAAGAGGTGAGACTACAATCAACATCACAAAAATACAAAATATCATGAGAGACAATTATGAATACTTACGTGCTAACAAATTTCTTGAAGAAATGAATAGGTTTCTAGAATCCTACAGCTTCCCAAAACTGAACCAGGAGGATACAGACAACCTGAATAGAACAATGACAAGCACAAGAACTGAAGCAATAATAAATTCCAACCCCCCCAAAAAGAACCCAGATCTGGATGGCTTCACTACTAAATTCTACCAAACATTCAAAGAACCAATGCCCATCTTCCTTAAACTACAAAAAAATTGAAGAGGAGGGAGAGTACCCAAATTCACTCTCTGAGACTAATATTACCCTGATTCCAAAATTAGACAGAGAGCACAAAAAAGGAAAACTGTAGACCAATATCACTGATGAATACAGATGCAAAAATCCTGAACAAAATCATGACAAATTAAAAAAAAATTATATACCATGATAAAGTGAGATTTATTCCAAGAATGCCAGGATGGTTCAACATACACATTCAATGTAATACACCACATCAACAAAGTAAAAATCAGAAACCATATGATACTCTCAATAGATGCAAAAAAAAGAAAAAAAGCATTTGACAAAATTCAACACCCACTCATAATAAAAAAAAAAAAAAATCCTCACAAAAATGGAAATAGAAGGCATATATCTCAACATAAAAAAGCAATATATGACAAATCCAGGGCCAACATCATAATATATGGTGAAAAACTGAGATCTGGAACAACAATATGTTGCCCACTATCAACCCACTACTAATTAACACTGTTCTGGCAGTTTTGGCCAGAACAATAAAGTAAGAAAAGCACATTAAAGGAATCCAAGTTGGAAAAGAAGAAACATAAATATCATTAATTGATGATGACATTGATATTATATGTATGAAATCCTAAGGATTTCACCTAAAAAACTGCTAGATGCAATAAATGAATATAGGAAAGTGGCAAAATATAAAATCAACATACAAAAATACATAGCATCCCTATATACAAACAACGAAGTAGAGGGAAAAGAAATTTAAAAAGAAATCCCATTCACAATAGCATCAAGGAAGATCAAATACCTGGGAATAGACTTAACAAAGGAGATGAAATACCTCTACAATGAAAACTCTAGACTTTCACAAAAGAAATAGAATAAAATACACAAAAAGATGGAAAACATTCCATGTTCATGGGTTAGAAGAATTAGTATAGCAAAAATTACCCTTCTACCCAAAGCAATATATAGATTTAATGCAATTCCCATCAAAATGTCAGGAATATTTTTTAAGGAATTGAGCAAAAAATACTGAAGTTTGTATGGAACCACAAAAGGCCTTGAATAGCCAAAGCTATCCTAAGAGAAAGAAACAGAACAGCACTCCCTGACTTCAAGTTATAGTACAGAGCAGTCATCATCAAAACAGAATGATAGTGGAACAAAAATAGACACACTGATCAGTGGAATAAAGTAGAGATTCATAAAAATGTCACACCTATATGGACAGTTCATCTATAACAAAGATGCCAGGAGTATACAATGGAGGAAGGAAAGGCTATTAAAAAAATGGTGTTGAGCAAACTGCAAAGGCCTATGCAAAAAGAAAAACAGAAAAGAACAGAAAAAAGAAAAAGATAAAGAAAAGAAACTAGACTACCCATCTGCACCACATACAAAGTTATCTCAAAATGGATGAAAGATCTGATCATAAGTCTAGAAGTCATAAAATAGTTAGAAGAAAATATGGGGAAAACCCTCCATGATGTCAAACTCAAAGTGACCTTTGGGGGAAAGAACAACAGCTACAGCAAAATAAACAAAGCAAATCTAAGCAATTGGGACTACATGAAATGGAAAAGCTTCTGCACAGTGAAGGAAACCACTGCTAAAATAAAAAGGCAACCTATGGAATTGAAGAAGATATTCATCACATATATAAGATCTTAATCTCCAAAATATATAAAGAGCTTATATACCTCAACAATAAAAAGCAAATGATTGACAAAAAATGGACAGAAGAACTTAATAGATACCTATCTAATGAAGAGATGGCCTGAAGAAACATGAAAATAATGTTCTACATCACTTATAATCAGAGAAATATAAGCCAAACCAAAATGAAATATCACTTAACACTAGTGAGAATGACCTATATTAAAAAGACTAGAAACAACAGATGTTGGAGGGGGTGGGGAAAAAGAACCCTCTTACACTATTGATGACTACATAAATTGGTGCAAACTCTTCGGAAAACTTTATAGATATTTCTCAATAAAATAAAGATGAATAACCAAGATACTGACAGTAAAAATTCCCATCGACAGATGACTTGTTAAAGAAGTTGTAGTATATACATTCAATGGAATTCTATGCAGCTATTTAAAATGATGAAATTGTGCCCTTTGCAACAATTTGGATGGAACTAGAGGGAATCATGTTATGTGTAATAAGTTGGAAAGAAAAAGAGAAATACAGGATATCTTCACTCACACGTGGAACATAATGATATGAACATACAAAACCTGACAAAACTACAGGACACAGGACTGTAGATTCCGGGGTGGGAGGGATCGGAAAGGAAAGAGGGGAAAATATGGAGGTAAAAGACATTAGAACTCTGTTAGTGGGTGTGGTATGAAATATAGACTCACACTATTTCAGTAGTAAATAATAGCATTGTGAACAAAATAAATAATAAATATCACTATTTTCTTAAAAAAAATTAAACGTAGGGAGCAGACTGCTTTGTGCCTTCTTCTGCAAGATATCCCGAGGCAGAAGTTCTCACACATGTTAGCAGAGCTAAAAGCGGATAACAGAATACTGCAGCTGAGCTTCAAAACGTTTTGACCTTCAAATGTTCCAACGGTCCTGATATCAGCATAACAAGTTAATGCCTATAGCCTCTCTTGGCTTTGCAACATTCTTATTACCTCATTGTAACCCAGCCCTATAAGATAAATCAAGGAGTCAGGATCTAGGTCACAGCCTCTCAAACAGAGAGCGGTGCCCCCCGGCCCCCACTTTTCTAGATGTATGTTGTCTGTCTGTCTTTAGACTCCTGTAGCCTCCACTTGGGGACCCTAATGACCAGTTGTGCAGGTCATGGCAATTAAAATAATGAAGATTGTCATGAAAAAAAAAAGAAAAAGCTTAAGCAATAATAATGTTTAAAATACAGTTGCTTCTTACTAAATCATCTATACTTGGTTTAACCAAATATCTTTTACACCATTGATTTATTTAACACAAACTTCATTAAACATAAACTTTCAGGAATTCCTCCTACCTCATTTGAAGAGCAATGAAATAAGTGTATAAATAATTTATATGAAATATTTGAAAATTTCAACTTTGCTATGTTTAGAAATGGTGACTTGCTTTTGTTCTTATTTGAATTACTTTTGTCAGCAAAAATTATTGTTCACATTTGTAGTAGAATATTTGCCAGTATGAGAAAGTACTGTAAAGAATAACATTTGTCATACTTTAATGTATTTTCTTATTCTCACAGTTTAAAACTTCATTTTTTTATAGCTATGCTTGTGATACTTCAGATTTTAACTTTTTAAAAAAATTTGTAGCATATAAAAGTACATGTGTGAGTTTCTGGTACAAAGAAACTTTTTTTTAAGCTATTGAATTTCTTCTTGAAATTCTGGCTTCATTTTTCAGAGACCATGCTGACTGCCTTCTTATCAGAATACAGAAATAACATTATTACAATCACTAATATCTCTGTTAATACCTTAAATTTCTCTTCAACTCTCTTACATTTTTATGTATAGGGTGATTATTCTTTATTGTGTGTGCTATGTTCATAATTATAAAAATTACAAAAATGAAGTGTTTTCTTCTTATTCCTTTTTTTTTTTTGTATTTTTCCCAGACTTTTTGCTTTTCTATGTTTGCAGTCCCTCTGTCCCCTAAATGCCTGCCTCTGCTACATCCCTAAACAAGGGAGGCTTTGTTGGTCCACCCCTATCACAGACCTTTCCCACCTTTATATCATCAACCCGTCTGAGTCCCATGTCCACAGGTCCCAACTACTATCTGGATGCCTTTTAACAATCCATTGTTCTTCGATACTTTAATAACCTATCTGAAATTCAATTCCCCAACTATAAATGGTGATAACTCTTCTTATGATCATTTTGAGGATTAAAGCAAGTAACAGATATACAGTGCTGAATTCGTATTCACATTTCGTAACACTAGTAGCAGTATTAATAACAGCTCTAATAGCATTCCTCTCAAATGCATATATTGCATTTTAACAAAGTTTTGGTCAAAAGAACTTTCAAGAATCTTGGTTGTCAGGGAGAGCTGAAGAGAAATTTAAGCATGGGAAACTTATTTCAACTGGTGATAAAGTGTTAAATACAGATAGTTCAAAGAAGGGTAAAGGACTGTATCTGATCTTCCAACTAGTTAATGGGAGAAGAGAGACAGAAACCCCAGTCTCCAGCATTCCTGGAGTGTGATGCTCTCTACATTCAAACATCCCCATCAGTCCTCAGTGCTCAGTGCTTGCCTCGATGACTTGGCAGTTAAGCTGTCCGCTTAGAAGAAATCCTTTATTTATTTTCCCTTATTGCTACCTATTCATCTCCGTCAGACAATCCCAGAGCTTCGTGGACATTGACCACATACAACACAGAATAACTTCCTTTTTGACTTTAGTTGTTAGCACATCTAAATTGCTAATCCTTTCTTAAATCTCTAGGCAAAACCTGACATTCTCATGGGGCTAATGTTTTTATCAGAGGGCACATTACATAAAGGGCTGTCCCCTTTGGAACTCTTTCCAAATTTCCAAATTGTTCTTCAATAACAGTTCAGGTAAAAAGTGATGACCACTTCTAAGTTTGCCCTCCTAGTGACCTGTCTACTGTTTGGCCTTCATTTTAAGGACACGAGTGCCATCAGTTTTTTCCCCAACCTTTTGCAGCAAGATTGAGAGGGAAGGGGTGAGTTTTATTGGACACAGAGGAAGGTTCCTATAATACCCACATAAAGAGGCAGTGTGGGAAAGCCAAAGCAAGCAGATTTAACCAGCTGGAATACAGTGAGGAAAGAAGTTAACACCCTAGGCTTTCCATGAAATTTTCTGTCATCTACCATGTGTCCTCAACCTGTGTATAGTTAATAATCAGAATTATTAGAAATCTTATTTCCAACTCACTGCAAAGATGATACCAAAAAATGCCTAATGGGAAATGTTTTACTTACATTTACTGATGAATTAATGACCACCTTTCAACAACTCAAGCTTACTTTGTGGATGTGAATGTATGCGTAATACCCAAACCTCAACACCAGAAGCAATAAAACTTAGGTTGGAAGTTTTACTTTCAGAATTATCCTGATTTTCCTCTGAGCAACTAAGAAGATGAAAATAAAAAAATCAACAGGAAAACTCATAAATCTATGACTCTGGAAGGAGAAGGTCACCATTACATTGGAAGAGAGCATGCTTTCCCTGGATCCAGCAGGAATTGTTTTCTGTGATGTGCTGCAAAGTGAATCCAAGTAGAAAGGTCCTTTTCAACTTCGGTGGACTCATGTTTACCTCCTGCTGACTCACCATGCATTATCACTGCCTTTATCCATGATAGGTCCCATATACCAAGTCACCTTTGGGGTAGAATTATGTGTATGATGGGCCTACACAACCTCCAAACAGCTCTAAAGCCGGGATGAAAACCCAAGGACCTAACTGACCACCCGCCTCCCCCTGCTCCCAATCTGTATTGATTCAGTGTCTGAAAGAAAATGGAGAGCATCAACATTATCAAGGTTTGGATGAATTCTCTGACTACTTACAGTCATTTCTTTCCTCTAGAATTATAACTTTCTCCTTGTAACAGGCTTTGTCCCTCTCCAATTCACATATAGAACTTCTAACTCCCAATACCTTAGAATGTTACCATCTTTGGAAATAAGATTGTTGTTAAGTATAATTAGTGAACATGAGATCAAGCTGGCAGAGTGGTCTTATAATCTAATAGGACTCATGTCCTTATAAAAGGAGGACATATGGACAGACACAAAGTGAAGACAAGGTGAAACAAACAAGAAGATAGTCATCTAATAACAGTCAGAGATGGGAGTGACATTATCTGTAAGTCAAGGAATGCCTAGTATTGCTGGCCAACAGCAAAAGTTACAAAAGGCAAGGAGGGATTTTCTACTATAGGTTTAAGAGAGAGCAGAGCCCCACTGACACCTTGATAGTAGGCTTTTAGTCTCAATAACTGTAAGATAACACATTTCTATTGTCTTACACAATACAGTTTGTGGTACTTTGTTATAGCAGCACCAAAAAACTAATATAGTGATTTATCATCAAAATCTGTTTAATGATCCATTGTATAAGCTTAACAATGTCCTATTGTTAAAGAAAGAATCAAAATTGGAAACTAAACAATCAATTGGAAACTTCACTTTGAAAAACACTTATTCACATGAGTCATTCTCCTTAATTTCAATAAAAGATCACTAAAACTTCTCAAACAACTATTAAATTTACCTTTCCTTTTATTTAGGTCCTTCTTATTTATAAAACTCAAGTTAGATAAAACTAGGACAAAATTAACCTCCAATATAAGAAATTAAATGCTTTCGTTTCTCCGCCCCACCAGTTATGTTAAGGTATAAGATTTTTAAAAGAGTAATATTGTAACTCATATAAATATAAAGCTAACACATGTGAAATACTGTATTTAACTAATGAGGAAACCAATATGTGAAAATAATTGCTTCTAAAACTGACTCCAATAGACACCTGCAGAAGCAATCATGAATACTAAAATGAATTTGCTAATAGATGTATAAAGTGGAATCCATTGTATCTTCATGGGAAAAATATATAATTCTATGGACAGGAATTACCATCAATTTTCTATAATTTAGTGCTATAAAATAGTTCAAAAACAATGAAAGGTACAAACTCATTGAATCAGATAGTAGGTACATAATTTTCCTCTGAAAGAACACCTATTCTCTTATGACACAAATCAGTCTTTCCCAATGTTTCCTGGTATATTCCTCACCTGTGATTGTAATACTCTCAAATCTTTCTTGATTGCAAAATAAGACAGTTTATATAATTTGTTCTAGTTTTAATATAGGTGATTTAAGAGTTATATTTCAACTACAGTATTTATAAATTTGGGTGAATTCTTCTCTTCTTGGGGTCCTTCCAATTTAGTAAGGTTGTCACCCTTCTACATGAAAGTCTGGGACCCAGCAAGTCAGGTCAGTTTTCCTGGAAGGGCTTTGTAGACTTTGACTCTGTAAGTAAAGTCAATCTTTGCTCCTTAAAGTAATGGTCACATGTGATGAAATGAGAACAGAACTTTCCATCTTGATGCCGAAGGTAAAGTATTGATTTATTTAATTATATCCTCATTATTCAGTTATATCTATTGCTATAAAAAGTAAGAAGACTCAAAAAGAGCTTTTGAGTTCAAAATAAATAGGCAAGAAAATAAGTAAACACGAAATTGGTTTCTCTGTTGTCTCTCACCCAGTAGTGACTGTATCTCAATGGATATTTCCAAACAGTCAAGTCATAAAATCACATTTCTAATCATTGTTGCCATTATAAGGAAGAATGACTTACTGGCTTTGTTCAAATCAAAGTCAAAAGCAAAATACAATATTAGCAGAGAAGGAAGAAAAAAGAACTAGAGAAACATAGCAAAGTTCAAGTGCTCTTGTCACTCTAATTCACTATCAAAAAAAACAGGGCTTAGTCTGTTCATTCCTGGGCTTAATCTGGTCACTTCTGCAATTCTCACCTGTTTTTGTCAGGTAGCGTGAGTGGAGGTCTAAATGAAACCTAAAAAACTGTGAAGGGATCATTTTTTCGAAAACTAAAATTATGACATTATTTACATTTAAATAAACATGTCAAACATGTTTATTTAAACTGTTAATTAATGAAAGAACTAGTGAGAGCTTTAAGAATTGTTCAAAGGAGAATTCAAAGAACAGATGCAGTAAATTAGGAATACTGAAATAAATTTGCTGCTAGTAGCAATACTTGCAACCTCCATAGAACATAGAATCAATTTCACCTTCAATAGGCAAAATCTATAAACAGAAATCATTTGTATCATATCAGCATTTTTAAAATAATAAAACAATCTTATTTTTTTTTTGTTTGTTTAAAAAAACCATACTCACTTTAAGATACTGAACTTATTTCTCAGTCCCAGTGTCCTTTATCACCATCTAGTTTCCTCTCCTTCCCTCTCCCCTCCCACCTCCTGGCAGCCATAATCTTCTGTCTGTGGGTTTTTGCTGGGATTTAGCTGTTTATTTGTTTCATTTCACTATACTCCACATATGAGTGACACCATCCTGTACGTCTCTTTTTCTTTCTGGCTTTTTTTGCTTAACATGATCCCCTCCAGTTCCATCCATATGTTGCAAAGGGTACAATTTCATTTCTTTATAATAGCTGCATAGAATTCCATTGAGTATATATACCAGTTTCTTCATTCATCTGTTTATAAGCATTTAGGTTGCTTCCATGCTTTGGCTGTTGTAAACTGTGCTGCTATGAACATAGAGGGTGCAGATATATTTTCCTGATTAGAGATTTTGTACTCTCTGGATTTATGCTTAGGAGTAGGATTGCTGGGTTATATGGTAATACCATTTTTACTTTTTTAAGGAATTTCCAACTGTTTTCCAGAGAGGATGCACAAATGTACATTCCCACCAACATTGTAAGAGGGTTTCTTTTTCTCTGCACCCCCTCCAACACTTATTTCTAAAGTTCTGGCTCTAAATCTTCTCGATGGTGTGAGATCGTATCTCATTGTGATTTTTATTTGTGTTCCTCTGATGATGAGTGATATAAAGCATTTTTTCATGTGTCGATAGACCATCCATGTGTCCTCTTTATGTAGATGTCTATTCATTTCTTCTGTCCATTTTAGAGTGTCATTCAATTTCTTCTTGCTGAGATACATGCACAGATTACTGGAATAGAATTGAGAACCCAGAGGAAATAAAGCCACATCTATATGGACAGTTAACCTTCAACAAAGGAGCCAAGAACACATAATGGAAGAAGGAAAGTCTATTTAATAAATGGTGTTGGGAAAACTGGACAGACAGCTGCAAAAAAACGAAACTAGATTACTCATTAGCACCATCACAAAAGTTAACTCAAAATAGATCAAAGACCTGAACAGAAAACCTGAAACCATAGAATAGTTGGAAGAAAATATGGGGAAAACACTCCACAACCTCCACCTCAAAAAGATCTTAGGGGAAAGAACAGTTATTGAAAAATAAACAAAAATAAAATGAAACAGTTGGGACTACATCAAACTAAAAAGCTGCACAGCAAAAGAAACCACCACTGAAACAAAAAGACAATACACAGAATTTGAAAGATATATTCACACAACACACAACATATATCAGATAAGAGCTTACTCTCTAAAATTACCATTAGCTTTACAACTGAAAGTTTGTAAAATAGTTCAAAGACAATCAAATAATCCAAAACGGTATGTTAAACACTGCCAAGTATTCCACCGAAGCTGGAAGGTTGAGAGAGTAGCAAAAAATCATGAGCCAGTAAGGACCCTTAGCAGTGACCAGATACCGAAGACTCAGGACTCTGCTCTTGTCCTCTCCCCCTTTTTCCTTATCCCTCTGTTCCTGCCATAGGGAGATTCCTGCACTGTTAGAAATCCAGAAATTTATGACATAGCAGTCTCACTGTTTGTTGCCCTTTGGTTCCCAGAACACAAGCAGATGGGTATCACAAATAAGGAGCACTGGACATGAAGTGTGGATATAATCCCGGAGAAAACTGTAAGTATAGGGTACTATAGAAAGAAAATAGGGAACATAGAGACAAGAGAGAGTGAGGTGAGGCTTTCTTGGTTATGTGTATTTGAGAGGGATGGAGGGAACAAGAGAGGGAGAGGAGAGAGTCATCTTTCTATTCTCAGACTTCATCATCAACCAACAGATTCTAAAGTGCTTCTTAGAGAATAACTGACATAGCTAGAATTTAGTACAAAAGAAATAGATCGACATCGATATATAAAGAAACATGGTAGAGAGAGAGAGAAGTATCAGATCTTAAGGGAGAAAATAGTAACTCAAAACAACATTTTCAAATGTGTTGGTGAAACTTATTGACATAGTCTGCATTGTAATTGTCAGATTTGAAGACTTAAAAAGCAGGGTCAAAAGTTACTAATCAAAAAGTGCTTTACTACTTGCCCTTATTTTATGTGCATTAACAAATAATGCTAGAGCAAATAACTGTACACATAAATACTTGCAAATATTAGGTAACTTTCTTATAAACAATTCCTCAAAGTAGAATAACTATGACAAACCATATGAAATACAAGGAACTCTAATGAAAACGGAACCATCTAAATTTTCCAACAGTTCAGGAAATCCATTGTTAAATGAATGAGGGTCAGTTAAATGTCTCACCTAAGTGAAAAACAGAGTTCAGATGTGAACTGATTCAATAATCAGTCATGTTCTTTCTCTAAAACTGCTCTATATGATCTTCTTAGTCCACTATGTCTCCATTTCAGAGGTTCTGGAAGTGACAAAGGAGTCGTGGGGGTGAATTTAGCTTGGATTACACCAAGTCAGGAAAGTATCAGTAGCTAGCTCAGGCAGATTATAAATTCTAATTTGAACTGCACTTTATCCTTGATTCAGAATGAGAAACAGCTATCTTAAAATAAAGTCCCTTTGCTGGTAAACATTATTGTTCAAAATACAGTAGGGAAAAATAATTAGAGGAAGATTTGATGACAAAAATGACTTGGGCATATTATTTTAAATTGCTGTTAGATCAAAGTGTGCATATTTCTAATGGAGAATAAAGGTTTTAACTAAGAAATGAAAAGCAAAGGATAGCATATGTTGGGATTTTTTTTTTTTTAACATGGGGACCTGAGAAAGTCAGCTGGATCCCTAAAATTACCTGAATGAGGCTGACTCAAGTTTCTCAGATTGTGAAAACTATTAAGAGTCACTGACGCTGCTTCTATCCCACAAGGACCTCTGTTTAATAGGTTGTGGGTGAACCCATTACACATGAATACCATGGTCTCATGATTCTTGTTTCCTTGAGAAAGTGGTGTTTCCTGCTCTGAATCACCCTGTAATTTGCTCCACAGGATTTCCATCTGTTTAGATCAAGTATAAAAAAGAATGGTCTGAATCACATACTTAACTTGCTGTATGATAATGTAGCAAAGTTGTGTAACTTAACTTTATACACAGATAAATGGGCGTGGGTGGGTGGTGATAGGCAGCATCTTATTTTAAAGCTGATCTAATCTCCCATTCCAATTAAAGACATGTTCATCTCTTCCTGCCTAAATATTTCTTTTAGGTTAACTCCTATGGGGTAGGTACTCAGTCTTTCTGGAATACCTCCTCTGCTTCAATATCTTGTCTGCAGAAATAAGGGAAATCATGTCATTTTAACTATCAGAGGAAGGAGTGCTTAGTTCATCCCCAGTAGGTCTGTATGCCTTTTCTGAGAACTTAGGTTTGTAAAGTAGCTGGATATGGTTTGGCTCCTCAGCATTTTATGATGACAGCTACAGAAATGTGGCTGTCAGTCACTATTCCTGCCATGGAGCACTATGCAGACACCCATTGCTGAAGTCGGTGATTTGTTCTCAGGAAGTCCCCAAACATTGTTACCTATTTGTCCTGGGTCCATGTTTCTGCTGCTCTTACTGTCTTCCCATCTCTTGCACTCAAGAATCAGATGCAATCCTCATGTTCATTTCTCTAGACACCCTGTGTTCCACCTATGTTTCCTTCCTTCTCTCATCGTGTCAGATGTAGCTCAAGCCAAAAGCAATTTTGCACAAAGACCTACACAAATAACCCAGATATTTTGTGACTCCCGCATATCTATCCAAGTGATTTTATGGGCTTCCTTCAAGATTCAAACCCCAAAGAGAGGATAACAGAGTTACCAAGCTTCTGATCAACATACCCTACTTTCTCCTCTCCAAGTGTTTTGTATTTTCCATCAGTTCTAACACACATTATTTCATATTTTAACATTATATATATTATAGATTTATATATTTGTATATTAATTTCCTGGATAAACACCCAAGAATATGCTAAGCCATAAGACATAAAAACAATGAACATACTACCTGACACATCCACAGAATATAAAAGCATCAATGCATATCTTGACCAGTACTTTGAATATTTTCAAAGTTTTGCACTTCCGATAGTGTTAACATGGCATCTCACTACTGCCTTATTTTCATTTCTCTGATTACAGCATTTGAAACCTCTATGAAATTGTTGGCCAATCCTTCTTTATATTTCTTTTTTATATGTTTAATCCATTCTTTTCTTTGAGTTTTTTTATCCTTTCTAGTTGATGTGACTGATACTTTTCTATAAATAGTTCTGTCTACTAGACTGATGTTTAACTTTCACAGTGATTCCATTATTTTATACAAAATTGCATCTGCCTGATGGCTTAGCAGATTAGACAGCCCAGTGTAGTCCACATACATCCCAAGGACCGGGGTTTCAAGACCAGGGGCATGGGGTGGGCGGGGGCTTGGGGGTGGAAGGGAGGGAAACAACCATGATGAACAGCTAAATAAAAATAAGCAAATGCTTCTTTTTCTTCTCTCTTCCTGCCTGTCTGCCTATGTGTCTTTCATTCCTGCCTGTACTTTCCTTTAAAAAAAAAAAAAAAAAAGAATTGCCTCCGTATAAAGTAGAATCTATATTTTGTTATCTTTAAAAGTGAGAATTTTCTCAATACCAAAAAAATAATGTTTTCATTATTTTTAGTATGCCAGTTTATTTGTCAGCTATTTAATTTCCCCATGTATATAAGTCAATTTCTGAGTTCTTTATTCTGTTCCATTGATCAATTTGTTTGTTCTAGAATCAATATTTTTTTAAAAACCACAAAATTGGCAAATGCTTAATTTGATCTTTACCAAAGAGAGAGTAAATCCTTTTTTCTCTAGGAAATAATCATAAAGTAAAAAAAAAAAAAAATTAATAAATATTAAAATCAAATAAAAAGAGTATCACAATGTGAAAAATTCTTTTTCTATTCTTGACTTCTTTTTGTTTTGATGTTGTTATTGTTTTAAAGGAAAGGTACAAGCAGGAATTAAGGTAAATAGGTAGAAAATGTAGCTTAACTATTTATTACCTTTTACTTTCCCATACAAATTTTAGAGTTTTTCAAATTCTTCAAAAAATATAGATAGAATTTTGACTGGAATGACTAGCATTTGTAGATTTGTTTGAGTACAATTGACATCCTTACTCAAAACTTCTTGTATGTTTTTAATGGAGTTTAAATATTTCTCCTCAATGATACTGGCTTTTTTTTAGGTTGGTTCATAGAAATTTATTCATTTTGGGCTACTATCATAAATGGCCTCTTATTTCAATTTTATTTTCTATAGAATTGTTGGTGTGTCAAAATACTATGATTTTTATAAGTTGGTTTTTTACCCAAAATTTTGCTAAACTTTCCTTTTAGTTCTAATAGTGGCAATGATGTTCTTTAAAGATATTTTTCTTCTTTCTTCTATCCCTTATTATTGCACTGTTATCAATCTAATCTAATGACCTACCTTTGTAGATAATATTTTTCTTCTCTGTTATGTCATAGGTTTTCTTTTATTTTCTGTTTGTAGTGCTCTGTAGTTTATGACAGGTTCATGTGAAAAAGTGTTTATTTACTTATTTATTTTAAAGGACAGGTGCAGGCAGTAAGAGAGAAGGAAGAAGCATTTGTTCTATTTTCACTTAGTCGTTCAAACTAGTTGTTTCTCTCAGGACCTGGGACTCAAAACCAGGGGGATGTGGCTTGGCTCCTTCAGAGGAGATTGACCTAATCGCTACTCCACCAGGGTGCATGGAAAATTTATTTTTTATTTTGGCTTCCTTGGGGCTCACTTACCACACAGTTTAACTTTGAGTTGATTATTACCCTGCTTTATAGAAGTTCAACTAAGATACTGACATATGGGAAGTTAACTTAATGAATATACTATCAAGTCATTCCAGTCTGGAAAATTATCCATTTAGACCTCATTAGTTTCCCACTCTGCACTTGACTTGAACTACATGCTGATGTTATGGCTTTGTCTTTTACAAAAATTAAAAATTAACCATAAATACAACATTTCTGTATTGTGTATAAATCACAATTAAAAACACGTTACAAAACTAAAATTTAATAATCAGTTCTAAATTCCTCTACCTCCACCCTCAGATATTAATCATTCTCTCTTATATCCTATCTCTGAGAAACAGCAGTGCCTTTTCCTTTCCAAGTTTCACCCACCTCCTCTTCCACTATCTCTGACACTTCGGTCAGTGTTTATACCTTCACTCTGAGGTCATTTAATTGTTTTCGCCTACTCCTTCCTTATAGGTGAAAAATTTTTTTTAATTCAAGTTTAACACTATCTAAAAAGTAAAAGCTTTCTTTCCCTTATCCCTTACTGTCCCTCAACCTAATGACTTCTCTTTTGCTGCCTTCACAGCTAAAGTTCTCAAAAAGGAAGAGGTTGTCTTTCCTGTACTGCCCACACACCCCATACACTAATGCTAGTCCTGCTGAAATCTGGCTTCTTTTCCCATCACATAATGAAACCACTCCAGGCAAGTTTACTGATGATTTCCTGACCTCCAAAGCTAAAGTAATCTTTTCAGGATATATTCCGTTTTGATGCTTTAAGTCTTTGGACTTCTTTACCTAATTTATCATTAATGGTTTTGCCATTATCACTCACTGAGGATTCCACTCTGATTTTTATGATCGCTCCTCCTTAGATTGCTTTTGTAGTATATCACTATTTCTCTGTTCCCTTTTAAATGAAGGAGGTCTGTGGGATATTCATGATCAACAACTCATAATTACTTCCATGGCTTTATCTTATAATAAAGAATTTAAGACTCTGAAATATCTATCTGTAAACCTAGTTTCTCTTTTTTGAGGTTCAGCTCTAATATCCAATAGTTTCCCTGACATCATCTGGATGCCTAACAGACTTTTGAACTTCTTATTGTCCAAGAAGAAGTCCTTTTCTTTTTCTTTCGAACTTTCTCTTTCTCATATTTCTTACTTTGATAGGTGCCATTGTCAATCACTGACCAAGTTTAAAATAGTAATTCTCTAGTGCTGTTCAACAGAAGTTTCTCTGATGATGGTGTAGGAGAACCTGCCACCATTTTGCCACCACCATTTTCCCACCACCATGCCGTTTTCCCGCTGCCATGCCGCCATTTTGAAAATCACTGGAATGTGGAAAGAGGAGGAGGGACCTGCCCGCCATTCTAGTAGCTATGAAAACCGCCAAGCCAATAGACACAAACTTCTTTAACTATTTGCAAGTGGATCTTATGTATATTCTGTCTATGTGGAGAATTTACAATTAACATTGAGTTCCTGTTTGTCACTTCCACCTTAATTTATACCTCTTTGTCTCTCAAAATGCAGACAGCTGATAAGATACAAACTTCCCTAATTATTTGCAACCCAAATCTTATGTATATTACAATTAATTTGGGTTGTTGCTTGTTACTCCTGCTTTAATTTGCACCTTTTTGTCTCCCTAAACCTATAAAAGTGTACCTCCATTTTCACTCGGGGCTCAGTATTGTGGCGGGAACTCCAACTGGGCCCGCGCGTAATAAATCTGCCTATAATACTTTCAAAAGAGCATACACTTGGCTTTTTCTGGCTAGGAGAGTTGTACCATTTGGTTCCCTGACCACAAAACCCTAACCACGTTGGCTTTGGTGGGGCCAATGGTTTTGTGGAGAATTGGCTCACAGCTGGCAGGATGGGAAGACTCAGAGGGGAAGGTGCGCCCTGCTGAAGTTTTGGCAGTCCCACAATTGGCCATCTCTCACCGACCCTGAGCCATGTACCTGGCCAGGCTCTCAAAGGGAAGTAAAGGCACCAGGAATGGCCATCAGACCAGGTAACAGCCCAAGACTTAAGACCCAAGTCAGTCCAGCCCCACTGGGCAGAAGGGGAGAACTGATCACCTCCCTGAGACTATCAGAAGTCTCACAGTTAGGTAAGTCTGGGAGGGAGTGTTTTTAACCTCTGTGTGATTGATGCGTGAGTGATTTGTTCATCCCACGGTGCAAGCTATGGGAAGTGAGTGGGCCCTGACCTGTGGTTCTGTTGTTTGTCAGAAAGCATATTGGTGATTCACGGCCACGTGACCAGGCCCAGGACTTATACGTGTATACCTTAGATAAGATGAACTTTGTCCTTGTGAGAGGAATGGCCAAGTGGGCATCTGATTGAGTAACTTTGAAAAGTGGCTACCCATCCTTTGTCTGTTTTGCACCACTGTAGAAGGGCAGGCATGGGAGGAAGTCAGAGCAGGTCAACAGTTTTAGACTGTGTGCTGAAGAATTTTAAGAAAGGTTTTTCTGAGGATTATGGTATAAAATTGATCCTGAGAAAGTTGAGGACCCTGTGTGAGGCTGAGTGGCCTGCCTTTGGAGTCGGCTGGCCCATGGGAGGCACCTTAGAAGTCCTGATAGCCCAGAGTGTGTGGACGATAGTACCAGGTGACCCTGGCTGTCCAGACCAGCTTCCCTGTAGAGATCCGTGGGTAAGTATCGCCCAAATGCTGCCCCTGTGGGTGTGGTTCAATTCAACCAGGAAGGGCCAGGCGAGGATTCTTTTGGCATCATTTTCAAGAGACCCCTGAGAGCTGCAGAGGACCCTAAGATGCTCCCCCAAAAGTGAACTAGGGCCCCTGGAAGACCCTAAGCCCATTCTCCAGGGCAACCCAGGAGAGGAGCTACCACCTCCCCCGTACATGTCCCCAGCACAACCCACAGCCCCGCTGCCGGGAGCTCCAAACACCCTGCCACCATTGTTCCCCCACCAGGCCCAGCCCAGGATCCCCATCTCCCAACCAGGGCAGACGTTTATGCCCCAGAAACCAGAACACTGCTCTCCAGATTCCCCTTCGAGAGACACAAGGGCCAGACCAGATAGAGGGAAATGGGCACCGTCCGTCCTGGATGCCCAATGATTTATTATCAGCCCTTCTCAACCACAGACCTTCTAAATTGAAAGTACCATCATCCTTCCTACTATGATAGCCCTCCTCCAGACTAGCTTTCAAACACACCATCCTACTTGGGAGGACTGCCAACAGTTACTCCGCACCCCCTTTAACACAGAGGAAACAAGGCATATAATGGGGGGAGCTTGTTCATACCTGGAGGCAAACACCGCTGCTGGAGTTGTTGATGTAGTTACCTGGGCCGGAATGATAGCTCCAGAAGAACAGCCCAACTGGGATTTCAATACGGAGGAGGGACAAGCTAATATCCAACGATACCAGGTGGCCATCTTGCAGGGGGTGCAAGCCCGGGCTCGAAAGCCAACATGTCCAAAACTGCTACTGTTATCCAAAGGCGCAATGAGCCACCGGGGGACTACTATGAATGGCTGTGCGAGGCTTTCCAAATTCTACTGCAACCCGTGTGGCTTACCAACAGGGGCCCTGAGGAGGGGCTACAGGAGCCTAAAGAAAAAAGACAACATTCATTTAGAAAAGTGGGGCCAGGTGGGACACTTTTCTCCTCTCAGAGACAGTGACCCCGAGTCTGGATCCTTGACTTATTTTATAGGGCTGGATTATAAGTGAGGTAATGGGAATAAAACAAGAAACACTTGTAGGCATAGGCTGTTCCCTGCTATGGGGAAGAGTTGAAGGTATAGCAACATTGAAGGCCGAGGCTGTTTACAGTTTGCTATTTATCTACTTCTTGCTCTGCTGACTGTGAGAAATTCTGCCTTGGGAAACTTTGCAGAAGCGGCCAGAAAACAATTCACACCCTACAGAATTTTCACTCCGTTTGACCCAGAGGCTCCAGATAATCACAGAATGACAAATGCCACCTTCGTAGTCCAATCAGCCACAGACATCCATAGGAAGCTTCAAAAACTGGGGGGTTTTGCTGGAATGAATATCAGCCAACTCTTAGAGATAGCTAACAAAGTTTTTATGAATCAGGAAGTGGTAGCCAGGAGGAAGGCTGACCAAAAATTGAAAGAGAAGGCCACGTTGCTGGCAACAGCTCTCCAGGAAAAATGGCCACGCAAAGGCAGAAGGAGGCAGAGACTGCCAAGACAAAAGGAAAGCTGACCCGGCTAAGAGAGGACCAATGCGCTTACTACAAGGAGTCTGGTCATTGGAAGAATGAGTGCCCATGAAGGAACACTGCCAATAGGTTGGTACCGCATGAAGAAGGGCGGGGCTCGAACGTCCTCAGAATGGTGGGGCCCAATTCGAACTGAGATAGACCAGGCTCTATGAATTAAGGTGCCCGGGAGCCAATGGTCAGATTAGGAGTAGGAGGCCAGCCTAAGAGTTTATGGTGAACACTGGAGCACAGCATTCAGTTCTAAACACCCCAGTGGGCCCATTTGGAGCAAGGACTGCAACTATCACGGGAGCCACTAGGGATCAGGCAGCCCACAAGCCTTTTTGCAAAGCCCAGACTTGCGAATTAAGAGGCCACATAGTAAAGCATGAGTTCTTATACACGCCGGAATGTCCCATGCCCCTGCTCAAGTGAGATTTATTAGCCAAGATTAGGGCTCAGATTTCCTTTAGTCAGGTGGGAAAAGCCACTCTGCAGCTGAAACCTGAAACCATAGGGATCACTACACCCCCAGAGGAGTGGCGTATTTACAGCCCTTAGAATGTGAGGAGAAAAACCCGCCAAGCCTTTTCTCCGCCGTTCCGTTAGCATGGGTGGAGAGTAGTCCGCCATGTTTGTTAGAGAGAAGTCCTCCAGTCATAGTTGAATTAAAACCAGGAGCCCAGACCCAACACTTGCATCAGTATCCCTTCCCCAGGGAGCTCGGTTAGGAATACAAGAACACCTAGACCAGCTAAAAGAGGCCAGGATCCTCAGGGAATGCTAGTCACCCTAGAATACACCACTGTTGCCAATCAGAAAGCTGAAGGGAGGCCATCCGCCAGTGCAAGACCTAAGAGCCATTAACCAAGTGACAGTTTCATTACACCCCTTAGTTCCAAACTTGTATACTTTACTAAGCCAATTACTGCTGGATGTGGCTTGGTTCACCTGCCTAGACCTGAAAGATGCCTTCTTTTGCATAAGACTGGCCCAGCAAAGTCAGCCTTTGTTTGCATTTGAAAGGACCAACCTGAATACAGGCTAGCAAATGCATATGACCTGGACTAGGCTGCCTCAAGGCTTTAAAAATTCCCCCACACTGTCCCGGGAAGCTCTGACTGCTGACCTAGCATCCTTTCCCCATGAGAAATTTCACTGCATTCTCCTCCAATATGCTGAGGATTTGCTCTTAGGCAGCTCCACGAGGGAAAATTGCCTTGTCAGTACCTGTGCCCTTTTTAGGCATCTGGTTGAACCTGGGTACCGAACCTCGTGGAAAAGGCCCAGATCTGTAGAAAGAAAGTACATTATCTGGATTTTGACATTTCCCAAGGACATCGGGTGCTCGGAGTCAAGAGAAAAGAAGTCATTTTAGCCCTACCCTAGCCTAAGACCAGGAGGAAACTCCGTAAATTCTTAGGAGCCTAGGGGTTTTGCTGAATCTGAATTCCTGGCTTCTCAGCCCTAGCAAAGCCCCTACATGAAGCTCTAACCAGCACAGAGCAAGACACTCTCACCTGGGGGAAGACCAAGAGAAGGCATTCCAGGGAATTAAGCAATCTCTTGGGCAGGCCCAGGTGCTAGGACTCCCAGACGTAGAAAAGCGCTTTAACCTTTTTGTCCATGAGAAGGGCAGAATGGCGTTAGGAGTGCTTACTCAGGCAATTGGTCCATGGCCATTCTAGTAGCCATGACAACCGCCAGGCCAACAGACACAAACTATTCTAATTATTTGCAAGTGGATCTTATGTATATTCTATGTGGAGAATTTACAATTAACATTGAGTCCTTGATTGTCACTCCCAGCTTAATTTACACCTCTTTGTCTCTCAAAATCTGACAGCTGATAAGATACAAACATCCCTAATTATTTACAACCGAAATCTTATGTATATTACAATTAATTGGGGTTCCTGCTTGTCACTCCCACTTTAATTTGAACCTTTTTGTCTCCCTAAACCTATAAAGTGTACTTCCATTTTCATTTGGAGCTCAGTCTTATGGAGGAACTCCAACTGGACCTGCGCGCAATAAATCTGCCTGTAATACTTCCAAAAGAGCACATGCTTGGCTTTTGCTGGCTAGGAGAGCTGTAACAATGGAAATGTTCTATTTTTGTGTTGTCCAATATGGTGATAGTAAACACTTGTTTCTATAGAGCACTTGAAATGGTGGTAACTATGAATGAAGAAATAAATTTTTGATTCTCTTAAAAATGTCTTCATTAAACTTACATTTTCTATAAGATAACATCTGAACTTCTAATTAAATCCTATAAAACCCTGATGATCTGGTCTACCTTCCTCTCCAGCCACTTTCTCTCCAATACAACACTCCTAGCAATCTCCATGATGAACATATTCAATTCTGCTCTTTCTCTGTGTACCCAGTAATACCTCCAAGTTCTTGGGTACTCTGTACTTCTGCTTATATATATGTTTATTCTCAATTAGTTCCAAGAGCTTCTACTCAAACTAAAAAGACCATATCAAATGCCACCTCCTCACTAACATTGTCCCTGACCATCCAGGGGAGTATAGCTACCATTTTCTTTACAGTCTCATAATATCTTTTTTTTAGTTTAAATATATTTTATTTTTAGACAACTTAAAAGATATGTTTTATCGTAAAAGCAATGTCTCTGCTCCAGATAAATCAAGGTCAAAATAAATGAAGAGCTCAAAATGATGTGTCTAATTCATCTGTTCTGGCATTGTGCAGATGAAAAGCAGCAGCCAGTTATGACAACAGGTAGTAGATTCAAAGTGATTTAAAATTTTGTTAACATTTTTTCATTTCTAAATCATCCTTAAAGAAAATCATAGATGGGTGTCACACCATCCTCATGGTAGTCCAACAGAGCAGCCATACCATTTGGGTTCATGATTTCACAAATAAAGAATTTGTATTTTCTTTTAATTAGCAAGATTGTGATTTTCTACATATGAGAATCATAGAAGCAATGAAAATATTTTATTTTTCATAAATGAATTTAGGAAAATCAAATCACACCTGTAGATCTATCACTTATTATCCTCAAACATAATCTTTCTAAATCCTAACTTTCTCTCCTGAAAATTGAGAAGTATGTGGGGCCAGTAAATGATAAATAAAAAAAGGAAGAAAGAAAGAAGAAAAAAAGGAGAGAGGAAGGGAGGGAGAGATGCAGAACATCCTCAAGTAGAGATACAGTTTATCCAGGCTTCCCCACAGGAATTTTTGGATATAGGAATATAAAGATATCAATGACATTACTGATTTGGAATGAGTGATCACCAGTTTTGAGAAGCATTTATTTTTATATTCTGTCAGACAAAAGGCAATGTGTGGGTCAATTTCCAGATAGCCTTAGATGTTAGAATACCAAGGTATCCCTGACAACTAATTCCCCAATTCTTGTTTTACATTTTTAGGTAGACAGTTCTGATTCTGAGTTTGATCACGGAGTTTAATTTCAAATTCATTTATCTTTTGTAATAATCTATAGCTATTGTAAAAACCTATGACTTCATGACTGGGTTTTTATGAAGATTCAAAAAGATATTAATGTGGTAATTCTTTTAAAGTGCTTTCATAGAGCCTCCCTTATAATAAAGGCTCACTATTGTGATAGCTATCATTTACTGATTCAATAATTCTGCATGTTCTGAAACTATAATAATTTTGAGTGCCAAATAATAAATTTGTTATATATGATTGCTGAAAAGTCATACTAGAGAGACTGATATCGATATGTGTGTGTGTGTGTGCAGTGCTTATCAAGGTTGTATTTTTATTCATGTAATTATTTGATTGATGTCCATCTTCCTTGCTAGACCATAATCTCGATGAAAGTAGGGTCCCTGTCAATTTTGGTTGCTTTAAGATTCCCAGAACTTAATAAAGTGCCTGGTACATGGGAAACACTCAACAAATAATGAAATAATATGCTCACTTATTTAGGAAATATTCCAGGTACTGTGCTAGAAACAAGAAATGCATATATGTCTCAGAGAAATTCTTCTGTAATAAATGAAGTTGTTAAGAATTCCCTAAATCAAACCAATAATTACAATAGAGCAAAGTAAGTGTTACGAGAATTACTAATTATAAGTGCTGTGGGAAAATATGAGAGACACTTAACAAGTCAGGAGAGAGGAGAAAGGAACAGCTTTCCATAGAAGGTGACAATGGAGGTAATTTGAAAATTATCAAGAAAAATGAACAGTCTCGGTAGAAGAAACATAAAAGTAGGAAAATTAACAGAAAGACAAAGTTTTCTGTTTAACTGGAGAAGGATCTGCAAGAAATAGTGGCAAGCAACGAGGTGAAGAAGGGAGAAATCAGAACATGTACTGTGAATCATGTTAAGGATTTTGAATTTAATTAATACAACAATCTGGAATCTGGAGACAATGGAGGATTTGAAAGAGTGAGAGATGATAATGTAGAAAAGGAGTGGGACAGATTATATCTTTATGGTGTCTTCCAATTTCAGCAATCTGTAATTCAGAAATGCTGAAAATTAAAATTAATGTTTAAATATAGTAACTATATTCATTAATAGACAAAATTGCTGGGGGAAAAAAGACCCAAAATTTAATGGCAGCAGAGGTTCATTATATGCTCAGATAGAAGTTCAGGGTAGGTTGCTTTGGGTTTGCAAGGGCAGCCGGGGAGGAAGAGCTCCTCATAATCATTATAGGATAACAGGTCTCTACTATAATCAATATGGCAGCCAAGATCACTTCAGTTTTGAAGTCATCTTCTGTGACTGGGTTATGCCATGAAGATGCTCCTTTAGTAGGTTAAATGAATCAGTCTGGAAATGGCACATATGACTTCCATCCACTAGGACCAGTTAATTAAAACCAAGTCACATAACCATATCTAGTTACAAAGAGGTCTAAGAATCATCGCCTAGCTGTGTGCTAAGGCAAACTTTAGTTTAGGATTTAGAATATATTTGTGCTCTCTTTCATCTTTTTTCATTTTACTTATCTCAGACTTTGTATATTTCATTATATGTTGTCTCAAAATTTATTTTTTTAAAGAATAAAGAGTGTAACTAGCAAAACAATAATCACAAATTTGGTCAATGTCAACAAGCATTTTATAATTTATGGAGGGCTTTCACACACTATTTTTTAAAATCAACTCTGAGCAAATTGTTGTAACCACCATTTCTTAAATGAAAATGTCACTTAGAGGTAAACAACTTACTGGAAATTGTTCAACTATACTCATTCTAACAGTTATTTAATTGTGGTAAACATTTAATTGACCTTGAAATCCATTTAAAAATGTATTTTTTCAAGTCTTTGTAAGAACCATTTCTCTTGATTTAAAAGTTAAATGCATATTCATCCAGAGTTCATGCTAAAGTCCATTTTGAAATAGATTGACATAATTCAGCAAAGCTCACCTCAACCATAAATTCAGAGTACACACAGAAACATAATCATTGGTTGTGATACTATGGACAGACTCCATCTGACCTAGCTGTCTTCATGCTCTAGAAAAAAAAATGTAAGAGACAGAAATCACTTGAAGCATAGTCTGTACTTTGTTTGTTAAAGGATTTAAATATAGTGCATTATTTTACTGGGGCTGTTGTAACAAGTACTTCAAAATCAATGAGCTAATTGTCTTATAGTTCTAGAGACTAGACGTTTGAAATCTTGGTATCAGCTGGGTCATACTCCCTCTAAAGGCTCTAGGGAAGGATCTGAGCATATTCCACATTTGCTCAACTTTGACTTGAATTTAGCCCATGAGACAAAGGACTACATAGTACAGAATTAATAGCCTGAAAGGAAATGAAGAAAGTTTTCCTATATCCAAGAAGGAAGCCAACGAAACATTCCAAATGCTGAGACCATGTAAGGTTTGCCCAACAGAACATTTTACCAGCCTCTGGCATGTTGCCCCTTCAGCCCTTCCCTGGAAAGTGAACAATGCGTCAGCCCCCACATCGATGTAAGTTTCCCACTAGTCTCCACTAAGCCACATTCTTCTATGAGGTCATGGTCAGCTCCTGTTGCTATTCCAAATGACTTTTCAATATTTTTGGCACCTAGTTTTTATGTATTTTAACTGTGGACCCACAGAAAACTAAACTAAACACAAGATATGGTACAGAGACCTCAGCAGTTCTGTGGAAAACCACCTTTTCAATTTTTTCTCCCTTTTCCCCAGTTCAATCCAACCTTCCCACCCAATGCTTTTCTGGCACCCTAAAGAAAAAGGGAGGACAGAGAGTAAAATGTTTTTACTGTTCTCTGGTGCACTGGGAAGGTGTTGCTTCCTTGAAAACTCATGCCCTGGTACCTGGCACATGGAATACTCTCTTGCTTCATTTTTCTGACTGCCTTGTTCACACTTGCCAAGCCAACATCTGTGGATTGCATGACTTTACAACTACAGGAGATAAATAGTATGTGTTTTGAAAGATGAAAAACAAAAAGAAAGAAAAGAAGGGGAGGGAAAACATTTTCATAGAATATCTTCAGAGAAAACATTTGATAGAACTTGCAGTGCAAACTTCCACACACCTTTCTCTTCCCCACCACTCCAGGTTTTTCCCAAAATTAACTTAAGGAATGGAATCACCTCTGGTCCAGATTGGGGCAGTTTGGCAGTTTTCGGTTTTGAAAGGTGACAACTTAGTGACAATCTGCTTTTCTCTGCAAATTGCTAAGGCAATGGCGTTCTTTGGCCAATTCAAAAATCAGGTGATGCCCAAATAAACGAGAGTATATTCTTATGCAGAGTTCTCATCCAAGAGCCAAAGCAGGGTACCACCAGAGGCTGCTGGTTCTGCTTCTTCTACAAACTCTGTCTGCCATAACTGTTTTTTCTAGAAAGGGATGGGAGCTGGGGCAAAACTTTGGAGAGTTATAGGGTAAAAATTAGAATGTGACTTGCATGGGCTGTCTACCTGGTATGGTACCTCCATGAATGTGGTCATAATAAAGACCAGATTGGACAGCATTTTTGTAGGATTATCACACCCAGGACATTAACCTTGTCCTCTGTGCACACTCTGGTGTAAGCCTGTATGATGAGTAGACTGAGACTCCTCTCACTCTTCTCTAGGCTTTTACAGGGACTGTCAGCAAACTTTCGAAGGAAACCAGAATATGTCACTCCAAAATATGCCTCCTTGACATAAAAACTATTTTGAGACACAGGCAATTAAGAAGCAGTGAATGCAGAAAAAGCTCCCCCTCTTCTGCCTAAAGGCAGAAAATAAATTCTCTTTTTACCAGAGGCCTAAGAAGACACCAAAGGAATAACAAACGTTGTTAAACCAACCTTAATCTCTCTAGTAAAGGAAGATGAGTACTACTTAGCCCTAGTCCTCTGTCAATTCTTCACAAGTGTCTGGAATGTCTAACAGCTTCTTATCCTGTCACTTCCCGGGGTCTTCTTCTCTTGTAAAGACTCCTGCTTACATGTAACATTTCAATAAAATTTGCTTGCTTTTTTTCTTGTCAATTTTTATTGTTTTAATCTTCAGACCCAGCCAGTGATTAAGAAAAACCTTCCCTCCCCCACATCACTTTACCATACCAGCAGCCAAAATACACATCACTGAAAATAACTAATACCTATTCAATACTCCAATCATTCAATTCTTTATGCAAATTGATTTTTTTTTTTTTTAGGTTTTGCTTTTTTCTTTACCCCCAGTCCTGGTCTCAAACTCAAGTCCTTGGGTTTTACATGGTCTGTGCCTTAGTCACCTCCGCTGCCTGAGCCATAAGGTTGCACCAGAAATATAATAACTGATACTTCTCTTCCCAGACGGGCTCAGACTCCACAAAGTCCCCACATAGCTCTGCTGGTCGCTGCCCTGAGGTGGCAGCAGCCTGGACAACAACCGCTCTAGACCTTGGGCTTGGGATGAAATTCAAAACGCTCTTCAAACCTTACTGGAAAATACAAAATACTCCCCTGATAATACGTAATGGCCCACACATTTCATTCATAGAAGGGCAGTGGGTAAAAACTAGAAAATATAAGCTTTCCTACATATTCAAGTTTTGTAAGGAAGCTATACACAGGAAGAATGCATTCATCTGGGGAATTAAAGTGGATATGCTTGGAGATCCATCCAGCAGAAATAGAATCTGGTGAGTTATAAAATGCAATACATGCAAACATTACTTCACTATAAGATTGGTTACTAAGTTCTGCCCTCTAAATGTGCATGCAGGCTGATATTTGGACTGACAAGAAAACTCAGCCCGTCAGAACACAGAATTCCCCCAGCCACTTAGAATCTATAAAGAATTGCCTGCTTTTATATAGTATCTGATTTTGCAATCTACAGGTAACAATACCAGATAGAGATATGAGTGTATTCATCATTAGAGTTCACTAATAACACTACCATAACTTTTACAAAAATGCTCAACAGTTAAGGAGCATTAAGAACAAAGGAAAAGATTATGTTTCACTATGGTAAAAAATCTGCAATATGTACTCATTTCTTTCAGAAAAAAAAGCCAACACTTTTAAACTAACCCCACCATCTGGCCGACTTGACTGCTCTAAACTCGTCTTCCCTGGCTCTCTGCTCCAGATACTCACCTCCTTGTGACCTCAAACATGTCCATCAAGCTGCTGTCTCAAGGCCTCTGCAACTGAGTGCTCCGGCTGCCCGGAAGTCTCTCTTCACATAACCGCAGGGCTGCTCTCTCAACCCCTTCAAGTCATGGCCCCAAAGTCACTTTTGAAGATGGCCTATCCCTGAGTAAGTAAATCATGTAATCTGCCTTTACTGTTACCTTTACTGTCTATTATATGTCCCCTCTTCAGAAACAAGGCAATTAATGACAAGGACTTCTTCCATGTGATCCATAGATGATTCCCAAGCACAGGGCCTGACACACAGAAAATACTGAATAATTATTTGTCAAATGACTGAAAAAAATTAACTAAAAAATATCAAAGTGAGTAATTCCGGAAAAAATTAAGAAATATTGATGGGATTCAGCAATTTATAAAAGTGACAGAAACATTACAATATTTAATTAGCGTTCAATAGGAAAACAGTTATTTCTCCATACTAACATTCCAAGAAGACATATTTATTAAGAGGAATAATTTACATTGGTTATTGAATATATTGAGCTTAATCTGACTTAAAAATTAGTTGCATAATGGGTTAATCTAGCACTGCATTATGCATTAAAATGAAAATGGAATCTTAAAAATAATCACTATTCAACTATTATGCTGTATTTTGTTTGTATGGTGTTCACTCAGGGACTTGCTAACTACGGAATCAGTGAAAAAGTCTTGCCCAGCTCCTGACACTGCCTCCTCCTTCATATCCCCAGTTTTACAAACAGTCTCCTTGCGGCCACTGATCCACAGGAAGTGCAAAATGAAGGTATTTAGTTGAGGAGGAGGAGGAATATAAGCAGGAGGGAGGATGATTTTGCAAAGCTGGAAAGGTGTAACTTTTCAACCTTTAAGAATCTATACAACAGATGAGCCCTGATGTGGCAGTGGTTAGGTCAATCGCCTCCAAAGGAGCAAACCACACACCCATGGGTCTGAGTCCTGGGTCTTTCTCTTCCTGCGTGTTTACTCACCTTCATTCCTTCTTGTACCTTTCCCCTGACAAACAAAAAAATATACTTATGGCTACTGTAGTTGAATGTTGACTTCCTGACTGTGTCTGGTAGAAGCCATCTCACAATTTCTAGAAAGGAAGCTGGTGATTAAAAGACTTCAATGATAACAACTTTCCTACGATTGTGCTTCCCAGAAGAAACAATTGTCAAACACTACTTACAGGACGCAGTTCTCCACTCTGCCTGTAAAGAACACAACGATCATTTGGCAGAGTTCAGGTGCAGTAGTTAGAGAAAGGGCTACTCAGAGTCAAGAAAAGCTACATGAGAGGTGCTGTTCATTGCCCCCTAAGTGTAAACTTGCTTCCTGAAGCAAAGAAAAATGTCTGTCTTGTTACTGTGTGTGTCACAATGCACACAGGTTAGCTTTCCTTCAATGGATGTTGAATGCATAGTCTCAACAAGTGAATCCATCACTGCTCTCTAGGTTTAGGGAGTGACTACAGGTAGATGCTGATCCTTCTTTCATTTCTTAAAGGAAAGGTGCAGGCAGGCAAGGGGGTGAGTAGGCAAGCAATAGGAAGAGAGAGAAGGAGGCATTTTTAAAAAGTTATTTGTATTTAGTTGTTCACCTTGATTGTTTGCCCCAGCCCCAGGGCAGGAACTCAGATCCTTGTGAAGTACGTGGACTATGCTCAGACAGAGGCAATGAACCTAAAACCTACTCCACAGGGCTAGCCCTGATTATCTGTTTATCGTTAAAGTCTACACATTTACTTTACCTCTGACTTTTTTCATTATGAAATCCACAAAAGTTTATTTAATTTTTTTCTGAATTTGCTTTTGTCTTTTTGCATAATTTATTCTTTAATCTTTTTCTTTCATTCAACAACTATTTCTTCATCCTGAGCCAAACTCCCTACTTCAGAAATAATGAGAGTAAATAAATATCTTGGAAACAGACTCACAGAATCTAAGTAATGAATCCACCATTCTCCAGGAAGTTGACCTCTAGCAGGTTCACGTCTCCCAGCCTCAGTCTCTGCATGTGTGACCCAGAACCAAACCAGAGTAGCAGACTGAGGGCTAATAGAGATCATCTACAGAAGACACTGACAAGTACTCACTGTCTTCCCTGTTTCCATTTCCTGTTAAAGGTTGGAGAATGTAATGACTGATGAGCAAATCTAAGTCAAGATCTCAAAAATTAGAAAAAGTTAGCTTCCAGGATTGCTTCTGATGGCACAAATAGTGCTATGTGTCACCCAGAACCAACTTAGTTTTCCTCTGAGGATGCAGAAAGACTGCAGTTCTTTGTCCTCCTTAACTATATAGAAAAGTAAAAAAAAAAAAAAAAAAAAAAAATCCAATTCAAAGAATCTCTTCACTGTTGTTAACTTGCTTCCACAGAAGTTTTGGAGACTCCTGTTCAAAAAGGAGCCCTGCTAATGGTCTCTGATAACCTAATACCTTTGATGTGCGCAGGAAGGACCTCTACTCTTTGCTGCCACTCATACATGCTCCCACAAGCTTTTGCTGTATAAATATTGAATTAGAATATTGAATCAGCATTGCTAATCTTTATCATGAGGAAGCTTTGAAGGTTTTTGATATTAAGTTTATACCCTTACACATATTGATATTGATTAAGTAGTACTTCATATTTACACAAAAGCATCTCAGGGACAGTGCATATTGACACTGTACATAACTAAATACTGAACAGAAATTTGTCTAGCTCATCAGAATCATATTTAAAATGACTCATATTTGAGTCAACTCCAGAAATGGAGGGGAGGGACTGGTTCACATCAGATCAAGAAATCCTTCTGTCTCTATTCAGATATCCAACCACTTACTGTGACCCCTTCCATCACTACCTTCAAAAGTCAGGAGGTAAAGATACAGGATATGTAGATGGATAATGATTTCCATGCAGATAAATTGTTCCTGTCTTCTCAGGCACGTCCAAAAGATGGCCTTATTTAAATGCCATCTAAACATGGAAATTATTCCAAAGGTGGTATTCCAATGATCTCAAGAAGACAATTGTACCTATGCTTAGTTCATAAGAAAGTGGGAGGTAAGGCAAGAGAAAAACACTCTTTCAATTCTTTCATATGACGAAATATAATCATTTCTTCTTTTTATAATATTCCAATTTTGGATCTAATTAAAATGCCAGTCTTTAATTTTCTAAAACTATCAATGAACTTGCTCTATACCAGCTGTTACCTTACAACTAACTGTCTTATCTTCCAGCAAAGCTATAATTTCTCTTTAAAAACTTTAAAGTCATTTTTGTACTATTCACAACTGAACAATATTTCATTCTTCATTTTTTTTCTTGCTCTAACCAGTATAGTCCCAAAAGTAAGAGGAACAAAAGATGAGAGTCTGAGACAAGTTTTATTTAGATTGCTAGATTTTTTACCTAGAATGTTTTATCTTGTGTCATTTTATCTCTTTAAATGCCATCATTACTTGTTTTTGCTTCCATCTACATTTTTTCCTTTAATAGTAGAATCTGATTATTGGCATATATATTGCCAGTGGCCCCACCTTCCATACCACTAGCATGGTTGTCTTCCAGAGAATCGGTGTGCTAGGACTGAATTACAGTCTACAGTGCTACTGTAGGGTTGAAAGTACAGATGATATGAACGCCGGGCGCTCTGACTGCTCTCCCCTAACCTGGTTATGGAAATGTTAGAATTATTTAAACATGTTTCAAACATCTATTTCACTGCTCTTGGATAAAGGTAAGTGGAATTTCCTCTCCCACATATTTTATTTTATCTATAAATTTCATGAAAAAGGTAGTGTCAAAAATATTAAAAATAATGAAAGAAAAAAGGAAGTGTTTCCTAGCACAAGTAATTCTATTCTATTATTATTCAAATCTAATGATGCAGATATGCCCAATGGGCCTGGGTTGATACAGTAGAAGACCAGGTTATAGGAAAGGACAAACAGCCCTTTGAGTGAGCAGAAAATATAAATCTATAACTGGAATCAGAACACTTCAAGCATGCTGATGAATTTAATTATATATTTAACAGATCCTTATCTATTTATCTATTTAAACTTTCTTTAAATGTTACAACTATTAAAACTTTTAAAAGCTTAGAGCATTTTTAGGGCAATGAAAATATTCTGTAGGACACTATAATGATGGTTACATCATTACATTTTTGTCAAAACTCATAGAATGTACAACACCAAGAATGAACCTTTATGTGAACTATGAACTTTAGGTGATAATAACTTTGTAGATTCATAGATCGTAAAATGTACCACTGGTGTAAGATATTGATAGTGGGGACGATTGTGGGTACGTAGGGGCAGGGAGTATGGCTATTAGAAAAATAGTTTATATCTGAATTTTTTTTCACACACCATTAAATGATGTGGAATAAATATTTATGCAACATGAATATGTCTTACCATGCTTTCTTACTTTTTTCTAGGTAGCTAAACGATATTGTCACTGGTTCCATTATCTCTACAGCTTTAGTGAAATTACTGTTTCTGAATGACTCATTTTAAAGAGCTGTTTTTTTCTTTTCTCATAGAATTCCTGCACCTACACCTCTAGTTCTTGCATAAAACTTCATTTTATCAATCTTTATTGTCAGCTTCCCTCTCAGAGAGGAAATCAGCTTTTCTAAAACCTGCCTTTATTTTTAGCAATGCTTTTCAGCCTGTATGAAAAAAGGAGTTGCAGAATTAAATAACACTGGGCCCCTTCTCCAAAATCTTCTCACACCACTCACACCCACTCAATTCTAGGAGCTCCTGTCAGATATCATTTTAAAGAGCCAATATCGAATCAGTGGTTTCCTGGTTGAAAACCTTGACTGGCAATCACATCTCCATTGGCAGGCCATGAATGTCCTTCCCAATCTGACCTACTTTATTTCCCTTGCCATTTCCACAAGAGATTGTGGAACTTTTCCATTTCCTTCCATTTCCTCGCTTTTGCTTTCCTCCTTCCACAAAAAAAATTTATATACTCCAGCATTTCAATTTATCTTTTCAGTGAAACCCTTCTTTAGCTCTTAAAAATAATATCAATACAAGACCTTTTCTTAATTATATCAAAGAATTATACTTGTTTATTTATTATACTCTGGTTGTTATTCATGAAGATTTCTTTCCACTGGACTGTCAAGAACTGACCTTAGTCATATCTGTATTCCCGACTTCTTCCTGAATGGCTAGGCCAGAGTGAGTGAATGCTTTCATAAATAAACACCCTTGAATAATTTACTGGAACCAAGAGGAGCCAGAATTCTCTAATATCCCTCGTAAGTAGAAGCAGGAAAGGTGTCTCCTTATTTCTGTCTTGTTGGTAAGAGCATGTGTATTTTACTTGCATTCTAGTCTTTCAAGCAACATAGTATTATCTTTCCTCATCAATTAAAAAAATATCTCCTCTTGTTCATGAAATTGGCAATGTGAATTTGACAATGTTTATTCACAAAGATTCATTCACCCATTCAGTCATTCAAATATATTTTGTATTTCATAAATGAAGTTATGTTGCTTTAGAATCATTTACTTCTTTTAAAAAATATTTGTATTGAGGTAACATTGTTTTACAACACTGTGTGAGCTTCAAAAGTACAGGTTTGCTCTTCATTAAATATATGATCTCACCCATGGCCACCACCATATTTCTAGTAACCCTCCTCCCTGTCCATTGGACCCACTCTACTTCCACTTCCCTCTTCCCCTCTATAACCTAATTTCTGTAAACGTTCATCACCACTTTTTATTAAGGAACTGCAAATCAAAACCACAATTAGATTTCACCTCACACCTGGAAGAATGACCTATATAAGAAAACCGAAAACAATAAGTGTTGGTGAGGGTGTGGAGAAAAGGGAACACTTGTGCACTGTTGGTGGGAGTTTAAATTGGTACAGCCCCTTTGGAAAACACTATGGAGGATTCTAAAGAAATATACATGTCTATAGACATAATGTATGATGCAGCAATTTCACTTCTAGGTATCTATCCAAAGACTATGAAAACAATAATTTAAAAACATATATGTACTAATAATTTATTTCAGCACTATTTATAATAGACGAAATAGAAACAACCTAAGTGCCCATAACAAATGACTGATTAAAGAAGATGTGGTATAGATACATAATGAAATACTATTCAGCTACAAAAAAGAAAATATGAAATCTTGTCATTAGGGATAACATGGATGGAACCAGAAGGTATTATACTAAGTGAAATAAGTCAGAAGGAAAAAGGCAGATATTGAATAAAGTTCTTTTTAATTCATATTTTTATATGATAGATAGAAAATAAGACTCTATCAAGCTCAAAAGTACAGTATAAAATGTCTCTGAAAATTCAAAATCGTATAAACATTTTGACATTAGCCAGATCTAACTCATAAGATCCACAAGAATGAGTTCCTGTAGCACTCCCCAGCTGATGATTTCCTCCAACACTCTGAAGCCAAGACCAGTCTAATGGGCTTTAGAAAAGAGTAATGGTTTCATATGATGGGAAAATTTGATGACTATTGCTGAATGCTACCAACCACTGCTTCCACCATGACCACTCCCTCCATTCTCTCTGTCTTTCTGTCTGTTTCTCTGTCTGTCTGTCTCTGTCTGTCTGTCTGTCTGTCTGTCTCTCTCTCTCTCTTTCTCGCTCACACACACACACACACACACACACACACACACACACATCCTCACAGTGCCCCCTCTGAGCAAGGCTGCTATTGGAAGCACACATTGATGCACATCATTCTTTTGGTAATTGTTCAGCTTTATTTGCATAGCACAGAAACCAAGTTAAATGGGGTCAATCAGATTCCAAATATTTTACTGACTCACAGAAACCCTCATTTCCAGGAACCCATGTGGAAAAGACATCAGGTTGAAACATATGTCAGAGTTTGATGGGAAACCCATTGGGCTGGAACTCATGGCTGATTCTACTACGGTGACCTTAAGCAAATCTCTTTACATGTCTTGGTCCCAGTTCACTCATATACTGAAAGATTTTTTTTTTTTTTGGTATTGGGTATATGCTAGGTGCCATATAAAGGTTCAGGAGGAACAGAAACCATTGTACTCTCTGGTAAGCAATGTTCAGAAACATTACTTTCATTAGGAAATAAACAAAGATATAATTTGCAGTCAATTTCAGAGTTGCGAGGTGTGTGTTTGTGTGCGTGTGTGTATGTGTGTGTGTGTGATTTCCCCTAGGCCCAGGGCCCACACCCAGGCCCTTAGGCTTTACATGATCTGCACCTTAGCTGCCTCAGCCACCAAGCCACAAGGGTGTGCCAAAAGATGCAGAAATTTTTTAAAGATTAAAGTAATAGACTTTAAGGAACTTCTGGATCGAACGGTTTCTCTATGGCTCCAGACATATGGTAAATACACTTTTTTCCCTCTGTGTTAATAGTGAAAAATTATGATAAAATACTGAAAAATGTGCCACACCTGGTGGAGTAGCAGTTAAGTCAATCATCTTCAAAGGAACGCAGGCCATATACTCCTGGGTTTGAGTCCAGGAAACTGCCAGAAGAAACATGTTTAATTCAAGATTCACAACATAAAAATAAAATGTGCTCTTGAAAAGACACATTGATAAATATTTTACTTCACATTAATTTCTGTTAATGTGATAACAGGTTTGTGTCAAAAATACTAACGAAGGAATCAGTTTAAAGACTACACTTATGTGAAGAAACACAATTATAGGTCAAAACCTTCTGTATAGGAAGAGAGGTAATTCAGCTGTGTGCCTATCTGGCAATATGATCATTTGTATATATTAAGAAAAATGAAAGGGGAGATGATACACTGGCAATTACCCATGATTGATGAAAAGAAAGGATCATTATCTTCTGCCAAGTTTTACAAGTTCAGCATATTCTGTGTGCCGTATTGCTTCACCTATTTATTAAAATAAAGATGAGAAAGCAAAAGCTGGAAGAAGACAATTTTCTTTATGGCAGTGATGGATGTTGTAAAATAGCTGGTAAAGTAATTAGAACTGATAAATTCAAAAGCAAACTACTGCAAACTTCTATTCTTTACACAAAGTTCTCTTGCACCTGGAGAAGAAAACATTCCAAGGTCTTGACTTTAGTGTTTTCTGTGGAGAACAATAAAGTTCTGAAACCTTCATTGGGCTTTCCAAACAACTCAGGGTATTGCCTTTGATCTTCAAAGTTCCAATATCATTTGGATTTAGGTTGCCATAGAAACTGTCTTTATGTACCACCAAGTCTATTTCAGCTGGCCAAAGAACAGCTGCCAACAGGCCTTAGGTGTGAATACCAAGGGCTGGAAGCAATACTTTTTCCATGGAGAAATTCCATCTTTGGAATTCATTTTTTTCAGTTGGTTTCAGTTGGTTTCACCAAGTTCAGGAATATTGTCCTTCAAGCCATAGAATAAAGCCGAATTACCTGATACTTATGGGACTATTCAATAGTAAAATAAACATCGAGCCACAACATTATTAAGATGGAATAAGTATCTTGGCTTAGGTTTTCAAAATTCTTTGACTTCCTTTTGAATTGCTCCAAGCATGCCAATGTGTGTTGAAACTATAATTAAGTCCTCCCAGTTCTCCTTGAAAAAACTCAAGATTGCCTAAATGATAATGGTTCCATTGCAAATGCAAGGGGGTTTAGAATAACTTTCAATGAGTTATTTAAAACAACAACAACAAAAAGCTCTAAGAACTAGAACATTTATGTTTATTGCATATCAGAAATGCTCTATCAGGAACACAAAAATCCCCAGCAAATAAAGTGGTTTATGGAGAACCCCAGAAAAGGGACAATACCTTTCCCAACTCATGGCAGAAGAATTTACAGTTCAGTCTGAAAACAGTCCACCACTTTAAAAAACAACTATTTTACCATGACCAAGTTTCAACTCAAATGTCACTTCCTGATAGAGTCATTCCCTATGTACTCTAGGTAAAGTAGTGCGCACCCCAACTTCAGTCTCTCAGAACATAACAGGAAGGAAAATAATTCAAAAACTGTGAAGACAGTTTAATTGATATTATACAGACCAATAAATAGAAAAATTAATAAAGAAAATGAACAGAGCCTCTTACACCTGTGTAAAACAATCAAGCTACCAACTTAAACAACAAAGGGAGACAAAGAAGGAGAGGAGAACAAACAGTAAAGAAGTATGAAGAAAGTGGTCAATAACTTCTCAAATTTGATTAAAAATTAATCTAATGGTCAACTAATTTGATAAAAGAACAAAGAATATTGAATAGAAAAGGCAGTATTTTTAATAAATGATATTGGGAAAACTGGATAATCACATACAAAAATGAACTTGAACCTCTATGTTATACCACTCAAAAATTCAATTAAGTGGATTAAAGATAAAAATATAAGACCTGAAACTATAAAACTCATGGAATTAAATATGGGAGAAAGATCCTTGACATAGAACTGCCAATAATTTTTGGATATGACACCAAAAAATACAAGTAATGAAAGCAAAAGTTAACAATTAAGACTACATCAAACTAAACAGCTTCTATACAGCAACATGCAACCTATGGAATGAGAAAATATTTGCAAATCATATGTTGGTTAACGGGTTAACATGCCAAATATGTAAAGAACTTATAATCAATATCTTAAAAATCTGATTAATAATGAGAAGAACTAAACATTTTCTTAAGAAGACATATAAATGACTGATGAGTAAGTGAAAAGATGCTCAACATCACTAATGATCAGAAAATACAAATCTAAACCACAATAAGCTATCACCTCACATATGCTAGAATGGCTATAATCAAGAAGACAAGAGATAAGTGTTGGTGGCATGTCATAGTAGAGTAGTAGTTCGTCACAGCCAACACACACATCCCAAGGATCTTGGTTTGCTTCCTGGGGCTGGGCGAATAATGAAAATTAACAACTAAATGAAATAAAGTACTTCTGCCTCTTTCTTCCTGCCTGCCTGCCTCTACTTGCCTTTATTCCTACCTTCACCTTTTCCTGTAAAACATAAAACAAACATAGGATAGAATGGTAGTTGCCAAGGACTCTTATTGGGATGAGATGTTCAAAAGATACAAACTCATAGTTAGGAAATGGATAAATTCTGGGGATCTAATGCATAACACTGTGATTATAGATAACAACAGTGTATTACACATCTCAAAACTTGCTTAGATAATAGTTCTTTAATGTTCTCACCATAAAAAAGATAATTATGTGATGAGATGTCAGCTAATACTATCCTAATAATCATATTATAATATGTAATTGCATCAAATAAATATATTGTATACTTTAAAGTTATGTAATGTTACATGCCAATTCTATCTCAATAAAGTTTGGGGAAAGTTGAACTATACACCCAAGAAGCTCAAGAACTCCAGTAGGATAAACTCAAATCAAGCATGTTGTTCATTGTTGCATTTACAGAGCCTTAAAAGAGCTTATACATAAGAGTCTCTCAACAAACATTTGTTCAACCAGTAAGTGAGCTAATCTTTGTTTCAAAAATGAAAAATTTTGAAGCACAGAGAATCAGAGTGATTGTCCACAAAGTCAAACAGCTAGTAGGTGATGGAGTCTGGTTTTAAACCCATGCAGTCTGCCAACAAATTTCTCACCTTAACCTCATGGTAGTCTACCACAAAGACAACCATTGTAGTTTTAGTTTAGAATCTACAACTTCTATGTAAAACTCACATAGCATAATTTTAACATCTTTGGCTGCCTGCTTCTGCTTACACCTGAGGGACTTGATGTTTCTGAAAAATCACTCCTCAGATCTTTAGGACAGTGAGGTATAGTGAAAAAAACATGGGACTTAATGTTATGTCGACCTTGATTTGGACCCCTAATTGGGTTCTACATGCACTCTGTCACTTGGAGGGGTAATTTAACATGTTTCCCAATTATCACATTTTGGCAGGTGTACTGAACTATAATAATTCTAACACATTGGGCAAGATAGCTCTTGGTCAAAGGTGACTGACTTGAAAATTCGTGTGCCTCAAGACCTTCTCACCCATTTCTAGGGCTAAAAGGATTACTTCTGGGCATTACTAGAATTCATTTGTATGTATAATTGCTGAAATTTTATAATTTACCCAGTTTCCTTATCTTTAAAAATGAAGCACCAGAGAGAGACCTGTTAGGAGCGAGAACCACCTCTTTCCCACAGAGTAACTATGAGCTTACCTATTCACCAGAAATGAATACTAAGGAAAGGCAGGCATAGAGGCTATAGAGACACAGCAGCAATGGTGACCAGAGAGAGTAGGTGAAAACATTAGGGCTCAGATCTACATCACAGATTGGGTTTTCCGGTCATGGGGGAGGAAGTAGAACAATGGGAAGAACCTAGTCTTAAGGAATTGCTCAGAAGGCAATAGAGAGCCCTCTCAGTGGGACGAGGAACAGAGCTGGGGGAGAGAGTCTTGTCGTGTAGGGTGGAAGGAGGACTAATGCCCCCAGAGTTTGAACAGGATTCCAGGCAAGGAAATTACACTGGGTATTGCCATAACTAGAAGGAAGCTATGAGAATGCCACCCCTACCATCATATTGCTCCAGAGCCACAGCTGCTCACTAGAAATCCACCCCTAGGCTTAAAGGAAGAAAAGAGTGTCAAAGAGAGAGAAACCATCAATGCTACCCACTAGCACCAGCCTACGGGCTGAGGTAAAACAGCAACTTGATTGCTGATTGTAGGCCAACAGCACAGTGGTGTTTAACCTTCAGAGGTGGGAAGCTGGGGCAAGGCTTGTATCCCCCACACAGTCTCCAACCCTATAGGCTGAACTCTCAAGCAGTAAAAGAGGTTCCACATAAGAATTTCAACAAATCCAACGAGTGGTGATGCCACAAAACTCAAGAAATCCCAGTGTTCAAACCAAGATCCAGGCTTACTCCATACCCTACAAAAACCATCACTTCAGGGAAACCTAATCCACAGAAGCATAAAAAGAATACCAAAGAGAGCAAAGACACAGAGAAATATATGCGAAATGATGAATCCAATTAAAACCTCAGGGGAAAATGAATACAACAGACATAAGCAAAATAAAGGAGGATGCATTTAGGGCAGCATACTCATGGGTATCAAGAAAACAATAGAGGAAGAAAAAGAGAACAACAAAAAGGAGCGAGAAAAAATGGAGCAAGATATCAAAGAAATGAACAATACCATAGCTGAACTTAAGAACTCAATAGAGGGACTCAAGAAAAGGTTGGATGAAGCCTCCAATAAAATCAATGACCTAGAAGATAGTGCAGAGCAATGCATCAAGCAAACCAGAAAAGAGATAAAAGAATACAAAGAAATGAAGACAGCTTTTTGAGTGCTATGAGCTAATATCAAAAGGAACAACATTTGCATAATAAGGGTCCCAGAAGGAGAGAAGAGAAAAAAGAAGACAGAAACTGTATTTGAAGAAATAATAGCTGAAAAGCTTACTAACCTAAAGAATGAAGCAAGCCTCCAGATCCAGGAAGCTCAAAGAGTTCCTAGTAAAAGAAATCCAAACATACTTACACCTAGACATATTATCATCAAAATGTCACAAAGATGTTATGAAGAAAGAATCTTAAAAGCAACCAGAGGAAAAAAAAATACAAAGTTGTCCCTGTAAGATTGCCATCAGATTTCTCAATTGAACTCTACAGGCCAGAAGGAAATGGCATGATATATTCAAAATGCTGAACGAAAAGGATTTTTGATCTAGAATACTATGCATTGTGAGATTACCATTCATAACTAAAGAAATGATAAAAGGTTTTCCAGCAAGCAAATGTTAAAGGAATTTATCACTGCAAAACCAGCTCTACAAAAAATACTAAATATGTTCTAAAAAGTGTAAAGAAATCCCATTTAAGAATAGTGGGACAGCAAATATAAAAAGTGGGCAGGATGTGAGGAGAATAAAAATGTGGACAGTTAGAATAAGTGTAAAACTAATCTGTTTTCAAATTAAAATAGGAAATAAACAGAATTCTTAATGCTAACCTCAGGGTAACCTCAAAATACACCTCCAGGAAAAAGCAAAGAAGAAAACCTAAAAGGGAAATCAATAAAAACACAACTACACCCAACCCATCTAAGAGGAGAAAGAGAAGAACAGGGTGCTGTCTGAAACAAAACACAGAAGACAAATTATAAAATGACAATAAATAGCTACACATCAATTATCACCCTTAATGTTAATGAACTGAACTCACCAGTCAAATGACACAGGGTTGCCAAATGGATTAAAAAGCATAATCCAACCTTATGCTACATTCAAGAAATTCAACTTCTTTCAAAAGAAGAAAAGACTCAAAGTCAATGGTTAGAAGCAAATCCTACAACCAAATGGTAACCACACAAAAGCAGCAACAACCATACTTATATCGAAGAAAACAAACTTCCATCTAAAAAGCATAACAAAAGACAGAAATGGACATTATACAATTATGGAGGCAATCCAGCAAGAAGACATAATTTTTTTAACATATATGCACCAAATGAAGGAGTATCAAAATATATTAAGCAAGTATTAATAGAACTGATGAGAGACATCAACAGCAACACAATAATAGTAGAAGACTTCAACACCCCTCTTACAGCAATGGAAAGATCAACCAGGCACAAAATTAACAGGCAAAGACAAGCTTTAAATGACCACTTGGAACACTTAGGTGTAATAGGCATATATTGAACACTTCATGCAACAACTACAGATTTTACTTTCTTCTCAAGTGTGCATGGCACATTCTCAAGGATACATCATATGTTGGGACACAAAACATGTCTTAACAAATTTACAAAGATTAAAATCATACCAAGCATTCCCCTCAGATCACAATGGTTTAAAACTAGAAATCAACCACAAAAAGAAAGATGGAAGACCCAAATTATTTGGATACTAAACAAATATTAAACAAATGAATGACTTTTGGATAAAGATAAAATCAAAGAGGAACTTAAAAATACCTAGAGACAAATGAGAATGAAGACACAGGCTCCCAGAATCCATAGGGTTAGAAGGTATATATATCAACATAATAAAGATCATATATGACAAACCCACGAATAACATCATAGTCAGAGGTAAAAAAAATTGAAAATATTTCCTCGAAGGTCAGGAAAAAGGTAGGGCTGTCCACTCTCACCACTGCTAACATACTGTGGGACTTAGCCAGAGCAATTAAGCAAGAAAAAGAAATAAAATTAATCCAAATTGGAAAGAAGGAAGTAAAACTATCATCATTTGCAGATGACAGGATTATCTATGTTGCAAATTCCATAAACTCTGTCAAAAAACTACTAGAACTAACCAATGAATGCAGTAAATTGGCAGGCTATAAAATCAATGCACAAAATCCACTGCATTCTTATACAAAAACAACATGCTAGAAGAAAATGAAATCAAATCAAATCAACCACAACATTTAAAATAGAAGTAAAATGAATCAAATATCTTAGAATACACATAACAAAGTGGGTGTACAGTGAAAACTCTGTCTTTCTTAAAAGAAACAGAGGAGGATGTAAATAGATGGGAAGACATCCCCTGCTCACTATTGGGAAGTATCAACATCATTAAAATGGTCATGATACCTAAAGAAATATATAGATTTAATGAAATCCCAATTAAAATCCCATGGTCTTATTTATAAAAAACAGAACAAAAAGTTAAAATTAGTTTGGAAAAATAAAAGACTGACTAGCCAAATCATTTATAAGAAAAAGAACGTATCTGGAGGGATTACACTCCCAGTCATTAAGCTATACTACAAAGCAATAGTGATCAAAACAGTATGGTACTGTAATAATAACAAAGGCACAGATCCGTGGAATAGAAATGAATAACCAGAAACTGACCCATTCACATAGTTAACCTACAACAAAGGAGCCAAAAGTATACAATGGAGAAAGAGTTTTCAAAAAATATTGGTGTGATAACCAGACAGCCACATGCGAAAGAATGAAGTTAGATCACTCTCTAGTACCATTCACAAAAATTAACTCAAAATGGACTAGAAACTTGGACATAAGACTGGAAAGCACAAAATTCTTGGAAGACAACATAGGAAAGAAATTCCATGACATCAGCGTTAGGGAGGTCTTTGGGGACTAAATCCCAGCATCAAGAGAAACAAAAAGAAAAATAAACAACTGGGACTACATCAAACTAAAAAGCTTATTCACAGCTAGAGAAAACATCACCAAAACAAAAAGACAACCTACTAATTGGGAGAAAATATTTACATTTCATATTTCTGATAAGGGTTTGATATCCAAAATATGCAAACTCATAAAACTCAGTAACAGAAAAACAGGCAAGCCAATTAATCAAAAAATGGGTGGAGGAATGGGAGAGACACTTTTCCGAAGACAATATACAGATGGCCAATAGGCACATGAAAAGATGCTCCTATTCCATGGCTTTCAGGGAAATGTAAATTAAAACAACTATGAGCTATCACCTTACACTTGAGAGATTGGCTATTATCCAAATGTCGGCAAGCAGCAAATGTTGGCGAGGGCGTGGAATAAAGGGAACACTTTTACATTGTTGTTGGAATGCAAATTGGAGCTACCCTAATGGAAAATAGCGTGGAGATTCCTCAAAAATTTGAAGATGTAAATTCCATATGATCCCACCATCCCACTTCTGGGTATTTAAATCCCCCAAAACAAACAAACAAAAAACCCCACTCATTTGCAGAGATTTATGTACCCCATGTTTATTGCAACCCTATTCACAATAGCTCAGAACTGAAAATGACCTCAATGCCCAAACTTAAATGAATGGATAATAAAGATGTGGTGCATATACACAGTGGAATACTACACAGCCCTTAGGAGAGATGTAAATCTGTAATTTGAATCAACAGGGTTGGATCTAGAGGGGATTGTGCTAAGTGAAATAAATCAGAAGTATTAGATATCAGATTTTTCCTCTACTTCATTGTATGGGAATGCTACTGATTTTTGTGTGTTGATTTTATATCCTGCCACTATGTTGTATTCATTTATTGCTTCTAGTAGTTTTTAGGTGGAGTCTTTAGAATTTTCTAAGTATAATATCATATCATTTGCAATTAACGATAGTTTTATTTTTTACTCAAATTTGGATTCCTTTAATGTGCTTTTCTTGCTTTATTGCTCTGGCCAAGACTTTGAGAACTGTTGTGAATAGCAATGGCAATAGTGGGCAACCTTTTCTTGTTCCAGTTCTCAGTTTTTCACCATTGATTATGATATTGGCTGTGGGTTTGTCATGTATTTCTTTTATTATGTTGAGGCATGTTCCTTCTATTTCTATTTTGGCAAGGTTTTTTTTTTTTTTTTCATGAATGGGTGCTGAATCTTTTCAAATGCTTTTCCTGCATCTATTGAGATTATCAAATGGTTTTTGATTTTCACTTGGTTGATGTGGCATATCACATTGATTAATTGGCATATTCTAAAGCATCCTTGCATACTGGGAATAAATTTCATTCCATCACGATGTGTAATTTTTGTTGAAACCTATTTGTTAGAATTTTGTTGAGGATTTTTGGTCTATATTTCTCAATGATATTGGTCTTTAGTTTTTGGGGTTTTTTTTTTTTTTTTTTTGTAGGGGGAGCAGTTCTTTCTCTAATTTTTGAATCAGGGTAATATTGGTCCCAGATAATAAATTTAGGAGGTTTCCCTCTTCTTCAATTTTCTATAAGAACTGAAGGAGGATGGGGCCTAACTCTTCTTTGATTGACTCATAAAATTCACTAGTGAAGCCATGTGTGAGCATGGGCTCTTGTTTTGGATTTTTTTTTTTTTTTTTTTTTAATTACTGCTTCAGTATCTGTGCTTGCAACTGGTTTAAGTGGTCTCTTTCTAGTTCAGTTTTGGGAGATAGTAGAATGCTAGAAAACTGTCCATTTCTTCATGCTTCACAAATTTGTTTGCATGTAAATGTTCATAATAGTTTCTCACAATCCTTTGTATCTCTGTAATATTAGCAGTAATCTCACCTCTTTTATTTCTGATTTTTGTTATAAGGGTTTTCTCTCTCTTTTTCTGGTGAGTCTAGCTAGGGCTGTATCAATTCTGTTTATTTTTTCAAAGTACCAGCTCTTAGATTCATTTATGATTTATGGTCTTTTTGTTTTCAAATTCCTTTATTTATGCTCTAACATTTTTTTTCTTTCCTCTATGATTTTTTTATTTTGATTATTCTTACTCTCTGGTTCCCTAAATTGTATGGTTAGATATTTACTTTGGAATGCCTCTTGATTTTTGATGTGTGCTTGGTTATGAACTTCTCTCTAAGAATAGTTTTTGCCACATCTCATATGTTCTGGCAATTTCTCTATGAATTTTCATTTGTTTCCAGATAAATCTTAATTTAAACTTTAATTTCATTGATGATCCAGGAATTGTTCAGAAGCATGTTGCTTAATCTCCACATCTTGTGGTTCTTTCAATTTTGTTCTTCTGGCTCATTTTTATTTTCATCCTCTTGTGGTCATAGAAGACGCTTTTTTTAATAATTTCAATCTTGCTAAATTTGCTGAGACTTGTTTTGTATCCCAGGATATGGTCAATCCTTGAAAATTTCCATGTACACTTGAGAAAATGTATATTTTTTGTTCGGTAAGATTCCTTATATGTCTATTAGGTTCTTATGATCTATTGTTCAATTAGGGCCTTTCTTTACTTATTTTCTGCCTGGATCTATTAATATAAGTGAAGTATTGAGTCCCCTGATATTATTGTTACTGTCACTGCCTTTAGCAATGCATTTGTTTCATATATTTAGATGGTTCCATATTGAGAGCATATATGTTGATGACAGTTATTTCTTCTTGTCAGATAACCCCTTAACCATAATAGAATGTCCATTCTTGCTTTATGAGATCATTTTCAACTGGAGTTTGTCTTGTCTGAAATTAGTATTGCTGTTCCCAATTTCCTTTCATTAGTGTTGCTTTAATATATTTTTCCATGGCTCTTGACTTTCAATGTATGTTCATTTTTGGATCTGAATTTCTTGAAGACATAATATTGATGGTTCCTGGCGTTTGATCCATCCAGTTGCTCTATGTCTTTTATTTGGTGAGTTCAGTCCATTCATGTTCAGGGTAATGACTGAAATGCAGGGTTTGACTACTGTCATTTGGACCTTTGTTTTCTATGCTTAATGCTTCATTTTCTGTTTGTTTCCTTTTTCCTTTGTATGGTTTTCAGTGTCCATTCTGTCATTTTTGCTTACTTCCCACCTATGTTATCTCTTTGGGTTTGGGTTTTGTGCCTGTCTAATGGATTGTCTCTAAGAGTAGTGCTCTGTGATAATCTTTTATGAGAATGAAAATCATAATCATATATTTGTACAGATTCCATGCTTTTCTTTCTCCCTTGAGTATTTTTTGTTCTCTCCTCTTGGTTTCATCTTTGGTTTTGCTTTTGCTTTCCTGTCTATCACCAATCTCGAGACTTGGTAAATCTTTGTTTCTGTTTTCCCTTTTGTAGGGTCCCTTTCAAGATTTCTTCAATGGCAGGTTTGGTGATAGAAAAACGGATGAGTTTCTGTTTGTCATTGAAGACCTTTATTTCCCATTTTTCTTGAATGATAATTTTGTAGGTTAGAGTATTCCTGGCTGGTAGTTTTTGTCTCTTAGTATTTGAATACATTATTCTACTGTCTCAGCCAGGCTTTTAAGGTTTCTGCTGAGAAGTCTGATGTCAGACTGATGAGTGTATCTTTGTAGGTTAATTTTCTTTTCTCTGACAGCCTTGACTAGTTTTACTTTGTCAATGACTTTTGCTAGTTTTACTATGATCTGTCTCAGATTAGGTGTTTTTACATTAGAAATTTTGTTATTCTTTCTACTTCTTGGACCTCCATGGTTATTATTTGTAGCATATTTCAGAAATTCTCTGCTACTACTTCTTTATATAGGTTTTCTGCCCCTTTCTCCGTATCCTCTCCTTTTAGGACACCTATTATCATTTTATTGTTGTTCTTTTCATAGTGTGTAATACTTATTACAGGATTTCTTCATTTTTTTCCTCAATTTTGTTTCTTTCTCTACTTCCATCAGATCACCTCTGTTGTCTTGTCATCAATTTCTGATATTAACTCCTCTGTAAGTTTGAATCTGTTTATGGCGTTTTTGATGTTTATCGCCAGTTCCTTGACTATACTTTCATCTCTGGCATTTCTACTGGGACTTTCTTCGTGGATTCAATCTATTGAATGAAGTATTGCCTTTGATCTGTCACTCCTGAGGTCTTCCAATTGCCTTTGGGTAGTTGTGTGAGCCTCCTACATCTCATTCAACTTTTTTAAAGTATTATTTTGAACTCTTTACCTGTTAGTTTGTCCCAATCAATATAAATAAATTTCTCTAGTGAGCACTTGGCTTCTCTTTTTGAGACATTTTTGTTTTTGTGGGTGACTTAGATTTTGGCATGACTTTCTTCTCTCGCTTGAGTTAGTACTATGGCTCTCTTTTCCTTTATTTTAGCTTATTTCTATGTGTATTATGTAGCAGATGTCAATTTCAGTGGGGGTGGGGCTGGGTCAGCTCTCTGGGAAGGCTTCTTGGGATGAGCCCATTATGCTGTTTCAAGTTTGGTGCATGCAGCCTTTGCAGATCTCCAATGCAGAGACAAGTTCACAGGCAGTCCTGCTGGAGTCCATAACCACAGCTCTCTGGCAGCCCAATTATGTATTTTCAGATCCTTGAGTGTGGGCTGAGATACTATGGGGGTCTGCATGTCCTGAGTCCTAGAAGGTGCTTGTTCCTGGCAGTGGCTGGACAGGGCAGGAGTTGATGTCTCCCAGGACCTTTGGTCTAGTATGCACTTATTCTGGGTCATGGCAAAGCAGGTTAAAGGTCAACAGCCCATGCATCTTTGGGACCTAAAGCCCAATGTGCACAGTTATGAGCTGTCGCTTGGCTGTGGACAATCATCTGGAGTACCTGAAGCCTGGTGCATGCTGATTCCAGGCAGCAGTGGATGGAGTCAGGAGCTGATGGCCACTGGGTAACTGGAACAGAGGCCTAGCATATGCTGGTTCTGGGCCATTGCTGGGTGGGTCCTGGGGTCTGTGGCTGCAAGTCAGTGGAGAAAATATTCTTGGCATCATTATAACAAATAACATTGTACTTACCATATAAAGGAAGTTCATAAATCATTATGAAAAGTATTATGACAAAAGCCAGCAGGCATCCCCTATGTACATCCCCTATGATAATTGAAAAATATATATTAAAATAATGCGACTCTCAAAATGCCAAAATTATAAATGCTGAATGTCACTGTTAACAAAGATTCAGTGGGCTTTATATACATTGCTGGAAGATGGTAAATTGGTGGGAAATTATGAAAAAAATTTTACTTAATAGAAATCAGTAATTCTTCTCCTAGACATCATTCCTAAAAAATGTGGATTTGGATTTTTGTCTGAAGTTTCTCATCACATTTTATATAACAGCAAAAATGTATGAAAAACAAAAGTACGAAAAACAAGCTATCTGATAATAAGGTGAAGTCATTTATGTTACATTTTCACAACAGCTTATGAAGCAGGTATTAAAGAACATGTTTTTAAGAATTATTTGATCACATCTGCATTATATGTTAAATTAGGAAGAAGAGAAGGAGAATAAGAAGAAAAATAAAAATTTGAACTAATTATGCAATTATTATAGGATTTTACTGCTGAAACAGGGTCAATATTTTGTATCTAAAAGAATCATATCCTCTTTTTCAAAAGCAATTGAATTTAAAACTCAGGTCATTTGGGTGGGGGATGCAAACCAAGTAAGAAGGAGTCCATTATATGGCAAAGGATTGAATTGGACTGCTGCTAGTGAACTTAATATACAGATGCTGATTTATGATTATGCACAACTTTAACATAATTAACACAATGTTGCAATGTTTCTTCGATTAAAAATTTTAAAAACGAGGAAGGAAGCGGCATTCCAGTTCTAGAAGGCAGTGCAAGTGAGCAGCAAGGTGAAGAAACAGAAGAATGTCTGGTTAAGTGACTTCATGAGTTTAAAAAACCCAGGGAAAGGCCCGGACTTTCTACTCCTCTGTCAGGTTGGTGCTTGGGTAATGTCAATGCTTAATGGAGAGATGGCTGTATTTTGTGGACACAGACTTTTGTCAAAAAAATTACGTTACACAGTAATATATCCATTTTGCAAAAGCAAAAGTCTCATAGACACATGCAACTATACCTGTACACATATACTCCCATCTCAACAGACTTGGGAAAAACATTTTTGTATTTTAAAACTTCCCCTTAAGAATACTGGATTTATTTTGTAAACTGGAAAAAATTAAAATATGATTTTTCATAAAAAGGGGTTAAAGTGTGCTAAACACTAAATACATATTTCTCTAAGATTTCACTAAGGTGTTACTAACACAAGCTCATACTCACTGAGTGATGCCTTAGCACACAGCACAAGAATGGACCCACAACTAACTACATTCTCTCTTCAAATTACTTTTACAGCACAAAGAAGCTGAAGAGCCACATCTGCAAGAGTCAAAGAAAAGGCCAACTTTAATGGGCAGCAGATGCTTTTGCTGATAACAGCAATAGTGTCACTACATTAGGGAAGAATGAGCACCACCTCTTGACAGCCACTTCCACTGACTAACCAGCACCTGGGAGAAAACTCAGGCAGACTCAGGGAACAATGAGTTAGAAGAATCTGGGCATGAGTATGGAGCCTGAAATTATGTTTGAGACTGTAGTATCACCCCTACATCATTGTGGCCTACGGAAAAAGTTTTCAGTTGCTCATCCTCCAGGAGTTCTTAACCTTGTTGGGGAAGGAAGGCACCACTTGTGAAAGTTAATATTATTGGGCAATACAGGACTACGTGGACAACAGAGAATTGAAAACTAATGCTATAAAATAATTTAGAAGAAAGTTCTCTGAGAACTAGCAGACCAGAGACTAGTTCATTAATAAGAAAAAAATTGATGTTTGGCTGTAAAGGCTGGGTGAAACTTAATAAAATGAGAAAAGCGGAGATGAGAGGAGGGGGCATTTCAGTAGCATGACCGTTCTATAGCATTGCCTTCATGGAAGGCTCTAGAAAAGTTATCCTAAGAAGCAATGATCAAGGTAATATGTTCAACACCATATATAATATACATGATCTTAACTCAAAAGAACTATTTACTTTCATGAAATCTTATTAAAGTGTCAGAAGTTAGGACATATTAAAAAACAAGATATCTGCCTGGGGCATCTATTCTGAAGAAAGCATGGCAGAGAGAAAAGACATTTAAAAAAACTTGTAATAGCATAATAGGCTAGATGGAATCACACAATCTGACAGTGTTGTAGACCCCCTTGTGGTCATATTAAAGACTGGCTGGTTAATCAGGGATTTTCACTCATTTTTATAATGTGGGCAATTATTCCAAAAAAGGAAATGGCATGGACTTAATTCTCCTACCCTCCTTCATTAATCCGTATATGAAATACAGCTCCTCTCAATTTATTTCCCTCCACCAACCCTGTTTCTTGGTGCTTCTAAAATGCCCCTCCTTTGATCACAGCTGTTGTAAAATGAAGAAAAATGGAGAATTTGCAGACATAATAGACAATAATACACATAATTCTAGATGGCAAAAAGATATTTGTTAGGCTGGCCCAGATGGACTTAGACAATTTCTGCAGATGGACCGGGAAATGGTCTGAGGTTCCCTATGTCCAGGGCTTCTGGACTTTGCGCTCCCGCCCAGACCCCTGTGCTCAGTGCTCCACTGCCCAGGTTCTCCTTGCCCACGGCAGTTCGGAGCCTGGCCACCCTTCTGAACCCTTTGCTCTGGAACTTCCTTCCTCCTTCTCTGACTCCCAAAGATCTCGCTTCTCCTCCTCCTCCTCGCTCCCCCTATCAGCCCCAGCCAAGCCCTCCTACTCCTACTCCGGCTTTGTTCCTTAACAGGCTAACAGAGGCCCCAAGGGATTTACATCAACCTGTCTGGTGATGATAAGGAAGGAATGGGAGAAGGGGAACCTGTCCAGGCTACAGTTAAGTGGAGGGCCATATTACTCTGTACCCACTTAGATCCAACGTCTAATGTCGGGCGACTGTTTTGGCTGCTCATTTTTTCTCTCAGTCAGCCCCAGACATCCGAAAAAAACTGAAAAAGGCCGGGGATGGTCCCCAAACACCCATCTGAGATCTGGTGAACATGGCATTTAAGGTTTCCAGAGGCTGAGGCTGCCCGCCAGGGACGCCTACAGCAAAAGGTAGCCCTGCAGACCCAGGCTATGCTGGCGGCTCTGCGGACGGTGGCAACGGGGGCAAAGCCTAAATCCGGGCCAAAGAACACCCCGCCTGGGGCCTGTTTCAAATGTGGCAAGGAGGGACACTGGGCCGGCCAGTGTCCCCAATCCTGACTGCCTAGGAAGACTTGCCCAGACTGCCGGCAGCTCGGCCACTGGACGGATGCTTGTCCCCTTAAGAGCTCATCCTTGGCGCCTCCATGAGAATTAGCTCAAGGCGCGAACTCGCCCCTGGCCCCACACTGGAGCTTCTTGGGCTCCTGGATGACTGAGGCGGCCCAGACTCGAAGACCCCCATCACCCTCGCTGAGCCCAGGGTAACGTTGCCAGTAGTGGGTAAGTCCATCTCTTTTCTCGTGGACACGGGGGCTGCCTATTCTGTTTTACCATTTTTTTCTGGACCCCTAGTTCCTTCCCAGATCTCGGCCGTGGGGGTAGACAGGACCCCATCTTGCGCCTGACGGACCCCTCCACTTAACTGTAGCCTGGACGGGTTCCCCTTCTCCCATTCCTTCCTTATCAACACCAGACAGTTTGATGTAAATCCCTTGGGGCATGAATAGCACCCGCCCCTTGCCTCTCTGCAGGGACGCGTGAATCTTCTTTCCTTAAATTAAAAAAATATATATTTTTAAGTGAAAAGTGCCTTGGCTAAAAGCTCCTGTGAAGAACTTCCCTTTCCTATTCCCCCTGTCCCCACAGTCTGATTAGCCTGTTCAACAATGGCTTGGCCTTGAGGATTATAAGGAATTCCAGTAACATGTCAGATGCTATACTGGCTTTAAAAAGTAGTGAATGCCTGTGAAGTATATGCAGGGGCATTATCCGTTTTCAGTTGTTTTGGGAGGCCCACAATGGACACACTGGCGAACTATATTGCTTGCTTGTGCCTTAGAAAGGTGGAATTTCTGTTGTAAACTTTTACTATTACAATGAGTGAGGCTGTGCCAATCAGTAGCTGATGAGATGGTCCCAACGAGCTGACGGATAAGTGTTTGGAGCTGTGAAGGTAGAATTCAGAGTTCATCTGTTTCTGTTCTGGTAAAGGTGGTCTCAATGTTTCTGACAGCATTGACTGCATGTTGAGAGTCTGAGACAATGTTTACTGGTTGAGGGACATCTTCAAGAACTCCCATGACGGCAGCTAGCTCTACTCGCTGCACAGACGAAAGTCCTGTATCCCAAACCTTAGTTGAAGCACCCCAATAAGCTGCTTTGCCATTGCTGCTACCATCTGTGAAATAGGTTTGAGCCGATGGCAGTGCTGATGGGATACTATTTTGGATGGAATCTAATTAGTTAGTTTTGAAAGTCGAAAAAAGTTTGTTTGGAGGGTAGTGATTGTCAAGGATTCCTGTATGGTCAGCGGCGGCTGATTGCCGATGCAGGCAATTTTGGAGGGCCTCTTTGATTTGTAATTTGGTTAGTGGTGGAGTGGTTTGCTCTGGGTCGGAGGCTGTGGGCTGGTGCAACCTTTGCCGACCATGGGACACCGCAGGACTGAGCTTTTCGAGATAAGTTTGCAAGTTTTTTTTGTTTGTTTGCTGGTTGGGTGAGAGTGCTCATTCAGTGATTTTTTTCCTTTCGAGTTGGCACTCCTGTGGGGGAGTGAATGGTGGGAGGCGCTGATGGTTGGCGCGGGAGCGCAGGGTCGACTCGAGAGAGCTGGGCCTGTTGAGCGTGCTGCTCGGTGGGTTCTGGTTCGCATTTTTCTGCTGGAGTTCGATTGCTTCATAAGCTCCCCATTGCTGTAAAAGATCTCTTCCACATAGATTGACAGCTATGTTAGTGATATAGGGCTGAAGAGTTCCCATTTGCCCATGAAGTTCTTGCAGGAACGGTGCTGCTTCTACGTAAACGAAAGCGGCCTGGTAGAGGAAAACGTCAACACTCTCCAAAATCTTAAAGGCAAGTTGAAAAAGGGCTATACATCTCTAGAAATAGGGACCCCATGGTGGCGCTCCCTGATTTTTACCACTTTGGCCCCGATCGTTGGGCCAGTTTTGATAATCTGTGTATTACTAATGCTTGGCACATGCTTTCTGAGATTCCTCCAGGACAGAATCCGTGAAGCCTCCCGGGTTACCTTCAACCAGATGCTGCTCCAGACCAGAGCCTACTCTCCTGTCCAGACTGGGCCAGACAACACCAACCTCTGACCCCCCCCTCCCCTCTACGCCCCGTCAGCAAAGGAAGTAGCCAGATCAATCACGGCACTCCTTTATCCTATCAGAGGTTGGAATGTTAGACTGGCCCAGAGGGACAAAGTGGCAGCCATACCCGGGAAAAAGGAGGCTGACGTCAGACTGAGGGATTGAAGCCCACACCTGGAATCACAGGACCAATCCCCAACCACGACGTATGAAGCCCGCAAAATTTTTTGCTTAAAGAGTGCGCTTCCCTTTGTTCGGGCGCGACTTCCCCGGCCCCCGTTCTGCGGACCAGAGAACCTTGCCCGGGTGTGCAAACCCCAATAAAGCCCTGGCTATTCGTCTTTTTGTTTGATTGACTTTCTTTCCTCGCGGAGCCCAGAAAAAACCTTTCTATATTCTTCTCTAATTCTTTAAAAAATACTAAACATGAAAATCAACGGTATGGAAAACGGGCGATTAATGCTATCATGTAGATCTCACTTGTTACAATAAGACTTAGGCAAAAAAACTTTTTTCTTTGGCTCTATTTCCTCATATATAAGTGGAGTTCTGAAGATTAGTGTGCAAACAACTAGCAAAATACCTTTCATAGAACAGGTACTTAGTAAACATTCTCCTTTGAATAACTGATAAATTTCTAAAAAGATTAATAAATAAAATGAGTCACACAAAGTAATTCTATAAGGTGATGGGAATATTAATTATCTTGATTGTGATAATTTCATAATGTATATATATATAGTAGATAATCATACACACCTTAAGCATTGCAATTTATTTGACAATTATAACTCAGTAAAGGGGATGGGGGCTGTAAATAGAAATAAAAGCAAAACATACAACAATATACATAAAGAAAAAAAAGAAACCAAATAGATTTCACAGATTATTGAAATGTCTAATTATAGATTGACAGAGAATTGAAAATTTCATTATTTATTTTCAGCCTACCATATATTACCTCTTGTTACTTTTATTTCCGTCCTCACTCAGCAATAGCTGAAAGGAGGTGAAAATGGGGAGAAAACGATCCAAGTTTCTAGTTATTGAAAATGATAAGGGAAATTCAGTTCTGTTACTAGTTGTTCATACGACCTTATGGAAATCACTTAATTTCTTTAGTCCTCAATTTCTCCATCAAAAAAATTAAGAGATTATTCTAGACAGATTTTTCAGTTGTTTCTTGAACCCAGGCCCTAGGATAGACATGGGACTGCTCCAAGGGCATACCAGACCACTAGGCCACCAGGGAACACCCCAAATATCCCTTCTTTTATGAAGCAACAGTAACAAGATTTTAGGGGTGACTTTAATGTCCTAAGTAAAATAATACTAATCTTAAATTGTCTCCAAATGTTTAGTCTATAGAACCCACTGAAGTTCGTTGGAAGAAGAAACAATGAGATGGTTGCTGGTGGAGCAGAGGTAAAGTACAGGCCACATACATCCCAAGATCCTAGGCTCGTGTTTTGGGACTGCTGGGAACAGGATGAACAAGCAAATAAAATACATAAAAATGTTTCTCCTTCTTTCTCTTCCTTCCTGTTTGCCTCTGCTCACCTTCATTCCTGCCTGTGTCTTTCCTTAAAAAAAAGAAAAAGAAAGAAACTAAATCTAGGGACAAATCACCTGGCCTTCAATCTATGCACAGTTTAAGAGACAATATGACTGTGTGTCTGTGTGTGCTTTATTTAATCATTCTTTTTCTTTCTCTTTTTTTTTTTTTTTTAGGAAAGATGAAGACAGGAATGAAGGCAAGGCCCAGCCTGGTGGAGAAACAGATTAGTCAGCTACCTTCAGCAGAGAGCACAGGCCACAAATTACAAGGAACCGAGTTCAAGACCTGGGGCCAGAATGAAAACCAAGGTGAACAACTTCTTAATAAAATAAAGTGCTTCTTCCTCCTCTGCCTGCCTGCCTGCCTGCCTGCCTCTGCAGGTCTTCATTCCTGTCTTTGCCCTTCCTTTAACAACAAAGGAATGAAGGTGAGTAAGCAGACATACAGAGAAAGGAGGAGGAAGCATCTTTATTTTCAGTCATTCGCACTGGCTGTTTTCCCCCCTTGCCCTGGCACTTGAACCCAAAGGTATGTGGCTTGATCCTTCAGAGGGGATTGACTTAACCGCTGTTCCACCAGGGCATGGCTACTTAATTATTCTAAGCTCTAGATGTTACTAGGCACCTTGAAAAGTTACAGATGGTGAAAGACAAGCACATGAAAACTTTCCTGCTATCTCTAAAGGTCCTCCCAGTTCTCCTTCGTGGTCATCTATCTTAGTTACAGTCTAACACTAACAGAGCCTCCAATCAGACATCAACTTGGGAAAAAAACACTTGAGAGATAAAATTAATTTTGATAAGCTATGAACAGTGGTGATTTGGTGACTGAGTGCACTGGACAATGGTGAAAATACTTGGTGATTTGTTGGAGGGCAGGGTGTGCTGACATATATCTGAGGAATGGAGAAACTGCATATGTGGAGAAACAATACATATGAGTTTATTGTAATGTATAGAATCAAAGTTGCCATAATAAAAATAAAAAGAAAATGAGTGAAGATTCTATACACTACAAGGCTAAAAGTAAAGGGATAAGAAAAAACTGGCTATGCATAAGCATCAGGGAAATATTAAAATTCTAACAAAGTATGTTCTGGGTACTTAATTAAACACATATTGTATGCTAATATACACATGAAAGACCCATTTCATCACCCCTAAAAACAAACTGCTAGTCACGAGTTTAAAAATTCCAAATGTCCTCCTTATTTGGGTTTCACCCTCTTATTTGTGTCAATTTTGTGAATTATCTTTCCAAGAAGGAAGGAAACAACAGAAATTGGAAACATTAGAACTGAACAACCATACAGGGTCTCCAAACTCTTCATTCCTGGTCTGAAACACTAGCTCCCCACAGTTTGGGAAGCAGAAAAAACAAACATCTACACAGAAAAAGTTCACTACCCTTTACAGTGTACTTTCTCTGCCTCTGACGTAGTAAACTGCTGAATCCAATATAGGTCACAGGCACCACCTAGAGGTTTTCATCATAAATATGATGCTTGCATTTCAGTGAATTTTCTTTTAAATCCATTTAAAATCCAGTGGAGTCTCCCGCTAGTTACAGACTAGAATCACAGCACTGAGTCCCAGCTAATCAAATAAAGGGCTCCCATCTCTAAATGATGGCAGGGAGGGGGGGAAAGACAAATGAAGAGGTGATATGCAAATATACACATCTTGTCAGATGTTAGATTTATCTGTTTCACTATCTCACTTACCTTAGTGCTTTCATTTGCTGCTGATTCCACAAGAAAAATGTATGACATAAAGGCCACAATACTATCTTGGAGGTGTCAGGAGATAATGAAACTGAAACCACAATGATTCCAAGCAAGCCTTAACTCAAGAAATAACACGCCCTTTTCACAATGCAAGTATGTCTGCAGTCGCTGATATTAGATCCTGCTAGTTGCTATTAGGGACAAGGAGTGCATTCCAGAAAGTTCAGCCTTCGCATATCTCATCAGCAATAACAAACGTCTGGATTTAAAAAAAAAAAAAAAAATCATCTATACAGCTCACCTATGTAACATTAACTGGGGTAAATAAAGAATCCCTGAGAATAATAAAAAAAAAAACCTATCTATATCCAAGGTAGTTACAAATCAAAGATAAGATGGGAGAGTTGGAAACAATGAGGAACTATGAGCTTCCTATGCAAAACTGAGTCCACAACTCAGGACTACTGTTAGACATAACCTTGGACTTTTAGGGCAATCTAATTTAAACAACAGCTTGGCTTCACACACGTTGTTGATTAGACACTGAAATGCCAAGTTCTAGAACCCTCTTTATCACTAGCTAGCTGTAGGATCAAATGCTATTCATCTAACCTTTCAATTTTATCATCTATAAAAGAATTACTATGAATTACAAAGCACTATAAACATTTTGTTTCAATATAATTAATAGTCTGTAACAAATACCTGCCCTTTATTAGCACTGCTACTTTGATTCTACATACCACTGGTAGGTGGTAGTAGGCTATTTGTCGAAAAAACCCAGCAGAGTGCGCTATGGATTCCTCTGGCACAAAAAACTACCACTGCAATATTCTCAGAATTCTATGTAGCCCACCTACCCAATGCTGTTTCACTATCTCATGTAAGACACACCAACCAGTACATCAATAAAGTTTAAAGAATAGAAATTTCAACATTATTATTTTGGTTTGTTTTTTACTGTAAATTGATCATTAAGTCCCACTTCTAAGTGACAGCATTTTTAGTTCAATTTTTAATCGCTTAATTACAGTATCAATTCGTTAAATACTTGTTTAAGATTTAGAACTTCATTAGTGAAAAAATTCTAGTCTTTTGCTTTTATCCAAATACATGTTTCTGATAAAATGTATACAATACTGTTTATGATAAAAGTTAATGTTTCACCAATGAAAATTTTAATTTCAGAAAAACGAGACTATAGAAATTCCCTAAATACTACTCTTTATATTTTGTGGCTTATCTTATGTGTAAACTTTTAACTTCTGCTTTTACAGAATCTCAGCACATATTCTATAATCTGCTTTTCCTCCATTCATTCATAAATACTTCCATGTCAGTAGTGAGCTTCTCCATTACCTTATTAATGTCTACACAGTATTATTTTGCAGGGAGAGAAAAAAGTTCAATGATTGTCTTTTGGGAAACCTAAGATTATTTCTAATTTCACAACGCTGAAATGAATATTCTTTTTTGTTTCATTTTATTTTATTTTTTTGATTTAACTGTCTATAACACCACATATCCAAGGTGGTCAAGGCCTATGCATAATAATTTCCAATGTCAAAGAAATTACTAGGAGGCCTAGGGTGAGACATTGAATTTATTAAACCATGAATTCAATGTTTCAATATAATCCATGAGCAGCTGGATTAGCAGGGGAAGACTCTGCTAAAATGGTGACTAACAATAAAGTGGTTATGTAGAGCAAAATTATGTCAGTGCTGATTAGGCCCTAACTTCAAAGCTTAAAGTAGAAAAAAGAGTTCAGCATTCCAAGAAAGATCATGCGGATGGGGTTCAGAAACCAGATTTCCTTCCAGTCATCTGTTTAGGGAAAATATTCTGCCCTGTTCAAGGCAATGACGACTTGGGAGATGTTGCCATGGGTGCCAGATTCTGGGAGGGGGTTATAAGGAAGGTGGCCTTATGTGTAGGGTCATGTCTCCCTATTTCATTAGGCCTACAATGTCCTATTAGATGTGAAGTGTATCTCATTTTGACTTTTGTTTATTTGTTCATTTTTGTTTTGTTTTTAAGGAAAAATGAAGACAGGAATGAAGAGAAGCAGACAGCAGGAAGACAAAGGAAGAAAAAACATTTTATTTATTTTTGTTTAGTTGTTTCTCTTGGTTGTTTCCCCCATCCCAGACTATAAACCCAGATACCCTTGGAATGTATGTGGACTACACCTGGCACACTTAACTGTTATGCCAGTCAGGCACACCAAAATATTCTTGATATATCGCTCTACATATCTTTGATATCCGAGCATAACTCAAAGTTAAAAAAATATCTGAACCAGTTTTCATTGCAGTCATGTTTCAAAGTTCAGATTTCTTCATTTGTCTCAGACTGTTTTGGTTTTATTTTCATTTTTAGAGGTAACTTCAATTTACAAAATAATGTTTAGACATGTAGGTTCACTATTCATTAATACATGATAAAACACCATGCTCACCATTAAATTTCTAATAGTCATTCATCACTGTTCATTGGATTTCCATTATTCTTTGCTCCCATCCCCCAACCACTTCCCCTCTGCTAACTCGCTTCTGTTGTTAAATTTCCAAGAGTTAGTTTTTGATTTGTTTGTTCATTAACTTTGATTCTATATAGTCCACAGATGAGTGAGATTACACAGTATTAGTCATTCTCCTTTCTTATTTCACTCAGCACAATTCCCTCATTCCATCCATATTGTCACAAATGGCAGGAGTACATCTTTTTAGGGCTGTGTAGTATTCCAAGGTATCCATATACCATATCTGTAACCATTCATCTGTTGATGAGCACTTACGTAGTTTCAAATTCTTGGCTATTGTAAATAACACTGCAATGAACATGAAGATGCAAATATCTCTGCAAATAGGTGTTCTTGTGTTTTTATGGTAACCACTAGAAGAATAACTGGATCCTATGATATTCCCATTCTTAATTCCTTGAGGAATCTCCATAGTGCTTGGTTGCACCATTTTACACTTCCCCAACAGAGTTCCCTTTTCACTATATCTTCTCTAGCACTTGCTATTTCCATTCTTTTGGATAATAAACATTCTCACAAGTATGAGGTGCTATCTCATTGTTTTAATTTGCATTTTCCTAATATCAAGAGATGGAGAACATCTTTCCATGTATCTGTTGGCCATTTGTTTGTCTTCTTTGAAGAAATACCTATTCAGAATTCTGCCCACTAATTGATTAGATTTTATTTCTGTTATTAAATTTTATGAGCCCTTTATATATTTGGATTTTAACCCCTTGTTGGACGTATGATGTGCAAATATCTTCTCCCATTCAGTAGGATATCTTTTTGTTTTGCTGAGCATTTTTGTTTTGATATCACTGAAAAGAAGACATAAAGTGACAAATGCTGGAATGATTCAGCTTTTAGAACAGAAGACCACAAAGGAGGCATTGGAGACAGAAGAGGAAGACTCAAAGAGTGCTCTGCTATGGGAACTAAGGAAGAAGAATGCTTCAATAAGAAAATAAATGGTTAGTTATACCAAATGCTGCTGAGAAGTCAAGCAAAAATAAGGATTGGAAAAAAAAAATGTTTCAGGAGAGCTGTGGCGCTTTATTGCAGGGGTGTTTTTAAGGACATTAAATCACATGATCCTGTTCATGCCAAGCAACAGCCAGCAGAGTCACTGGTAACCTGTATCAAAAATGCTTGTAAATCCTTAGGTTAGAGGGCAAAACAGTACCCTAAGTAGTTAGCTACACCCAAGAGGAACAAGGTATACCCCCCCATAGAAGACGACTTGTCATCTGCATCCTCTGCCTGGAACATATGCTTACCTTGCAACTACTGGAGCATGCTGCCAGAACAGATGCAATTTGAGAAAATCAAGTCAAAGACAAAAAGATGACCAAGTGCTAAACAAAGTCATTACCCAAAATATAAGTATCAATCTAAATATGCATAAGAATTAACTACTGAGGAAATAAGTACAATAAACTGAAAATGATTTTGAAAGAAGTATAATTAATATCTTCTAATACATTAAAAATCATGCTGATGCAGCAAATACAGACTGCTGAAAAATTGATCAAAGCAGAAATATATAACAAAAATAAAACTCTATAATGAATTAAGTAGACATAACTGAATAACAGACACATCTAAAGAGCAAATTAGTAAACAGTATAGAAAGTACAAGTACAGAACAGTACAAAAAGATACAAATGATAGAAATGGGAAGTATGTGAAGAATAAGAGTGAAGATAACTAGTATGGTCAACTTAAAAATAAAATAACTATGAATGGGAGAAGAGAGATGGAATGAGAGAAACAGCAGCACATGGAATACCAGAAACACAGATTTTAAGAGCGTTGGATGATGGAGAAGAACTATCAAGTTAAGCAATGAAATGAAGGGACCATCAAAAGAGGAAGTAGGGTGCACCCTTGTTGCTTAGGCAGCCAAAGTGGCTAAGGTGCAGGCCATGTAAAGCCCAAGGACCTGGGTTTACAACCCTTGGTGGGGTCTGGGGGACAAAAAAGAAAATCATTAGCAATTAAGAGACACATGTTTTACAGCATCATAAAAGAAAGAGGGAGAGAGTGAATGTGAAGTTTGTAAACTGGCATCATGAAGTTGAAGTAGTTAACATTTGTCATTCTATTTTTTTTAACATGTTAAAATGAGTTTGTCTTCCACCTTTCTGCCCATTTTCAGAAGGCTGAAAGCTTCCATATCTATGGTGATAGAAGGGAGTTTTCTGCAACGGATAGAAGGTAATCTTTTAACATCATAACATCTAAAAGGAGAAGAATGTGTGTGTAGGAAACAACCTTTAAAGTATCTGATCCTTTTTTAAAAATAATATTCCACTCTAGACTAGCCTAGCACCTTTACCCTCCTCTTCCATCTTCTAGACCTATCCAGCATGGAAATCTTAGGGGACACAAAGGATGATCATTTCAAGGGCCCCCACAAAAGAACATGCTGAGATTAGGATAAGAGAAAGAGAATTAAAATGATCAAGGGACTATGGAGGGGCTCAGGAGGAGGGCCCAGACAGAGACTCTGTGACAAAAGGGATGCCATGTGGGACCCACTAGAATTTACAAATGAAAGCCCACCTACAATGGAGAAGAAATGGAAATTTTAAAAGTCATCCCTAAAATTTTTACTTCCTGTGGATATAAGTTAAATTATGTGTAAATCTAAAGAATTCAATGAACTTCCTTTTCTACTGTTTTTCAGAAAGAGGGAAATGATGCTTTTCACCATCAATTAACGGCAGATGCCTGCATTTCTCCAGTAGGGGAAAAACACGTATTGAAACAAAAACCTAATTTTTTATTTTTTATGATTTCTTCTTAATGTTCCACTTCCAAGAGGCACTGACCAAATTATATGGGGGAGTGTCCTCTTAGAATATTACTAGAGGCAACTAACAGTGTCCAGTTGTACTTCAATCACATCATAGCATAATTGAGATAAGGGACAGTTCACCATGACGGCCAAACTATGAACATAATGATCCAAGAGGAGTGGCTTCAGAAGAAAGTGGTTTTGGGATTCAGAATCTCCAGAAAGAAAAAAACAACGCAGGCCACTGGAGCTAATGGGTGGGTGTACAAAATGAAGACAGGATCCATGCCTTCTGCAAGAAAGTTCAATAAAGGAACTGATCTAATGGGTTTACAGAAGACATGGTTCCAATAATGGAGCTAGTGTATGGATTACCCTGTTTACACGGCCACCAAGAGTTACTAAGTATATGGTTATCTCACTTTTTTGACCTTTGAGTATATGCCCTGCTTCCATGAAATAATTTTAGGGTGAGTGACAAGACATCAGAGATATTAAGCTGGGGTACGTTGGGGGAATGAACATTTGATTCACTGGGCACTGGGCAGTTCAGACAGCATTGAGTTATAATAGATATGATGCCTGTTACTCAGATGCAGATTAGGAATGGCAAGATGCCAGTTTCAAATCGGATACATTTGTGCATTCTAGACACACAAAACAATCAACTGTTGGAATATGTAGTGGTAGACAGGGTAGGCTCCCTGAGATGAAGAACTTCAGAGACCAGAATCAGAATTTCCTTGGGCTTTAATAACCTCTAACTCATAAGAAGATGATAGGGAGACAATACACCCTGCTCAAGGTATTAATATTAACTTCCGAGATACAAATTGGAGTGATAACTCTAAGCAAAGTCAGGGAAGGACTGAGCATTCCCTATCATCACCACAGAAAACAGTGAGTTCAAAGATAGGAAAAAATGAAGGAAATGATAAGAGAAGAAAAGACTCTTTAGATCTATATAGTGTGGAATACCTAAGTACTGCAACATGGAAGATAGAGGAACATTTCATCTTCATAGGTCTTAATCTAGAAATGGTAGCACTTGGATCTAAGGAACAAGGTCAGCATAGTCATGCAGTACATAATGATGTTTCAGTCGACAGTGAACAGCATATACAATAGTGGTCCGTCCCTCTATTTAACCTAAATGTGTGCTAGCCTAGATTTGTATAAGTATACTCTATGAAGTTTGCACTGAGACAAAATCGCCTAAAATTGCACTTCTTACAAGGTATTCCCATCATTAAGCAATACATGATTGTATATGTGACTAAATTAAGGATCTTGAGATGGGAAGATAATCTTGAATTATCAGAGCAGCCCAATGCAATCTTAACAAAGGTTCTTCTAAAGAGGAAAGCAGGAGGGTCAGAGTGAAAGATGTGCCAGCAGAGAGGTGGGAATAAAGTGAGCCCTGAGTAAAGAACTGCTAGAGCTGAAAGAGGTTAGAAACCAGATTTTCTCCTAGAAACTCCACAAAAAGATGAAGCCTCTAGACACATTTCAGATATGACCTCCAGGACTGCAAGATAATAAACTTGCATTTATTAGTTACTGCAGGAATAGGAAAGTAATACATGGCTAAAATATCGAATTTTATAATTCTGGCTACTCTCTTGAAAGGGAAGAAACTAAGATCTCTCAGTATCAGTTTATTATTCTAAGAGAGTTTCATTTTTCCTCCTCTGTATAGTTTTCTCTGCTACTCTTGTCTTCTTTGAAACATCCTAGCTTTATCATGTATGTGAGCTGGGGCTAGTGTGATGGCTGGTCTAGCATTCACATCAGTCATTTCCCCCAACTAACTTGGTCTCATCGTCTCTCTTAAATTTCCAAGAAAGATGGGATTGGTCCAGCTTGGGCTACACGAACAATTCTTAATCATCTATAGCCTACATTAGTTTTTAAGTTGCCACCAGGTGAAAAGTTTACTCCTGAAAAGTGGAAAGGAAATTACAAATATCTAACATAGCAGGTAAAAAAAAAGTCACAAAGTTGTCAAACAGGGCATCCACTTAGCTACTGAAATCACCCAGAATGATGCCAAGGCTGAAGAGAGGAAGTAAGTTAATGGGAAGAGTGCCTAGGTGTTCAATAGATCACAAAAAGAGGGCAGGTGGGGGTAGATCCAGTTGGCATTTATATTACAAAAAAGAAAAGAAAGGAAATGTGCAGGCAGGAATGAAGGCAAACAGAGACATACAGGAAGAAACACTTTATTTAGCTGTTCATCCTGGTTGTCACCCCTGGCCCTGAGACATTGGGATATATATGGCATGCATCCAACCACTGCTCCACCGGGTAACTCCAAAATAAATAATTGTACATGAAAGTCAGGGAATAATTACCTGGGGGTAAAAATTTGAGGACCCTCACTTTCCACCATCCTGATTTATGGTGGGGAGAAAAGATTTACCATCCCCAAATATCTCTTCAGTCTAAGGATGATTTCACAGATAGGGCTCTGAAGGATTGGGGGAGGTAGTCCTTTTCTTACATGTGTAAAGGAAAATATCCATTTGCAAGGATGTTTCCTTAACAGAAAATAACTTTAATTCTTAACCAAGGAAAAGGCAGCAACTTAAATCTACGTAACATTCCATTTCTTGTGTACTGTGCTTTTCCTGGTAACCTTCCAGAACTGTAGATTCTTTATCAATCTTTTCAAACAGATATTCTCATTCTTGTTAGTTTCTTGGAATGTTAACCAAAGCCTGGTTCTTTTAAAACAATTCCTCTAAAGATTACTGTCCTGGCTTATTTAAAAACGGCTTCATTTATATCAACTTGTCACAGTACTGAGGCCTGAAGGGTAGATTCTATGAGTTTTCTAGCTCCTAAGAACAGATCAGTGATATCTAGTTCCAGGGACTAATCCACATGAGGCAGCAACTCCAATTTCCTTTCATTACTATTTAAAAAAGATTCTTAAAATGTTTCTTAAAAATATCACTTCAATTCAGAGAACATCTTGATGTCTTTTCATGATGAAATAGCTTTTCAGAGCCTATTTGAGTTTGTATGATTTATCCTCACCACAGCTAATTTGAGGATTATGGTTTATAAAAAAAATAAGCCAATTCCATTATACACTATTCTTAGGTTCTGTTGGCAGCTAACAGTAGCCTTTCACAAATTTGATATGGGTGAAAGTTACTCTCCCATCTCACTCTCCAATTTCATTAGCAAGTTAAAACGAATAAATGAACTTCTTTAAAAAAACTGAATTATAGAATACTCGGCTGGTGTCTGTTGAGAACTGGAAAATTGCTTTGTAAGCGGGCAGACATCTGCTGACGCTGTACAGGCAGTTAGGTAGACGTGAGTTGGGGTCAGGCAAGAGACAAGGGGAGACCAGAGACCACAAATGAGCCATGGCCATGTCAGCACAAAAGAACTGAGGGCAAGAGGCAGACTACAGGGGCCAAGGAACGTGGAAGGGGTACTTAAAGAAAGAGGAACTTTGAAACTACTGACAGTTATGTGAAATATCCAAGAGGGGCCATTTTGAAACAATTCACCAGATAGGCCCCTGAGACAAGAGGAAGGCATATAAACTGACCTCAGAGTCCAGGCAGCAGTGCTTCAAACTCCACGTCTCCAAGCAATTGAAGTTGCTCCTTGGAACCTCTTCCAAATGTACTTTCCTGTTGCCTGTTAAATTCTTGCGTGGCTTTGCTTCTTCTTTCTCACACCACAGTCAAGAACCGAGGTCCACTCGCTGACGCCAGTAGCATAAACTGAAGTGTTCTGTGGGTAGTATGAAGGGGAAAAAGAACTTTCCTTGGGTTGGAAGTTTTTCTTTCAAACCTATTCTGCTGTGATGAGATATACTATTTAAAAATTCTCTAATTTTTCTGACCATAGCTTTCATGTGAGTTAGGAATATAATGACGTCCAGTAATGTGAACATAACATTATTCTTGTAGCACAAGGATAGTATCATTGCATGCTAAACAATGTTTTGCCATCCAACTGAATAGCAAAATAATCCATGCCTTAAAAGCACTTTTAGCCCAGTCTTCTTATATTGACTGGATATGAAATGGTAATAAATGTTTTTTTTTTTTAAAAAAAGGAAAGGTGTGGGTAGAAATGAAGGCAAGTAAGCAGGCAGGCAGGAAAAGAGAGGAGGAAGAAGCATCTTTATTTTATTTTTATTTAGTTGTTCATACTGGTTGTTTTCCCCAGACCCGGGACTTGAATTCAGGGATAATATGGCTTGTGCCCTCTGGAGGCGACTGACCTAAATGTTGCTCCACCATGTATGTTCAGCCAGTTAAACTTTTTTTAAAATGCTGCAGTAGGACACATCGAAATGCTGTGGAATTTTAGCTCTATCGCTAAGATCTGTAGTGTGCTAAGCAGAATGTGAAGCACTGTGATATAAAGTCTCCCTCAAAATCACTTGATTCTGCAACTGGATTTGTAAGCTATAAACAGTACGTAAACAAATAAACATAATAGTGCGTCAATAAATCTTTATTTATGGGAGATGAAAGGCCTATATAACAATAATAAAAGGCAGTATTAGGAGAAATAGAAGGCACAAAGAAAAAATGAAAAATGAAAAAATATTTCATGCTATGGATAGGAAGAATTAACATGATCCAATTGGTAATTTACCTAAAGCCATAAACAGGTTTAATGCAACCTCTAGCAAACCTCCAGTGACATTTTTCAAGGTAATAGGAAAAAAATATCAAAAAGTATATGGAAACATCACAGACCCCAAATAACCAAAGCAATCATTAAAAAAAAAAAAAGAGGGAGAAAAACTGAGACATTATGCTCCCAACTTCGAAATATAAAAATCAAAGTTATTGAACAATATGGTGTAGAATAAAAACAGATAAACAGAACAATGGAATAAAATTCAGAGCTCTAAAATAAACCCACACATTATGGTCAATTCATTTGTGAGAAAGGTACCACGAGCATGGAATGGAGAAAGATGGAGAGAAAGAGGAGGAAGAACTGGGTTCTTGGCCTGCATATAATCCGTACCAACATAGTTGCAGCTTCCTGAGCCACAAGGACAGGCCCAGGAAAGACTTTTCAACAAATTGTGTTGGAAAAACTAGACAGCTGCAAGCTCAAGAATGAAACACATACATGATAATAAATTCGAAGTGAATGAGAGCTCTAGACAAAGGACTGTAAACTATAAAAAATATATATGAAAAAACATCTTCAGAGACGTCTTTGGAGACTCAACTCCAATGACAAGGGAAATAAAGAAAAACAAATGGGATATTATCAAACTAAAATGTCTTTGTACAGTGAATGAAACTATTAAGAATGACACCCTACTGAATGGGAGAATATATACGAACATCATACAACTGAAAAGGCAATAATCTAAGATGTATTAAAAAAAGTAGACAACTCACAACAAAATATCAAATAACTCAATAAATAATGGGTAGAGGCTCTCAATAGAAGCTGATCCAAAAAAAGGATACACAGAAGGCCAACGGGAACATGAAAAAATGTCCACCACTTATTATCAGAGAAATGCAAATGAAAAACACTTATTGCTGAGAATGGCCTATATCAAAAAGACAAGAAACAAGTAGTGGCAAGGATGTGTTGGTGGGCATACAGGTCAGTGCAGCCACTTTGAAAAATTATATGGAGATTTCTCAGAAAATTAAAAATAGAACTTCTTGGTACTATTCAAAGAATATGTTTGCTGCAGCACTATTTACAATAGACAAGATATGGAAATAATCTAATTGCCAGTCAGTAGACAGATAAGGATGATCTGGTATATATATTAATGAAAAGTAAAATCTTGGGCACTTCCTGGTGGAGTAGTGGTTGGGTTAATTTCCTCCGAGGGAGCAGGTCATATAACCCTGGGTTTGAATTCTGGGTTTGGGGGTAGGGTGGAGGGAAACAAGCAGCTTAAACAACTAAATTAAAAAAAAAAAAAAAAAAAATGCTCCTTCTTCCTTTCTCTTCCAGCCTGCCTGTCTACTCGCCTTCATTCTTACCTGCACCTTTCCTTAAAAAAAAAAAAAAAGTAAAATTTTGCCCACTCTTGTGGCTGAGGTGGCTAAGGTGCAGAGCATGTAAAATCCAACTACATGGCTGGGAGAAAAACACTAAACAAACAACAAACAAATCCAAACAAAAAAAAAATGAAATCTTGTCACTCAAAACAACATGGAACTCAGTATTCTGTTGAGTGACTTAAGGTAGAAGGAGAAAGAAATATTGGATGATTTCAATTTCACCTATATTTGAAATATGGAGAAACAAACACAAATGAAATGATAAAATACAAATAAAATAAATCTTTGGACTTTTAGAACAAGGTCAGAGGGGAAGGGGATAGGAAGTTGGGATCACGTGGAGGGAGTTTACTTATTGTCGTTTTTGATGTATTTTTTCCTTCTCTTCCTTTTAAATAAAATAAAAACTTTAGATACTGACATGTGATTTTCACATAACTTTTATCTGTCACAGGATACTATTCTATAGATTTTCCCCAACCATGTAACAATGCAAAGAACACTACAGGCTGCACCAAAAAAAAAAAAAAAAGAAAAAGGAAAAAAGTCAGTGAGATGGAATTGGCTTGTGGGTCAGAATTTAAGGACTCCTGAATTACATTATCATCTGAATACAACACCATGTAGCATAGGTTGAACCAGATTCATGACCAACAGTTCTCTGCCTGAATGAACTTTAAATAGTCATTTTGTCTGAGGACATCACAGCACTTTTGTACTTAATGCTCAATGGTCATTTTAAACAAAGAAATCAACAAAAAGTACAAAAATGAGACAATGTGACTCTAAATAGACCACAATCGAGCTTATGAGAGCTGAAGACAAAGGTAGTGTGTCACCTTGTTTCATTTCCACTAGGAATGTGCACTTAGGGCAATTCAAACAGTTTGCTGCCCTGTACATGCAAGTTTGCTAGTAACAGCAAAAGTGTCACAGTGTCAGGAGCATTTTACAAATAAATCTTAACAAGCAAGTAAACGTATATATGTGAACAAGAATTGACTGTATTTTAACAAACATTTCAAATACCATTGTTACACAGATTGGTGAGAATTAAAAGCATTTCATTTTTAATATGTACTTGTGACTACAATTTTAAATGGGAACTTCAAGGTTTCTCTGCACCCCAAAGTAGTGTGTATGTGTGTACGTGTGTATGTATATGAAAACTCAAATAAGCATAGATGAAGCTTCTATAATACACCTCACAAAAAAACATTTACCTGTGGCAAAACATGGGATAATTTAAAAAAGCATAAAATAAGAAGATGAAATTCTCTTATAAACACAGATTTTTACTACTACCCTCAAAAGCATTCATCACTCACAAAAGATCCAGGGAAGCCTGATGTTATAATTAGAAGGAATTCCTCAAATTACTACTTGCACTGATTGGAACAGCAGAAATACAGCTGCAAAGGAATGTAGGTTAAGTACATTTCAAAGTCCATTTCTGAGTTTCCTGGAAAGCCACAATTCAGCTGGAAGATCAAAATCAAAGCTAAATTAAATATATACAACGCTGCCTTTCCAAATTAAGGCAAAACAAAAGTAATTGCCTTATCAGGAGTACAAAGTGAGAGAAGCACGACTGCAAAATCTCAAAATAAGCAAAGATATAAACTGGATGCGGAGTCTAGATGAGATTTTCAAGCATAAAAATTTTTGTGTTGCCTTAGAAAGGCTGCCTCAATAGGAGTGGCTGCTTTCTTGGAACATTTACTTTTATTTCAGGTCTTTTCTCAATACTTTTGTTCCAAAACCCAGATATCCTCACTATATAAGCAAAATCAGCAGAATGAGACTAGATAATTAAGGTTAAGACTACCTTGCAGTATTTATCTAAAAACTGAGCAGTCAAGGAGGCAATGGGTTGTAGAACACAGGAAACATGTTTACCTCTGCTACCCAGTTCTTTAGGACAGTGTGTCAATCAGTGTCTTTGTCATGTCCAAGTAACAACAAAGGAAAGTTAATGTTCTCAGAATCAGGCAGGGAGGCTGCATGGAACTACTTTCTTGGTTTAATTTACGTAATCCTTAGGAATTTCATTGTCATTTCTGCCCTTCTCCCATTCCCACCCCGCTTACTTTTCTTGTGGCATCAGTCAGGCAATAACATCCTATGAATGGGAAGCAACCAGGATCAAAAAGATTTCTTGTTAGGCCCTGGTGGAGTAGTGGTTGGGCACAGTCCACATACATCCCAAGGTCCTGGGCTTCTGTCCTGGACAAAACTGAGATAACAATTAAATAAAATGAATAAAAAATGTTTCTTCCTGTCTGCCTGTCTCTGCTCGCCTTCATTACTGCCTGCAATATTCCTTTAAAAAACAAAAAAACAAAAAAACAAAAATCATGTAAATTTAGCAGGGTCTTTAGGTTTTGCCTAAAATTTTCATGGATAAAAATTCATATATATATATATATATATGCATATATGTGTGTATATATATATATACATGAATATGTATTTTAGATTATACTACATTCACATTACATATTCTTATATAAATAGTATGGAAATCCAAAATTTCAGAAACCTTTGGATAAAAATATCTGATTTTCATACTTTAAAAATTCAAACTCCCCAAAGCCAAATAATCATTTCATAAAACAGAGTAATGTCAAAAGAAAATATACAAGACAGTAACCAGAATTATCAGTTAATACAAGTTTGAAGCATACTCAAGTTCAAATGGAACATTTTTTGAGACTCATATAATTCCCACGTTATCTGCTTTAACAAAATTAGCTCATAAAAGAACCTCTTATTTATGCTAAACATTGTAACTATAATCTCCTGTTTTATATCACATTTACATAAAGCTGTAAATACTTAGTTCAAAAAAGCAATGCAAATTCTTGTATGGATTCAAATGTCGTGCCTGATATTTTTCATTTTGTATTCTGTAGTGACTTCACCTATCACCCCAGTAAAAAACAAGCTTCATTCTTTTTTTTTTCCCCTAGGGTCTGAGTATCTAGTCACTTCTAGGGCTTAATTTCATATTGAAATAATTTAAATGGCTTGTTTCACAGGAAAGATGCAGGCAGGAAGAGAGAGGAGGAAGTACTTTACTTATTTCATTTACTTGTTCAACTTGGTTGTTTCTCCTAGCCCAGTGTTGTGAATCTGGGACCTTGGGATGTATGTGGACTGCGTCCAATCACTACTCCTCTTGGGCACGCCAAAATGGCTATTCTTTTAAAAAAGAAAAATAAAGTGATTCCTGGGATCCTCAGAGGAGAAAACTATTACAACATATGGGTGATTTAAGCATAAGCACAAAATACAGGCGACTAAGGTTGATTTGGGCCCTCAGTACTTTTCACAGAACTGGCTATATACCTCCTTTCAGATATGAGGGTTTGTCTTTTAGCTCCTAAGCTTCTGAAGTATCTTGAAAGGTTTCTCCCCAAATTTTGTTTTCCCTTCAAGGTACTTAATGTGGTTTTGCAACCTATTCTGGGTTATCCATAAGGGTAGCAATGAAGGATTTTGATTTTCTTCTGTACGCCTCTTCTTCCCAACTAGAATATCTGACCAAGATAGGATTGTTCAGATTTCCTCTCTTGCAGTTGCATAAAAAACTAATTTTAGGTCATTCCAGGTATGCCAGTTCTATCCCCAATATGCTTTTGATAGGGTTATCATATGGTATAATATAAACTGGTAAGGGAAGGAGTCATCCTTCCTGACTTGATGAGTAAGAGGCACCCGTAAAGAAAGTCAATCTGGTCTTGAGACAAATATAAGGCCCATAGGGTATTAAAAGCGTGAAAAAACAGTTTAGGGTCCCACCTGAAAAATCAAAAGATAACCGAACTCTGGAGGACCAGGACAGAGGTCCTCTTCCAGGCATCCCTCAGCAGTATAGGTAAAATATACATTTAAAAAATACAAATATATATTTTGAAATCAAAGGGATTCATAGAAACAAGGTAAAGTATGCATATGAAAGGAAACCCACAAATTTGAAAGTAGCAGTATTTTTTTTTTACCATTTAGAAAGTGAAAAACTTCTTTTAATATGATCAAGGAAAGAGGGTTCATTTTCATCATGCCACTGAGAAAAATAACTGAATGAGTATATAATGATATACACAGCAAAGGCCAGCTTGTTCCAGGGATAAACGACGTTTTTTATAAGCAAATTCCATGCCCCCCCCACCCCCTCACGCCTGTCCCCCCCACCCCCCACCTGCCACAACCCTGCCTTTTGAAAGGACAGGGCAGGCAGGAATTGAGGGGAGTAGACAGAGACAGGCAGAACTTGAGAAGAGGAAGCAGTATTTTAACTTCCGGCACACCCTGGGGGAACAGCAGTTAGGTCAACGTCTAAGCAGCAAGCCACATGCCCCTGGCTTCAAAGCCCAGGCCTGGGGTAGTCGGGGGTAAGGGGGCAAAGAATGTGAACAAAATAAAAAAATAAAATAAAAATGCTACTTCTTCCTCTCTTCCTGCCTGCTTGCCTACTCATCTTCATTCCTGCCTGTACCTTGCTTTTAAAAATAAATCTTTTATTTCCGTTTCAATTGTTCACACTGGTTGTCTCCCCCACAGACCTGGGACTTGAGCCCAGGGGTATGTAGCCTCCATCCTTTGGAGGCAAATGATCTAACTGTTGCTCCACCAGGGCACATCTCCTTTTCCTTTTCGCTGCGACAACAGTAAGCACATACAGCTCTACCTGCTTCCTGGACACACACTTCACAAGTCAGTTGTCTGGTGTGCCCTGGGGGAGTAGTGATTGCACTCACGGCCTGCGGCTGAGCAGTCCATGTACATCCAAAGGACCAAGGACTGCAACCCAGGCTGGGGGAACAACTAAGATGGACAACTAAACAAAACAAAGGTGCTTCTTTGTCCTCTTTATTCCTGCCTGCTGCTTGCCTATTTGCCTTCATTCCTGCCTGCACCTTTCCTTTTTCATAATTCAAGTTAGTTGTACTCTATAGTCACCATGAACCCGGAATTAGTTAATACAGATCCATTGCTCCAGAGGATATGTTCCCGAAAGATTCTGGTCACATTTTTGACCCAACAATACAATATATGGCTTTGTTAACACTATAAACTCACAGCCAATAGCAGTGTAATTCATGCTTGAATTAAAGCTTATCTCATACAACTATTTTTCTTATAGCAACATGACATCTTTATTGTGCTTATAAACACTAGACAGCACTTCATCATGGTACTTAGAGGACACTTTAAATAGCGAAATCAGGGGGTACCCTGTGGTCTAGGAAGCTGAAATGACTGGGATGTGGACAACGTAATGCCCAAGAAAGTAACAAGTACTGATTTTTAGCTTACAAATAAATTTGAGCAATTAGGCAAATCAGCAAATACAAAATCTGTGAATAATGATGAACTGCACGTAAGTTTTCAACTCCTTTGCTGTGATTAGAAAGCGTAGTTGCCACAACAGGACAATCAAAAAAGCCAGGAGTGGGATGTCAGAAAAAGAACCTACTATTTTGTATCTCTGTACTCTCAGTGATATATACTAGCAGACATCAAAAAGCAACTAATTAATTTCCCTTTAGTTTTTTTTTTTCCCTCAAAACATGAGATGGGATGAAAGGGCATCACAAATCAGATTCACATTCTAACTCAATGAAAATTTATAATCTCAAATTCTTGTCATATTTTTCCTAAAAAATTCAACTAGAATAATCTCTTCAAATTAAACAAACTGGATCCGCAAATTATATTTCTCGTCAATGTTTCCTTTATAAAAATCATGTCCACAATATGTAGCTATCTTTCTGGTTTTCTTACTTTTAATTATGTCCTCCCAGCCCACTCCCTGGCCTTGGGTTTTGAACCCCGGTCCCCAGCCATCTCAGCTGAGCCATAATGGCATGCTGGTTTTCTTCCTTTGACTAAATAAATGTAATGCTTAAGATTTACTAGTCTGGCTAGATATATCATGTATAGATGTTAATTTTCAATGATGCACACTTTAAACCATATAATGTCATGATGCAATGTTCTCTTAATCTTTACTTTTTAAAGGAAAGGTGCAGTCAGGAATGAAGGTGCATAGGCAGGCAGGAAGAGAGGATGAAGAAGCATCTTTATTTTATATATGTGTTCACACTGGTTGCTTCCCCCTGGGCCCAGAACTCGAAACCAGGAATATGCAGCTTGCTCCTTTGGGAGGCAATTGACCTAACTGCTGCTCCACCAGGGCGCTCCCCTTCAGTAAAATTTAAAAAAAAAAAAAATTGCAAATAAAAGATTTTCTCCTTTGGGTTTCAGTTATACTTATGTTATACTCTATTTCAGACTTCTTAAATTATAGAAAAAGGAATGTACACTTTTTTTTAATTCTTTTATATGAGTGAGGAGTGCTGAGAGGCAACATCACTTAGCGTATTTACCATATTTACTTTCTTGCATGCATGGACTATTCTACTACACGTGTCTCAAGTTCATTTTTTAAAAATCACACATTACTTCATCATCCAATAGAATAAGATTAGTTAACCAGGATTTATCAGAAGGTCTTCACAGATATTAGTGAAGTCTGCAAGTTGTGAGAAAATCATGGACTCACTAGATGTTCAAATGGGTCTATGATCTTCCACACCCCCAAACTTTGAGAATAATCTCATAGGATTCTCCTATCTCCTAAGTACATTAAGGTGGTAGTGAGTTATAACTATTTCAAAATTACTGAAAAGCACATCATTTTCTTGAAACAAATTTGGCATAAAAGCAAGCAAAGAGGTCTTTATAAGGAGTCTCTGAGTCTGACTTGGTCAACGGTATTCGGCAAAGTTGGCGAAACCTAGGAGAACGCAGCAGCAAGTTCTGTGAAAGGCCCATGACGCTGGAACATAACCAGTAGAGAACAATTGACTATAAAGAGAAGAAAGAACATGAATGTTAGCACCCTTACATTCTCCAAAGACACTAAGGTTCAGATATCTGTAGGACATAAAAAAGAAAATTACAATCTCTGTAAAACAGAAGCATACCAGGACTGAACAAGACCTGGAGCGACTATTAGATACATGTGATGTACTGAAAGATGGCAAGAAAGATGGTTTAAAAGACCAAAAAACAAGAAAGTAAAAGGAGAGGTTTTCATGATAAAAAGTGAATGAGAGACAGCAACTTGCAACATGCAGAAGTCTAAGAACGATCTCATTTCTCCTTGGCAGTTAAGCAAATCTTCCACCAAGATTCCTGAGAAGATGCTATCTTACAGGGAGAATACTGGGGCTAAAGCTGCTTATGACGGTAAACCTCACTTCCCCCATATTGCCATCTAGCTTCCAAATTTTTCCCAGTGACCATCTTCTATGTATAGTCAGAAATGCATTATTACTGCCTATTTCTGAGATAAAGTCTCAGCAAAAGCTTCAACTTTCTTTTGTATTATCATTCAGATTGATTCATTTAGGCCAATGACTAAGTTTTGCAGTCTCTCAAAAAATTCCTATACATACATATGTTCCAAACTTTTCTTTGGCACTAGAAGGTAATCTGGTCCCAGAGGCAAGACAATGAGGCAGCTGACTACAACTTCTGGAGTCCAAACACCTGAGTCTGAATTCCATGTGGTTGACATTGGTTTAGTTACTCTTCCTCAGTTTTAGTTTTCTTATCTATAAAAGGGAGACATAACTATCCTAACTCAGAAGACTACTTTGAGGACTATGAGGTAATGCACGGTAGAATGGTAAGCGTAGTATATATATGGCTCATATTAGGCACTCAAATTTGTCCAAAGTGAGTTTTGGGGCACAAAAAGTAAAGCATCCTCATAGGCAGAAGAGAACAGCAGTAAAGTCAGGAACCAAACTGCCTGGATGTGTCAATTCAATGTGACTTTGGATGAGTTACTTAACCTTTCTGTGTCTCTGTTACCTCAACATTTCAAGAGCACCTATTCCAGTGCAGTGATGAGAGCATTAGATGAGCAAAAATACATAAACCATTTTTTCTGGTTGTTTTGTTTTTTCCCCTTCCTAAGGTCATGAACCTGAGTCCTTGGGTTTTACCTGATCTGCACCTTAGTCATCTCAGCTGCCCAAGTCACAGGGTTCACCTGTAAATCATTTAAAACTGTCTGGCACAAAGATGATGCTGAATAAATACTACTTATCATCACCATCTCGATAATCCACTAAACAAAAAGTATCTTGACTCCAACTCCAACTACAGTAGACTAAGTATCCTTCTTTTCCTCAGTAGTAAAATCCTAAGTTTAACTAGGTAAACTTAAACTGCCATTAAAACATATTTTTTTTTTTAAAGATTATACTTCCCAATTAAATGTGGCCACATAACTAAGATATACGCATAAGTGTTTGGTGGGACATCTGGTAAAACTCCTTACATGGTAATGACTGCATTTGAAGCACCCTTTTACCATGCCCACAAGACAGTAAGCTCCAGCAGTCATCATGACCATACCGTGGCCTTACAAGCAGAAATCACAGGCTGAGGATAACTGAATATTAAGAGAAACATGTTGGGTCTCTCATATTCACAGAGAGGTCACAACCACTGTACACTAACTTTTCAATATTTGGGACTCTGGGGTATTTAAAACACTGTTTTTGTTATCTCTCCTACTTTGAACTCAAATCCTCATTGACAGTTTACTACTTTCTCTCTCTCTCTCTCTCTCTCTCTCTCTCTCTCTCTCTCTCTCTCTCTCTAATCTGGGGGCTTCTTCAGATACAATTATTTCTCTCCAGAAATAAAATGGACTATATTATTCAATTTTCACAGGATATTTTATACCAATATTACTATTACATAATAAGTACTCTATTAGGCACATGATGTAATTTCACTTATTCCACAGACATTATGATTTCTAGTTAAGCCATGAGGAAACTTACCTATTTTACACAGGATTAATTACAGTATTATATTCAAGTCACAGTTAATTTTTTTTTTTTAATTCTGAAAACATACTGTTTCAGACTCCTAAGTACTATTTTTATATATACTGATATAATCCTAACTAATAGCTACTAATGGCCTCTACTTTATGGTCATGTATTGACTGAGTAATGACAGATCTGACATGGCTTTCGAGCAAAGATAGAGATAAATCTTATACAGTTTTTGTCCTCATAGCATTGAAGTTTCCATACTAGGTCAAAGAGCAAAAATATGAAACAACTGCAATCATAACTATTGCTTTTTCCATCAAAATTCAATTATGTATACTAGCTAAAGTCCCTTTGCATCTTGAAAGAAATAATCCTAAAATTTGTCTAGAAACTTAATGAAAGACTGATTATCTTAAAAATTGTCTAGAACCATAAAAGCAATCTTAAGAAAGAACAAAGCTAGCTCCATCACATTTCTGATTTCAATTATAGTATAATGTTACAGTAACCCAAACAGTATAGTATTGACATAAGAAAACAAAAGACACATCAAAGGAACAGGGGAGAAAGATAAGAAATAAATCCAAGCAAATATATATATATATATATATATATATACACATACACATACATATATATAGTCAGTTAATTTACAACAAAGGAGCCAAGAATATACAACAGAGAAAGGACAGTTTCTTTAATAAAAGGTGTTGGGAAACCTGGATAGTCACATGCTAAAAAATTTAAATGGACCACTATCTTACAAGACTCAACATTAAATATTAAATGATTTGAATACTAAGACCCGAAATCATAAAACTCCTAAAAACATAGGTGGTAAGCTTCTTGATGTTGGTTTCATGATTATTTTTTGGATTTAATACCAAAAGTAAAAGCAACAGAAACCAAAGTAAATAATTGGGACTATATCAGTCTAAAAAGTACTGCACAATAAAGGAAAAGAAACCAATGAAATGAAAAGGCGTTCTACAGAACAGAACATATACAAATATACATATGACAAGGGGTTAGCATACAAAATAAGAAACTGATACAATGCGACAGCAATAAAAAAAAAAAATCTAATTAAAGAATGGACAGAAGAACTGAACAGACATTTTTCCATAGACATACAAATGGTCAAAAGGTACACAAAAAGGTACAATATCACTAATCACCAGGGAAATACACATCAAAACATAATGAGATTTTACCTCACACCTGTCAGAACATTATCAACAAAAAGAGTAAGAGGTAATATAAGTTGGCCATGATGCAAAGAAAAGGAAAATTGTGTGCACTATTGTGGAATTATAAATTGGTGTAGCTGCTATGGAAAACAGTATGGAGGATTCTCAAAAAATTAAAAATAGACCTACCATATGATCCAATAATTTTACTTCTAGGTATATATGGGAAGAAAATATGGGAAGAATATCTTCACCCACATGTTCACTGTAGCATTATTTACAGTAGCGAAGATGTGGAAGCAATCTATGTATCCAGTGATAATGAACAGATAAATTGGATAAATAAAACATGGTATACACACAGGCATATACATTATTCAGCCCAAAAGGGAAATCCTGGCATATGTTATAATATGGATGGACCCTGAGAACATTATTCTATGTGAAATAAGACAGAAAAACAAATATCATATGATCTCATTTATACGTGGAATCTTAAAACCAAGAATAGGCACTGATGAGTATCAGCAATAGACTGGTTATTGCCAGAGGTAGAGGTTGGAGTGAAGGACAAATGGGTGAAGGAAGTTAAAAAGTACTGAATTCTGGCTATAAAAAAATTCAAACTATAATATACAGTATAATGACTATAATTAAAAATTTTGCATTTCACATTTGAAAGTTGCTAAGGGAGTAGATCTTAAAAGTTTTAATTACAAAGTAAGTACACCATACATGGCAATAGACATTAACTAGTCTTATGGTCAATTTGCAATACATACAAATATTGAATCATTTTGTTATATACTTGAAACTAATATATTTTAACTGTATCTAAAATAAATTTGATAGTATATAAACGGGGAAAATATACCTATCTCAAAGGGTTAAGATATAAACTTTTATTACATAAACTCGTATGGATTTGGCATAAAGTTGTTTCTTTTTTAAGTGATAAACTTTTTAGTCTAGCCTACGTAGACAGAAAGTTCATTACACAACTAATCAGAGAAAACACTAAACTCACAGTGTTCTGAAAGGTACTTTACAAGACATTTTTTAAAAAGATAAAAGGAGTTTGGTTTAATAGATAAGACATTTACAAAAGGGAAGATGAACAAATTCCAATAATTATTCGTGTCACTTGGTGATAGAGGCAGTAGATTAGTCACTACAGAAACTCAGAAACCAGTAAGGGATTGAGTATTGAGTAGTCAGAAGAAGCAGTAAGAGCGGCAGGATTCCGACAGGCTAAGCTAAGGACACAGGATTTAGCACATGCTCCACACAATGCTGGTGCTTACTCACTGAAGGTACTGTCGCAGCAATTGGAACCATCAACACAGATACTGTTCGAAGAAAGCATGTGATATATGTCTGAAAGCGAGACATTCCCATTTTTTGCAGAGCAAAAATCTGAAGGGGTAGAAAACGTACATACAATGACTAATTAAAATGTAAATTAAATTAGACAAGTCTTAAAATACAAACTCATTTTTTAATGTTTTAATGTAATTTTAATAAATGCATAAAAATTCAGCTCTTAAATGGAGTTTTTGGCACCTAAATACAATGCCTGGCATAGAGAAGCAACTTCGTAGATGATTCAAATGTTTGTGATCTAGATACCCAGATTAAGGAGTGAAGAATCAGAGTAGGAAAAGGAGCTAAGATTTATGAATTACTTATTTAAGAGGCAGCATAATGCAATGATGGTGAGCATAAACTTGAGACTCAAACTAGGTTTATATTACAGTCCTGTGTTAAGTAGTTAAGTGACTTTGCATACATTACTTAACATTTCTGTCCTTCACTTTTTCCACCTTAAAATAGAAATAATAAATAGTAACTACCACCACAGTAATATTAAGAATTAGAGTTAATTCTTGTAAACTGCTTACAATAATGACATATCGTACATGCTAAGTAAGAATAAGCTTTTATTAAACTTATGCATACTGGATTTGTTAGTAAAAAGGAATGACTAGAAGACTGACATTAATTCACTGTGATCTTATATTTATCACTTTATTCTGAAAAATTCTCACTAACTACCAACTACATTCACAGAACTGGGTGCTCTTAGGGAAACACAGACTGTACCTGGAGTCTTTCCTTAAGAAACTTCCACCCAGACCTTAAAAGCACAATCTTTATTTTTCTCATCTGAAAAAATACTCTTTATTTTTTAGGGGTATTAAACTACCTAAACAGAGACCAGTGGACATGAGGTCTGTGAAAGCTCAACTGAGGTAGATACATTTCTAAGGTTTCTTCTAGAAACCTTATGTTCTACTCAGAGTTTGAAAACAACTCTTTACGAAATTAAAGGAAATTAAACTTTGAGCAAAGCAGTAAGTATGGGGTAATGAAAAGTCATGGCTAAGCGATCATATTTTACAAGTATATGTTACTAATTTCATTTTATAAAGACGTTCTATACTTTTCTAAGATCTTATATCTAAAACATGGCCATTAGGTACAGTGTTCCCTGCCGACAAATTCAGATAGCAAACATACACAAAAATGCCACTTTATTGTGGGAACAACAGAGATCGACTGGGAATCTTAATAACTATATTTACAAAAACAAATAATAAAATTTATATATTAGAATCACATAAATGCTGAAACAAACTTTGGAAGTATTCTAATTCACTCTATTGTTTTATGTATGAACATTTAATTATGAGATTAAGGAAATGACCCAAGGCAGTTTGTTAATGGCTGATCTGCAATCAGAAAACAGTCTCAGTTCTATCTCAGAGATATCACCATCAACTCAAATACACATATATATTTGATGTTAGAGCAAAAACAAAAAAATCCAAATGATCTAAATGGTAAACAAATGTCATTTTAAACCACTGACCTCCACAATTAATAAATTGATGACTCCAACAGAAATAGGCAGAATCCAAGTAGAATCCAGTGCAGTGAGGTCAGGAAACCACAGAACCCCACCAGTAGCTAACTGCTCCTGAACAGAAAAGCCTGCTGAAACAGTTTTGTAAATAAAACAAAAGAATTTCTAAAAATAACAGAGGGTAATATATGAGAAACAAGTAACCTGAAAATTCTAATTATGTGTCCTTCACAAAAAATACTGTACTGATTTTATTCAGGCCAAGTTTCATCTTAAAACATAAATTAGTCCTTTCTGTACTGAGAAACAGGCAAGAAGCTTTCTGTAGCAAATAGATACAGAGGGCATAAAGTTTTCAGACTATGAACAATAATTTGTCCATAGGCTGCTTTCTTTCAAGTCTACTCAGATTACTTTCTGGCTAGAAATGTCTTCAAATAAAAGGAAAAAGACAAATGTAGTTTATACCATTTTTTCCCCCTACCTCAGATCCTAGGTCTCAAACCCAGGCTGGTAGGCTCTAGCTGGCCTACACATGAGCTGTCTCAGCCGCCTGAGCTAGAGACAGGGCTTATATCATTTCTTTTCTTTTTTTTGGAAAAAAAAAATTAAGGAAAGGTACAGACAGGAATGAAGGTGCAAGGGCAGCCAGGCAGGAACAGAGGAGGAGGAAGAAGTACTTTATCTGATCTTTATTTAGTTGTTCACATTGGTTGTCCCGGCCCAAGACTCAAACCTAGGTTTGGGCTCCTTCAGACGTAATTGACCTAACTTCTACTCCACCATTTCTTAATTAATGCTTACATTTATAACTATACAAGTATTTCTGGTCTAATTTTACAAACAAAATTTGTAAATCCAAATCAAATTTTGGAATAATACCATTAATTTCCAAGAAGTGGAATTACTGATGTGCTTCCTAGGTTTATTTGTTTTCTCAAGTTAATCCATTTACATTTAATATTTTTTTTAAATTTTATACTCTAGTAAGGAAGATAAAATATATTCTAATTATGAAAAATATGAATTTATTTGGGAAAACAGACTTCTTCAATAGCTACCTTCTGAATGTGCTGCCCCTGTGCTAAAATTCCGAAGAGCAAGAGACATGAAGATCCACATTGGAAGCTGAATCCACACCAACACGGTGGCTTTGAAAGGATGGCAGTTATCCCGAATATACAGCTCTGAAACAAGCCTCCGCATATTCCTTAGATAAGTGAGTCTAGAGTTTAAGGGAAAAGGGAAAAAGAAAATGTAATCTGATGACTAATAGTGTTTTATACACATAGCACAAACATACATTGTGGTACTGGTTAAAGGTTTATGTATGGCTTTTAGTTAAGCTATATATTAAAAGGTTGCCTAAATAAAAGATAAAAAAAAGCCTTCCACTGAAATTTCTCTAGCTATGTGCACACATTACATAACAATTCAAAAAATCTGATATTGTCAAACTACAGACTTCATCCTGGTAGTCTCTGGCCACTTGACTTTAACATGAGATTTCATTAGCCGACATGGTTGACCACAATTTAAGAAACACTAAAGCTAAAGCACATTCTACTCAAATACCTGGACTCCAGCCAAGCTCACTTACTTGATCTCTGAATACACCTTTTGTAGCGATGTGATTTATACCATGTACGCTCTTGGCCAGGCAAAAATGCTCTCCATTCTTCAGCTCGCTCATGAAGATTTTCTTAATCTGTTTCTTTGTTTACCATGCTGCTCCTGTTTTTTTCTTAGGTCCCACCTTCTAGACTATAGTCTTGAGGGTCAAGTGTTGGGTACATTATCTTAACTTTTTTATAGTCCATTTTGTATAAGGTAGGTATTCAATAGGCTAGCTGGCTTTAGACAAATTATAGTGTCCTGAAATAAGGCAGTAAAAACCAACATTCCACAATCTTTGTAGTTCAGTTTCTACTTATTCTTCCAAATTTATCTCCTCTTAACTCCTCCACAGACGGCTGTATATTCTGGTCCCTAAATGACTTAATGCATCCAACAAATTACACTTCCACATGCTTTTGGAAGTACTGTTTCATCTGTGTGGTCAGCCCATTTTCCTGGCTATCCAGCTGACAAACTCCTTTCATCCTTCTAGGACTCAGTGCAACTGAAAATGCAGGAAATTCTCAACTATGTTTTCCTAGAAAGTCACCCAACTGCTATAAGGATGTATCTGGACAATTGCCCTGTCAGTGCTGTGCATGCAAAATAAGACAGTCTTGTCTAGTTGCATTTATAACCAGCATTTTTGTGAGTTATAAATGGCCAGATAAGCGGATATTCTATTGTTGTCTGCCTAGAACTTTAGTTCTCAAATTTGTCTGATAAGTAAAGCTTCAAAACTTTAGGCCTGCCAATGTTTTACTTCATCAGGTAAAAACACTAAGCTACATCGATTTTTTTTTTTTTTCAAATGCCAAGTCTTGTTAACACTAAATAAAGGGATGATTTCGTATTGAAGATACCTGGCAAATGTACACACTTGTAGATAAAAAAATAAGGATAATCATACACACACATACATAAATCATGTTCATACTACAAAGTTATTATTTTTCTCATTGCTATAAACTAGTGAACACTTTGTCACAGTCTAGTAAGGGTTAGAACTTGGGGACACCAACTAAGTAATAGTTTAAGCTGACTGAAGCAAGACTTAGAAGCTGTCAGCAGGAGAATACAGGCAGAGTTGAGGCATGGTCAAACACCCCTGAGTAAGGACTTTCTAAGAAAAGAGGCAGGCACAGGGTAACCACAGCGACGGACAACACCTTGGCTATCCAGTTATTTCTACCATGGCATTCACTTTTCTCCCTTGCCATTCCCAGGACTTTACAAAAAGGTTAAGTATGTAAATAACCTGTATCACTGTTGTTGATCAAAATCCCAACAGACATACATCTTCATTCTGTGATGCCTTGCCTGACTTTCCATGAAAACCTAGCTCCTCGTACATAAACCTTAATTTCAATACTTAATTCACTATCATTATCTGAGTACTGTTCTTTTTTTTTTTTTTTTTTTTTTTTTTTAGTGAACGAGAGTTCTTTAGGAACGAAGAACTTGCTCTTATCTTTGTGTCTCCAATTTTTTTTGGCTTTTAGTCCAGTATATCCAAATATCACATCACATTACACCACATAAAGGTAGTAAGATATTCAAGAGTAAAAATAACTACTTTGTCTCTAAAGCTACAAAATATCCAAACCTAAAATGAACATCATCATTTAAACATTGTATTTACATTTTCATGCTCTTAGATACATAGAATTAGCTTACCTGGCAACTTTTTTGGACCACCCCAACTGATTTGCATGAACTGCAACTTCTTGGTTAAGATGCCTGGCAATGTTTTTTATTTCTGGCTGTAAATTTTCCACCTAGCTAAAGAAAAAGTAGACCTTGTTATGAGTACATAAAGGATCTTTATTTATAACCACTCAATTGTACTTTCTATTCCTTCAACTTATTTAAAAATTGGTTTACTGACCGTGTTAAAAAAAATCCTTAAGTCTAAGCATATGATATTAATTTGCTTAGGATAGTTTCACAAACAAATTCAAATGCTAATTTATACACTTAGCTCTGTGATCCTGAGCAAGTTAGTCTCTAAAATCCTGTTTACTTCATATGTAAAATACAGAACAGCACTCACTTCATAGGATTATAATTATTAAATGAAAACTGCACCCCAGGATTTAACAATTTATTCCTAGATTTCTCAGTAGTGTAAAGTGAGAAAAGATAAGTCTAATTAAATTTTAATATGCTTTGTGTCAGCCAAAGAGCTACCACAAATTGCATTTATTTCTTATTTTATTCTTAAACAAACTTGATGCCTCGATGGTGCTGCCTTCTTGTTTTGTTATAGGTTATTTTTTACCCAATGGCTAATAATCTAAAAACATGAAAGCTATTGTTTCTGGAGTCTCACATTTGACCAATACTTTGTTTTCAAAGCATTTTAACCCGTATCATCTGATTTGATCTCCTAACATTGTGAAGTAGGCCTAGAAGGAATTACTGTCCTGATTCCACAGCAAAAATAAGCACTGAAGGTCAAGTGACTGCGACTAACCAGACAGGCTTATAGGTGGGGTGGTTGAAGGAGAAATCAAGTTTGCAAATTGTTAGCTTAGATTTTTTTTCCAGTAAGAAAGATCAGCTGGAATACTTAGGGATGAAAGATGCTGCAGTCACACAGCCTACCACAACTTTTAAAACTGTAATTTTATAGATTTCTCCAGACAAGTTCTTGGGCTACTGACTTCTGCCATTTTCGAACAGCAAGCCAAGAAACCATCTGTGCTTTGAACACAAACCCAGTAGTGTAAACGAAATGACGGATACTTATGTCACCAAGCATCTCTTAATTTAAAACATCCAATGCCAGTTAAATTTCTTCGCAATTAAATTGTCACGATGATCAACACTAAGCACTCGGAATCTATCTGGGGATTTTCAGCACAGGTAGACCACGGCTCTCAGCAGAGAGGAAACGCAGGGTTCCCGCGTGACTGCGCCCCTCACCTTGGCCAGTATGTAGTGCTGATAGGCGGCCAGGGGCAGCGTGACGGCACCGCGCAGGGCTACGGTGGTAAGGACGATGCTGGACCACCAAGGCAAGCCCGTGATGGTGTGTGCACCGAGCAGCAGCTCCTCTGCGCCCTGCACCGGCGCCGACGCAGTCAGGGCCTGGTACCAGCCGCCTGCGCCGCCCGGGTCAACCGCAGAGACTGACGCCACCAACCACACTGGCAGAGCGCGGCACTTACTGCCGCTCGTTCGAGCGAGTGCAAGCGGCTGGCCCCGGACCCCGCGCCGCAAGGCAGGCAGCGGCCGAAGTCCCCTCCCTCCAAGTCGGCACAGCATGTCTGCGGCAGTAAGGAGCCCAGAGCACAACCCTCACAGACCAGATGGTGCACCGCTCGACCGTGACAGCCGTACGCGTGCGCAGGAGACCCGGATGTAAAGTGGGTACGCGCCCGCCCGCAGCCTTAATTGACCTTCCCAGGAAAACAGTGACGGTTGAGTCGCACGGGTGATGACGCACCGATAGGGAAGTCCCGCCTTTCCCACGCGGCACTGGGCGGGACTAATGTGCACACATGAAATTTTCCCGCTGTTGGCTTGGAGCCTCAAGCGGAACCGGAATTGCGGAACTGGGGGCGGTGCCTTCAACCCAAAGCTGGGCGGGGTATTTTATAGGGAGCTCTCGGTTTCGAATGTGTTAGATTCTTTTTCACCTAAACTGGTTGTATATTACGTAGTCGATTGTTTGATGGTTTGTGTGACTGGAAAATAGTCTGCCCGCTTCTTAAATGTATTCTGATTGCTTCTGCTAGCGATTAAGGACGACTATGGTGCCCAGGCATCAACACGTTACTGAAATTGGAGAGGCGTGTGTTTCTGCCTCAAATATTTATAGCACTTTAGGCACTGGGCATAGTTACGTTTTATAAAGACTGACTTGGCCCATCTATTCCAGTTTGCATTTCAACCCCACCTGCAAACTGATTTTCATATGATGTCTTATTACTGGTGTCTTTTGGTTAAAAGGAATAGGCTAAGTCTATATGCAAGTTTTTAGTTTTATGTTCCTGGCAACTACAAACTGTAAGATGAAGGCCATTTCTCACGAAGAGTCACCCCTAGGAGTGGAAAGTTGTGTTGGGAAGAATTAAAATGTTGTTTTAAAAAAGATAAACCCTGAAAAATGTTAGGCTAATGTCAAATTACGATTGTTCTTGCATGTTTATGCACCCACCCACTCAGGGTGACAAAATACTCTCTTCTCTGGGTTCTGGAAATCACCTTTTTTCAAAACTGGTAGACCTATATATGAACTTTTAAATGAGTTCACACGCACACACTACATACACTTTTCCTTTTTAAAAGGCCTACCAAGCTGTCTCCCTAACCTGAACTTTTAATATCCAGGAGAAAGGAAATTGATATAAAATTGCAAAAATGTTTACATTCACTGTTCATATAATCTAAATCGTTTTCAAGCTAGTTATAAAAAAAAAAAAGGGTGAAGTCTTGCCATTTTCAACATGGATGGAACCAGAGAACATTATACTAAGTGAAATGTTAGGAGAAAGACAAATTTTAACAGGTGACGTCACTTACATGTAGAATATAAAGAAACAGCAAAGGAACAGACAAAACCCCCACAAACATCAACACAAGGAAGATTATATGAGGGAAAGGAGGCGGGGTACGAGCAAGAGGAGGTCCAGTGGACTATGATACAGGATTATCAGAAATGTGGTCAGTGTGAAGTTATGTATTTGATGGAGTGAAACTGTCTATATAAAATTTACATCGCTATAAGTCAGCTACATTAAGCAAATAAAAAAAAAAATGAACAATTGGAAAAAAAAAGTGAAGTTACTGCTCAGATTTCTAGAGTCAGGCTCCCTCTTGGGGTCACAGTTGGGACCTCCCAACCAGTCAGTATACGTCTACCTTTTGTTTTACAATTGAGTCGCATATATTGTAGTCATTTTAAACCGTTTCGTTTTTTAAGATTAAATATTGTGATGCAAATTTATGACTATTTCTTCAATTTCATACATTAAAACATACATTTCTTAAATCACATAAAGAGGATGATCAGAACTTGCTATCTACTTGGTAGAGAATATTGGGGGCAATATCTGTCAACTAAAAAGATGAATACAAAAGTAAAATATTAATACTATTGTGATGTACTGATCATCCAACATTGTGATACCTGGTATTTTTTGAGTTGCAGGGCATAGTAGAAAATGAACATGTGAATACTGAGCAAACCAATCTACTTAAACATTATGTAAACCCTAACCTAACACTTTACAAATTAACTTGTGCAGTATATTAAAACATTTTTCAGGAATTTATAGCCTATTCCTGTCTTTAATAATACTCTTACATCACACAATTTATCACAGTGCTAAATACAGCAGAGACCTAAAAATTGAATACAGGCAATTATAAACTGAGAATCTGTAGTCATTTAGATTTTTCACCTGATTTAAAAGATATGCCATCTGAAATGTTTGACAAAAGAACCAATTTTGATGAGCAATGAAGTGATGCCTTGCAAACAGATTTAGGTGTCTTGTTTTCTTATTCAGTCATTTTCAAAACCAAAGCTACCTATGTAGTTATTTTTTGGTCTTTATTGAAAAACATCCTCACATCACCTTTCATATCATAGCTTTTAACTTTCAAAAGTGTGAATTCTTGTAAAGATAGAGGTCTAATATGAAATCTTTTACATTTATTAGCCCTGTATTTCAACTATCACATTATAAAGGAATCCTTATGTATCTCAAGCCACAGTGGTACTTTTGCAACTAAGGTGTGTAATGTAGTAAATCACATTAAAGTTCAAGTGATGGTCTCATCCCAAATTTCAGTCACCTGAGCAGGTGAGTGTAGTGACTTGCTTAAAAAAAAAAAAAAACCCAAAACAATAGGATTTATATTTCCAAGAGATTTAGGAGTATCCAGAATTTAAAAAGTATAATGTAAGTATACCAAATACATTAAATATTTTTGTAAAGTAAAAATACACTGCATGAATGGAACACTGAATTTCTATAGTACAGTGATTAAAAACAATAGATTGGTTTTCATTTTACCTTGTAGCCATTTTTAAATCTTGATTTTAAAATTATTTGAAAGTTTGGGCATCTTAAGTATTTTGATCTGCAAGAATGAGAAAGTTTCTGAAAAACGTCAAAGTGAAAATAGATTTACTAAATCAGATCAGCTCTGAAGATATTTTATACTTTTTTTAAGGGGCAGGAGGTAAGCAGTATTGTAAACATTTTGAAGAGGACACATTTTTATTCCTTTGTTGAAGGGAAAATATCTTTCGTATTAAAACTATTTTTTGTTAAATTTATTAATAGAGGTTGAAAAAGCATGAAATGGGAATTCTTTGGGACTTGGTAAACAAAATCAGCTCTTAAATGGAATGACTGGTATAAACAGATTACACAATAATGGGAATATTAACTATGTGGGGATTAAAGGTGTGATTTAACACAAGTGCTAGTCTCAAGAGTTGTCACTTCTTAAAATAAAATACACTATATTGTCTGCAGTTACACAATCCATGTAACTTCAAAAAGGGGGAGAAAAAAGACCTGCATAGTCCCAAAAGATTATGTTCTTTTTCATTACTATTCAAATAAAAATTTACTGCATTACATCTAAAATACAAAAATATATCTGAAAGATGTTCCCAGTACAAATTTCTAAAAACATGGTAACAAGACTGATCCAAAAACTAAATAAGGAATATTTGAATCTGTACCTCCCTATCCCATAGTTTTAGTCAAGAAAATACAGGATCTTTTCCCGTCTGCTTTTAAATGAAGACATTTTAAGAAATTCCGTTTTGTGAATCAACACAATTCTCGTGTTGTAGTATATATTGTATAATTCTTGTGTTGTATATATTGTATCTGTTATGTAGCAGGAGTTTTTAATTAGAAAACCCTAGTTTAGATAAGAAATTAAGCAATAAATTATAGGAGTGGCAAAAATAATACTGTTAAATAGAATTACCCCCTTTCTAAGTTAAGCTATAACTTTATTTCATAGCTATATTTATTTTTAGAGTATCATTTAGATTTTCATTTAAATTTGGGAGTATCATCAATCATAGAAAAAACATTATATATTTTAAGATCACCTCCTTAATTAAAATATATCTGTGCTGTTTACAAACTTCTGGCTATGTGTGGGAATTTGTCATTACTCATGCTACCAGAGTAAAGAAGTCATTTACTTAATTTGAATAGCCGAGGAACTATATTATGATTGTCAAGTTGGAATGATGTATTTGAATTTTAATGCTTTATTTTGTTTTTTACAGTGTGGAATATGTGTCTAATTAAAATAAGACAGATTGATATACACATTATTTCACTTTTATGTTTACTTTCTTTATATTCAACCATATAATTTATTTTTCCACATGAGACAGGGTAGGACACATAATCTTGGAGGTTACTCTTTATTTTTTCAAGTGAACTAAATAGATAAATTCCACTAAAAGTAGTTTAGTGTGGCCCTGTATACCTTATATAAACAGGTTAAATGAAGACTTCATATTGCAATCTGTGTATTCATGTATCTGTCATAAAATGTCATGAGAATGCAAATTTTTTATGACGTGGTCCAAGTTAGCTATTGATCCCTTTCACTGATAATATATAAGATGTAGAGAACAAGAAGCCTTTAAAACTGGAAAAATATTTTTTTCTACTAAATTACTGAAAATTGTAATTTTTATGTTGATTCTTGATGACTAGAAAGTCAATGTTAAGAATTAATATTCATTATAAAATAGTACACATAATTATTTAACAATAAACAGTATATTAAGAGCATGTATATGCTGACTGGGAACTCGTGGAGGCTTTTTAAATTCTCAAACTATGTACTTTATGGTTAGATAAAACCACAGATGATGATAAAGGTGCTCCATCTCTGTCATAGTCATTAGAGTAAAAATCTTTACAGAATTATTTCACGATCAGCAAGAAAATTTTACCGGTATTAGTGGTAAAGGTGGAAGAGAGAAAATAGTGAAGAAAGAAGTGTATATTAGTTTTAAAAGTGTGAAAGGCAATAAAAAGATATGGAAAAGTGATAAATTTCTTCTTCTAAATGTGCTTACTGAAAATAAAGTCAAAAGAGAGCAAGATGGGTGTGTTTTAAAAGCCAACTTAGAGAAACATTCACTGATAACGCCCATGGTTTGTACTTTATACTTAAATTACACAAGCAGAAAAGTTATGCTTATTAATAGTTTAATGTATGAAGGAAACATCCAGATTTCTGAATACGAAGGTACATATCTCACATTAATTTAAGTCTACATAAAGTAGAGCCTCTATACTGACATATTGAAATTTACTTTCTGCTTATCCTTTTCTGTTATGTAAACAATTGTACATTTATTTGCCATTCTAAAACTTCAGGATCAAGTTTACATAATTTTGCTAAATTTCCGTGTTTGCTCAGAAGCAGTTTACAGTACTAAAACCAACCAGCCAAAGAACAGCTTCAACAGAAAGTTATGTCCAAAGGGGAACAGGGAAAGAAAAAAAAGAAAAATGATATGAAAAATGCTAACTAAGGTAAAACGGATGATGATGGGGAATGGGCAGTCACAAATGTTCACAGAAAATAGGTCAGTTAGTAAGTTCTTTTCTGCAAAAAGCCTACACACTTCAGTCAAGCACATCAGTAGAATGATTTGGGAGCATAAATTTTTTTCGGCCACTTGTGATTTCCTCTGAATGAAAAGGAATCTGCAGGCTAACAAGCTGATCCTCATCAGCCAAGCTGGTTCATATGCACACTGTTCATGTGAGGTGCCCAGGGTCCAGTCCACACCTATGAATATAGAGTAGTATATTAACTAAGTATAAAACAGATTTGATTAAAACAAAACTCATTAAAATGCAAGAATTGCTCATAAAAACTATGGACTAAGACAGATTTTATTCAATTTACAACATACAGTTTTATCCTGGGAGGATATATTCTAAGAATCCCAGTGGACACTTGAAACCATGTATAGTACTGAGTCCTATATATGCTAATTTTTGCTATACATACATACCACCTAGGATAAAGCTTAATTTATAAATCACACACTGTGAGAATAAAAATTAATCATAAAACACAACAATCGTAATAATTTATGTATGTGAATAAAAATGTATGTGAATGTGGTTTCTCTCTCTCCCCAAATATCTTACTCTGTGTAATACTGTCAGACCATGATTGATCACAGGTAAGTGAAACCAAGGATAAATGAGTGAGATAAGAGTGGGGAAAACCCTACTGTACCAGTAAATAATGAAGAATAACAATGATAAGCTATTTGCATCTGTTGTCTTCCTGCCTCAGCTCTCAAACAGATTCTGCTTTATTTAGGAGGAAAAACGGGAGAGAAGGAAGAAACATAATTTGAGGACTGGGGGAGACACTGAGGAAGAAAGGAAGTAAAACATTTTCACTTATTTTTGTTGAACCCCCTGGCCCCACCCACTGGCCACTGTACTGCTATGAACCCAGGTACTTGGGCTCTATATGGTCTACTCCCCAGACACTAGTTTAGTATCTGAGTTACCAGGGTGTGCCTATTATATTTTTCCCTTTATTTTCAGAAGCACTTTATTTAATTTCAGTTGTTCATCGTGGTTGTTACCCTGGCTCCAGGACATAAACCAGGGTCCCTGCGATATAGGTGGACTGTCCCAGCTGAAGGCAGTGGACCAAACTGCTACCCACCAGGGTGCACTTTATTATTTTTTCTAAACCACTATTTGAGTACACACATTGTTAACTGCATAAAAGAAATGAGTAAAAAATATTAAAATATGCTAAAACACAATTTTCAGTTATAATATAGTTTTGACATTTATAATATTTTAATAAAATAACTTCCATATGGCCATTCATTACTAGTAAATTTGATATAAAGTTACATTAAATTTTAATACTCTGCTACTTAAAATATTTTACTTAACACAATATTATGCCTTTTATAATTTTAGCCCACAACCTTTGATAGCATTTTACATCCCTCTGCTAGATTTCAGCTATATTAAATTTACCTTAATTTCTTCAACTTCAAGTATTCACCATACTCTCTCACTGCCACTGTTCATGTGTGTCCTAGTTATCGTGGTATCGCATCAGCAAGAAACAAACATTCACTGAATGACTAGCCTTACCGTTTGTGGACCATTATTTTCCGTGGAACTAGAAACCATCTTTATCAGGGAATTCCAAGAGGGGTCCGCAGCATGAGGGCCATTAAATATGGGTCCTCCAGCTCCATCAGGGATAGGTGCTACTGAAGGAATCATTGCATTCCCATACACAGAAAAAGGCATACCCTTAAAAAACAGAGATAACAATGATTATACGCATTCAAGTCACTGCTTAATTTTCCCTAATAAAATCAAGTCTTAAAATGACATTTGAAACTTCATCTCGCTTTAGAAAAGTTGAAGTTATCAAAGTAATCAAAAAAATGATTTTATTTGATTTCTTCTAGCATTAGATTATATACAAGTCTACAATATCTAAAACATTATCAAAAACCTTTCTACACAAATGGAGAAAAATCAGGACTCATTTATATTTTAGCAAGATTTTCATCTTTAATTATAAACCAAAGTCCTATTATCATTTCACAAATGTTTATTGATTCACTTAGAAGTAAAATAAGACTAGTAATAAGAAAAATGTTTAGAAATAATGAAAACACTTATTTAAATTACCATTACCCCAACTTTAGGAAAGTCCATGTATCCTGCAGGAACATGCTGATGGAATGTACCAGAGGGAGTTACAATTCCTGTACTTTCTCGCTCAATTGCTTGATGCTGTGAAAACACTCCTGGATCAGACATTGGCCTGTGAATCATAGGATTTCCCATTCCAGGGTTACACCAGTCTACTTTGTCTGAGAGTAAAACAAAGAGAAAGAAAAAGTAAGTGGTGATGCTTAAAATCAAAAGATAGCACATAAACATTTTATGAATTTCCATTATTTTTCAGACTGAATTATGAATTCCTTCAAAATAATGTCTACTTTATATATTTACTACAGAATTTCCATGTTTGTAGGTGATGATATAATACCTTAATAACACACCGAGTGTTAGAAGACAAAAGGAAATAAGCTAAGATTTAAGCTAATGGGCTCCAAAAGAAATAATAACATCTTCTTAATATGATGAAATGAAGAAAATAATTAAGCCTATATTAGATAATTTTCAAAAGCAATGATTCAATGAGATCAGCTGAGAACAAAAAACATTTTGAATTCTTACATAAAAGTGATTATTTTCAAAACAAAGAGATATGAATACGAATTTAAAAAAACAAGTCTAAAAATTAAATACTGGCTACAATATTATAAATACATAAACTTTATTTCCAGTAAGAAGGATAGTATATCATACCTTGATTGCCACCAATCCCTTCAAAGGACCAGATGCCACTATGCCCTACTGATGTGGACAAATTGCTCCCAATAACAGATGGAGCTGAAGTTCCAGTTTGCCTGATACGCGCAGAACGTTCAGTCCCAATAGGAACTGGAACTTTTCTGTCCTGAGAGACATTGCTGGGCTTTTCCGACCCTAAAGATACTGATGATGGGGCGGGAGAAGGTGCACGAACTCCAGAGGGTACTGACTGTGCAGAAGAATCTAGGAAGAAAAAAAGTTTAAAATGGTATGTCATTAGAAAACAAGTAATTTTGTAAATTCTAATCTTAAATTCGGAAGATACCTTAAGTATGTATTCTGAGGAAAAATAGGAAAATATTTAATCAATAAATTATACATACAAAATCTGGTTAAAGTTCTATGATTTGAGTAATTTTAAATGTGGTTCACAACTTTTCAATTTAGTTATGCGATTCTAGAAAGTGAAGATGTGAAAGCTGCAACACGGTCAACTACAAATGTAACAAATCATTACTCTTTAAATGAATTAACTCTTGAAACTGGGCAAAATATAACAAGATCAATGAGAAGACAATGTCTCAATAAAAAAAAAAAACTACCAAAGTAAAGATGGGACAACTCCTAATTCATACCTGTATTGACAATTCTCAAACTGTAATCCTGGGAACACTTGTCTCTTGGTATGTTACGATGAAAAAACAAAGGAATTCATCAGGTGTCTAATAATTTGGAAAATATAAACTTAAGCAAAAAAAAGTTGGTTTTTTTTTCGGGAGGCATTTTATTTTATTTTTACTTAGCTATTCACAGACTGAGCTCTTCTGGAGGTGATTAACCTAACTGCTTCTCCACCAGGGTGCACCAGTAAAAGTTTCTTTAAAAATCACAACTTCACAGAACTTAAAAATGCTGATAAAATACCAACAGAAGGCTGTGTGTTATTGAACAATTTTCTTTTATCTTATCTTGTAGGTGTTCCACAAAGCTTTTGGAAATGAAATTTAACCTTTGTTAATGAAAGAAGTATAGGAACTTAAATCATTCAATTTGGTAGTACTCACTAGTGATTCAATTTCCTTACACATAATAGAGAAAGCAAAAAACAACCAAAATTGTATTTGAAAGTTGAGAAGCTTGAATTTAAGCTTGAAGCTTAAAAGTGAAAAATGGTTACTTGTTTATCTATAAACCAAGCAGTAAAATTGAGATCATGAACTCTCTAGCATACCTGCCAAAATCTCCTTCAAAATTAAATTGCTAATTTTTTTTTGAAATTTAAAAGACAAAAATCTAAACATGTTTAATCTAAACATGTTTCTTAAAAGACTTCTCATATATTACATACAACTGGGAAGTGCTGTGGAAGTCAATTCTGTCTTACTTCTGCTTGCAAAGGTCTATTTTGGTTAAATTGATAGTGTACCATCCCTAGAGGAGTAATAGTGACTGACAGCAAAGCCAAAATCCAAGCTAACAGATAAGGTATCCAAATGAATCCAAGTGACGAATGTGACAATCACCAATGAGGAATCATGTGGTATCAGCATCTGTATGAAAGATATCAATCTTCCAGACCTAAAATAGGAAAGGAAAACTGCAAAACAGTCAAAGGAGCTTAAAGAAAACCAGGGGTGGCCAATTTGAGAACAGCACATGAGACTAAGAGAGTTCTATTTATGCAAGGGATTCACAATAAGATCTGGAGATGTTGGAACAAGAACAACTGAGCCCTAGGAACACTCAAATTCCTGCTGAAGTTTCCCCTTCAAAGTTAAAGCCCCACAAAAATAAGAAACTTCTCCAAACTCATTCAAATTGAGCAGAAAAAGAACAACACAAGTAAAGAGAAGGTCAAGAGGAGGATAGAGGTGGTGACGATAGGGTTGAGCCAACAAAGCCAATGAATTTAAGCACACAAGGCGATATTTCTTGCACTTAACTAAAAGAGGAAATTCTAGAACCTTTAGGCTAGAAAAGATGTTGGTCTACTCATCATTTCTAAAACTTCAGGAAAATTCATTTTACTTAAAAATAAAACGCAGAAGAGAACTTAAGTCCAGTTTCATACAAAGCTATTAAATGAGATACAAATCGATACTTCTGTAGACAGTACAGTCATGCCAGAAAAATTAACTGTATACTAGTAATAATCCAAAAGCACATCATAAAGAATCTATAACCTGTAACCCAAAATTCTAAAGTGAAATAAAAGACATGAAAGAGAAAGATGTAAAAGAACAGTATAATTCAAAATTAGAAAAACTAGAAATATGATAAAAGTCAAAGTTTTAGAAGCAAAAGAATATACCAGGAAAGACTAAATTGAACTACAAGGAATACAGCAAGTTGTAAATACAAGAGATAAAATACTTTTTTTTTTATTGACGGACCACTGCATATAACATATTAAGGTGTGCAGTATTTTAAATAACACCCACACATTATATGTTTACCACCAGCAGCTGAATTTTATCCTTCACTATATAATAAAACCCATTTTCCCAATTTGTCTATTGCCCTACCCTTTCCTAATAACTATTTTAACTATACTTCTATTTTTGATTGATTTGGTTTATCTGGTTTCTCTATATGCCACATGAGTGAAAACATATGATGTTTTTCTCTTTTTTGCTTATTTCACTAAGCATAATTCCCTCTAGGTACAAGATGTTATTGCAAACAGCAGATTTCACCCTTTTTAAAGCTGAGTAGTATTCCACTGTGTGTGCGTGTGTGTGTGCGCGCGCGCACGTGAACACGCATGTATATCTTCAGTCACTCATCTGTTGAGGGGTACTTAGGCTGTTCATATACCTTTGTGTAATTAAAGCAGTTCTTGGCTACTGTAAACAGTGTTGCAATAGACGTGGGAGTTCATATATCTCTTCAAATAAGTGTTTCGTTGTTTTCAGGTAAATTCCCAGAAGTAGGATAATGGAACTGCATGGAATTTGTTTTCACTTTTTTGAAGAAACTTCCTACTGCTTTCCTTAATGGTTATACCAATTTACAATCCCTTCCACAGTGCTCCTAGAGATTCCTTTTTCTCCATATACTTGCCAACAATTGTTTTCAGTCATTTGGATAATAGCCATTGTCACAGGTGTGAGATACCTCATTGCTGTTTTGTTTATAATCTATTTTAAATTAGAGCAAGTTACTCTTCAGTTCATTCTAAAAGACCACCTTTTTTTCATAGATACACACACGCACGCTTTGTATTTTTGGTGTTATTGCTTCTAAGTGGAATATAGATTATAGAAATATTTTTAGTATTTCTTGCAAGACTAGTCTAGAAAATTTCTTTTACCTTCTGATTGTAGAGCTCTTTTTTGCTCCTTCAATTCTAAGCAACAATATAACAGAGTAGAGTATTCTTGGTTGAAAGTCCTTTTCTTTCAGTACTTTGAATATAGTATGCTATTCCTTTCTAGACTGTGAAGTTTTAGCTGAGAAATTTGCAGACAATTTATAATGGGGTTCCTTGTGTGACTCATTTTTCTCATTTCCCTTTTATGTGACTCACTGGCCAGTGAGGACTCTATTAAGCTTCTCCTGTGTGCTCCTCACATGAGGCCCTTATTTTCAGCACTTACTTTCCAACATTCTAAGACTTTGAAGATTTCCTTTATCCTTTCCCCATCTGAGCTCTAGAATCAGTGACTTTGCCAAATAAGTCTAGTTTCTTTTAGTGGAAAAATATATTTATAGATATATCTGGTCAATGGATGTGCTAACTGTTGCTGAAAATCCATTGCTCCCTAGGCACTTTCAGTAGAAGGAACTGGGTGTATGTGTGGAAATGGGGGATGGAGGGGAGGGGTAGGTGGTTTGAATGGCAATTTTATATGGTTCAATACAATATATGTCAATATATGTGCAATTTAATAATCACAAATTCACAATGATCTAATTCCAATCTAATCCCACAGGGTTCTTCTTCCTTATTTTACACAATTCCACATTTCTTTCTTCTCAACAGTGAAAACCCTGGATCACAATAGCAATATATTTATTCACTTGCTCAATCCTACAATATGCACCGTAACATCTTAGAAACACTTATCCATAACATTATTAAAAAAAAAAAAGGTCTTAAGTACAATTGGGTATTTGAAGTTTATTTTTCTTTAGATTGATGGGTAAACAAAGTACTATGTTTTAGAGGGCTTTGTTTCTGTTTTTTTTTTTTAATTTTCTTTTTAGTAGGTTTATGGTAACAATTTGAAATACAGGTAGGCTTGTTTCTTTTCATATTCAATTTTAGTATTTTTCTTTATCAAAGTTGATTTTTCTTAAATTTATAAACATTAGCATGATTACAAAAGTGAAATTATTATTTATACTCAAACAAGTGTTACTTCTTCCTTTAGACTCTGACTGAAAGTTTGAGTATTAAAATGATAACATCAAAGTAACTTGCCACACTTACTAATTTCAAAGGCAATGATAACTTGTCAGTGTAGAAATCTAGGATAGGATCTTAACTAAGTGATCAAAGTTAACAGTACCAATAATGGTACAAACTGACATTCTAAATTTTCTAAAATATGTACCGAAAAGGTTACAACATTGACTATGAAGTATACCTGTCACAACCACATAAAAAATAAAATCAAGATGAAATTATCAGAAAAACAGATTAACGGGCAGGTTGCCAAACAACAGATGCAATCTTCAAAAACTTGTCTCTGAATGACAAAAAAGACTGAGGGAACAGTTTCAAATTATTTGAGACTAAAGAGACAAGTGAATTAAATGCAATTTTTGATCCTGATTTGAATCTTGGACGAGAGGAAATGATAAAGGTATTACTGGAATAACTGGTAAAATGTGAAATACAGAATATATATTACATGATACTGTATCATTGTAAAATATGCTGCACTGAGTAACTACAGAGTATTTGTGGAAAAAGACATTCTTATTCTTAGGAAACAGCATTTAGATATACTCTAGCTACTTGTTCTCTGTAACTAATTGTAAAATTAATTTGAGGAAGGGATAATTTTGTGCATACACATATATACAAAGAGATACATGGTGGGGGAGAGAGGAACGTGCCAACACATTAAAAACTGGTGAATCTGAGAAAAATATACATGGCTTCTTTATACTACTCTTGCAATGCTAAAATCAGATTTTTATAAAATGTTAGATCTGAGAGACAAAAATCTATAGAAATATTTTAGGACAAAACTGGGGACATCTGAATAGGAATAGTGAATCAGATGGCAATCAAACTGATGTTAATACATAAGATATTTGACAGTGGTTTTGTGGCTGTGTAAGCAAATGTTATTATTCTTGCCTTAAAAGTTTTTAGGTTTGAAGTGTCATCTCTGAATTTTCTAAATGGTTTAACAAAAAAGCAGAGAAACAGAAAACGATTAAAATACTTTAAATGAAAAAAAATTCCTTTAAGTATTTCAATTTTTCTATAAATTTGAATTTTTTATATGCGTTTAGGTAAGAATGCTGCTGGAATATACAAATGAAAGCAATTTTAATGGCCTCAATGACACTGTATCAACATTAATAATGTATTTAAAAAAAACACACATAAAACAAACCTACTCTATATTAAGCTCTACGGTACAAAAAACACAATGCTTTTTTAACATAATAATCCAACACTGAAAACAAAAAACAAAAAACAAAAAAAAACCAAAACAGAACACTCCATACACAAAAGTCAGGAGCAAAACAGCCTATCATACTTTTTAAATATTACCCAAGAATTTCTACAAAAATGTGTTCTACATGAATAGTAGTATCAGTAAGTATGACTTTATCATACTTAAAAATATTCTCTGCTTCTCAGAATCCATTCTATTTTCAAGATTAACAAAAAGCTTTAGGTAGCATTTCAATGAGTAATTATTTTGCAATCTTAATTCCTTTTCACCCAGGGTATTTTTATTTTTCCATGAACAAGAAAATCAAAACCATCTTCATTTTTATAAACGGAGATTATGAATAATCCATAAGACATTTTTTGAGAAGAAAACGAGAGGAGGAGAAAACAGCATAGGAAAGAAGGAAAAAAAGAAGGGAGGAAGGAGAAAGCACTTTATTAATTTATTTTTGGCTGGCCTCCCCGCACCCCTCCAAGCCTAGGTGGTGAGCCTAAATCCTTGGCTTTACATGGTCTAAGGGCCCCCTCAGTCACGAGTTTAAATCTGAGTCACCAGGATGTGTTCATGTGTAGAAATTTTAAGGAAGATGCTTTAACTCAACATACTCAAAACACTGACGTAGATCTGCTATACACTTAGGGAAAAATTAGTATTACCTAAGAAAACACCTAAGGAGGTAAAATCATTTGAACATTATAATGTATTTCAGACTTTTTAATCTTTGGCTGCTTATGAAAATATATACTCCTTTGTTTCCATTTCATTAATCTTGAATACCTCTTGAATAGCTCTGAAACATCTTTTACTTTCTTTTTTACCAGGCTTCACTATATAGTGGTATATTTCTTAAACTATTAAAACAGGACTAACATTTACTGTCGATTATCATCATTCTCACTCTCATTATCATAAAAAAGAAAACAAGCCAACAGTACTAACAAATATTCAAATTCTTCTAACACTAATCTAATGTGGTACATATTATCAGAATCAGAATTCAGGTTTACTGAAGTGACTCATCCAAACTCACTTAACTGTATATATTACATTTATGCTGGCAAAGGCTGTTTTTTTGGGAAAATTAACTTAGGAAGTATCTAAACTCAATAAATTAACTGTTGTTGCTATTTGTTAGTTTAAAACAAAGTTATTGGTCTCTATTACAAAAAGAACTCAATAACAATCCTTACTATTTTAACTTTCCTTTTATATTTATTTTTAACCATTTCCATACATTAACTTTAGAAAATTTAGAATGTCAGTCTGTAGTAACTTGCCCTAAAATCTATTCAAGTTTATGTCCCTAAAGAGGGAATTCTGAATAAGGACAAAGTATCATTCTTTAATACAGAGTGAGTTCCCTTCTGTTTTCAACATAACAACTATCAACACTCCTTACAATAAGTACATAATATATCCATATTCCTCTAGTATGAACATCTACTTCATATTACAAATACAGACTTAAATAACTGAGCATAGTTATAGCATTTTAAGTCACATAGTTAAGACTGAAATAAGATTAACAAGCTATTCCTTAAGTATTCTATTTAATGGCTTATGTTTAAATAAACTAGCCTAAAAAAAATTAAATTCTATTCACTTTATTTCAACTATAATCCTGAGAAAATTTCTTAAATTTTTTCTAAGATAGGTAAAGCATCTACAATGAAAACTCCCATAATTGTTTTCTTATATTAGGTACATTATTTTTTCCTATTTCTTATATTATTTTTGGAACATTTTTATGACAATCACTTTGAATTCTTATACTGTTTCTTTTCACTGAGAGACATCAGTGCAAGAATAATCAATGTACTTTCTATGTGACTGTACTTGTTATTTGACAAATACAAGGAAAATTATACAATATATAAATTCAGTACAGATGACAACTTCCTTCATGCTTTAATTGTCAATATACTTTTTTCTTTTTTTTTTAGAGGAAAAATGCAGGCAGACAGAGAGAGAAGGAACCAGCATTTCATTTATTTTACTTAGTTGTTCATTTAGGCTGTTTCTGTCAGGCCTGGGAAGCAAACTTGGAACCCTGAGATGTACGTGAACAGTGCATACCCACTACTCCACCGAGGCATGCCGCAATGTACTTTAATAGGTGTCTCTCAAATATTAATTTACTTTTATTCTTTCATTAAGCTAAACAGACTACTACCTAGGTTCTAGTGTTATTAGGATAAATTTATTATTTTAAAAAATGGGATTATTTTGAGCTCAATAAGAGAGCAATTTGATGTCTTATATAAAACCAAAATTTAAAAATTCCCCAAAATCATAACAGGATTCTCAATGTGATCTAAATTCTCTACTGATGAAATTTTTTTTGTTTGATAATCTAATCACCGCTTCAAAAGCCTGACTACAGCTAAACAAAAACATCTGATAATGGTGCAAATCAGTGTGTTGTTTATGTAACAATGAGATTTAAAAGTGGTCAAAAAGCAGTGATATTTACATTTATACTTTTAAGGTAAGAAATCCTGGTGGATCAGACTCTTAAGTCAGAGAGTAGAGCATGTACAATGAAAAGCCCGAAACCTCAACTGGAGACCCAGGGCTTGAAGAGGGGGACAGGGGTGGACAACCAAAACTAAATAAAAATGCTTCCTCCTTCCCTTCCTTAAAAATGCTTCTTTCTGCCTCCTTTCTCTTTCTTCCTCTCAAAAAAAAAGTGATTGCAAAAATTAAAAACCTGGAAATTTTATAAAAATTCTTTCTGATTTAACAGATTACCACAAATACAAATTACATTTTTACAGTATTAAAATCATGATGAAGTTCAGAAGTTCAAAATCCCAAAACTGAAAAACGTAAAATATTTTTGATTTTAACGACACATATATGTAAACTTCTCATTGAATTACAGTGTGTAATACTCACCATTTGAAGCTGATGAACATGGAGGCAACAAACTAAGTGGGGAAAAATGTTGTCTGTTAAAGTTAGCAGCTGCAGGTGCTCCTCCTAGGGGTGCCCCAGGTCCATACATTTGACCTCCTGAAATGTTTGAGGCAAAGTTTCCCAAATGTGTAGAAGAAGGTGTTACAGAACCATATGGTGAGTCCATATTGACAATACCTATAATGTAGAAGATCATCATAACTTATGATAGTTACTTCTAGGAGAAATAATTATAAAAACCTAAAATTTCAGAGCTCCAAATAAATTCAAAAATATTTTTAAATTGCTTAAAAAAAACTCAGTCCCTGTTTCATCTTTTTCTACTGGATTTTATAAAGGGAACTACTAAAAGGAATAACCATAAAGGAAAATATTTTTATATTTTAATTTTTGCTCACTTCTTAGGTATTACAGAACATATGTAGATTTAATATCAACACTGGAATTTAAATAGGTTTAATGCCCAAGGAGTTATATAATTTTTTTCTTTTTTCTTTTAAAGGCAAGGGGCAGACAGAAATGAAGGTAAGTAGGCAAGCAGGCAGGAATAGAGAAGGAAGAAGCATTTTGTTTTCATTTAGTTGTTCATCTTTGATGTTCCCTCTGACCCCAGACCTTGAACCCAGGTCCTTGGGATGCACATGGATTGGAATCGGTCAGAGGTGGTGGACTTAACCACTACTTCATTAGGGTGCACTTACTTGTAAAATAATTTATCTTTAAAAAAACTCAAGAGGGAGAAAGGGATGCACAGGTAGTGGATTTTGAGGGCACTAAGAATACTTTTAATGATATCAAAATGGTGGATACATGTCAATAGACATTTGTTCAAGCACACACACCGGACAACACCAAGAGTGAAACCTAATGTAAACTGGAGATTGCGAATGATAAGAATATGTTCGTGCAGTTTCATCAATTAACAAATGTACCACTCTGGTGGGGGATGCTGATGATGACAGAGGGCTATGCCTGTGTGAAGACAAGGGGTATAGGGGGAACCTATGTACCTTTCTCTCAATTGTGCTGTGAATTTAAAACTGCTATTAGAAAAGTCTTTAACAAAAGTTATATAGTTAAAAAAAATCTGTAGCTAAGCTCCAACAATGAGATTCTGATGCTCAGCACCTTAACTAAGCAGCTATGGTTTCCATAGCAAATAGTTGGACACTGTGTCAATTAGCATATCCTAATAGATATAATAGGAGGTTCAAAACATCACCTATTGGGCATGCTCTAGTGGAGCAGCGCTTTGGTCAGCCGCCTTTGGCAGCCATAGTCCACATACATCCCAAGGACTTGGGTTCGAAACCAGGGCAGGGTAAACCACCAAGATAAACAACTAAATAAAAAATAAAGTGCTTCTTCCCCTCTCTCTCCCTGCCTGCTTGCCTCTGCTCTGCTCTTCTTGCTTTCAATTCTGCCTGCACCTTTCTTTTAAAGGCATCTATTTGATGTTCCTATCAGAAATGTTTGACCTGAATATAATGTTTGAGAAAACAGATGAGTCTAAAATGATCTCTTCAAAGGATTCAATGTCAAGAGAAACAAAGGTAGGGAGATGTTTTGGGCTAAGGAAGACCATAAAGACATAAAAGCCAAAGGCAAATGTTAACCATGAGTGGATCTTGGAAGAAAATTAAAAAATAAAGGGAGATATAACAATATAAAAGTTACACCTGGGATAATGATAATGGTACACTGTATGTTGTGTGCTATTATGTTATTTCTGAATTAATACTAATTTTCATGGTTATAGTGCTAGTGGTGTAGTTGTAAAGGCAAACATGCTTATTCTGAAAAGATGCACAGATTTTTCTAGGGGTGATGTATCACGCCTTTTCATGAAGTGACAAATGGTAGGAAAGTAAAAAAGGATAGAAAAATAAGACAAAGTGGAGAGAAAGACAAGAGGACAAAAAGGAAAAAAGATAAGTGAGGGGGGAAATAAGAGCTGAAAAGATACAAATGACTGGACAATATAAACGAGTATAGAGGTGTTTACAATTTTGTTTTATTGTTTATTAAATTTTTAGGTAATTTTTTTTTTTTTACCCCTGACCTCGGGTCTCAAACCTGGGTCCACAGATTTACATGGTCTGCAACTTAGTCACCTTAGCTGCCTGAACCACAGAGATATACCAGATATTTAATTTTCTCAAAGCAACAACAACAAAGCCTATAAAAACCTATCTAAACCTGAAATGTAAGTGTTCCAATTATTTACATGAGGAAAGTTGGTTTAAGCAAAAAAGAAAAACATGTATGCAAAAGAAAGAATTAGAAGAAAGTATAAATGAAAATCAGAATCTGGAAGAAATTTAGGAGAAAATAAAAAAGATGCTTTTCCAATTGCCTACCTACCTACCTATGACAATCTAAAAAAGGCAAAGCAAAACTAGAGACAGTAAAAAGGTCAGTGTTTGTCAAGGTTGGGTGGAAGGAAAGAGAGATAAATAAAAGATTTTTAGGGCAATGAAACTATTCTGAGTATGTTATTGTAATGATAAACATAGTACATTTGACAAAAACAAATAAAACCTAAACTATGAATGTAAATAATAATTATTAATTATAACAAGTGTACAACAACCTTGTAAAAATTCTTATAATATAAAAGGATGAATATTTTAAACTAAATTACTGGAATCTATCAACAGTTCCCTCAAATGAATTCTCAAATGCTAATTTTAGCTTTAATTAACTGTATATTCATCTCCCCAAGTTCCCCTCTCATAGAACTGGTCCTTTATACATTTCTACAAAATGAGAATTTTCTTTTATACGAAATCTAAATTTTAGCATTAACACATTAACTAGATTTCACCTTTTTGAAAAGTATTTTCACTAAATTCCAACTATTAAAATAAGTTAAAAAATATAAAAGCACTAGCATATGAAAGTCTATTATTTTGTGTTTTTGAAAGAAAACAAAAAAAGTTCAATTAACCCCCAACAAAGAAATACTGAGCATGTTGATTACACTGCATTTACATGTTATAGAAACAGGTAAAAATACCATCCAGTTCACATATAAATTCAGAAATTTTTAGTCCCTAAATGTCATCTCTCCATTAATATAGATGTAATTGGTAACCTTTCTGTAGGGTTAAATAGTAAATATTTTTAGTCTGTCATTAGCATAAGAGCAGTCATAAAACAATACGTAAATGAATGTACTGTTATTTCAATAAAACTTTATAAGCACTGAAATATAAATTTTGTTACATACTATTCATTTTTAAATTTTTCTAAAATCATTAAAAAATAACCTTACAAAATGTTTATCTCAAAATGGTATGCCCTGGTGGCCCAGTGGATAAGTCTAACAGATGTAGAGCATGTACAGTCCAAGAGCCATGGACCCAGGTTCAAGACCCAGGACCAGAGGGACACCATGATGAACAACTAAATAAAATAAATACACGTTTCTTCCTTTTCTTGTTTCCTGACTGCCTAGCTACTCACCTTGATCCCTGTCTGTACTTTTTCTTTAAAAATAGGCACACCCTGGTGGAGTAGTCGTTAGTCAAAATCGCCTCCAAAGGAGCACAGGTCTCATACCCACGGGTTAGAGTCCTGGGTCCAGAGGGGAGCAACAGTGTCAACAAATAAATATAAATAAATACTTCCACCTCTTCTCTCTTTCTGTCTGTCTACCTACTTTCCTTGACTTCTGCCTGTACCTTTCCTTTTAAAATAAATAATTTTTAAAAAAGAAAAATTTACAAATGTAAAAACAGGTAGTAGGATGGATTTGGCCCACAGAAAACTGTCAACTGCTGACTTGGATTATTTTTAATTTACCTGAAATGTTCATATTAAAATACATAAAATGCAAACTGATATTCTTCATTGGATACAACAGAAAAAGGATATTAGTGGAAAACTGGTGAAATCTGAATAAAACCTATAGTGTAATTATGCAATATCAACACTTATTTTAGTTTTAATAAGTATACCATAATTACATTTAGATGTTTATATCAGAGAAAGCTGGATTAAAGACAGCAAAATCCTTCCATAAATTAAAATTATCTCAGTGAAAACTTTAAAAAAAAAAAAAAGGGATCACTCACAACCAGATTCTGATTGATCATCCACAAATATTAACATTGCCCAAGAGCTATTTTTGATAAAAGATGTGTTCAATATCAGTGCTGTCCAATAGCCACTAGCCATATTTGCTTTACTAAACACTTGAAATATGGCCACATTAAGAAATTTTTAATTTTATCTAATTTAAATGGTTACCTAATTAAAACATGTAGCACTATAATTTTCTTATTATTTTTAAATAAAAATCTAATCAGAAATGAAATCAAATTTTTAAAAATCTGAGAGACTTTATTTTGATAAAAAAAAAACACCTCATGAAGGAAACTTTTATGGGAAATTCAAAATAAAATCCACTGGAACTTCTAAAAAAGATTAAAGTAACATCATACTAAGCACATATGACACTCACTGACAACAGTGTCTGAGTTAGCTGAATACAACCACCTCTGTCCACATTGTCCCATCATATAGAGCAAGAATACTAGAAAATAAGAATTTTCACACTGCTGTATAAAAGAATAGTTGCAGAAGTCAGAAAATACAAACTCACCTGAGGGACTTGGAGCAGGTCTCTGTAATGGTGGTCTAAAACCTGGAGCTTTGGAAGTATCAGATTGATGTAAAGGATCTGAATTTGGCAAATATGTGGATTTTCCTGATAGCATGGATTCTGGTGTTGATTGAGATGAAACAACAGATCCTCCCCAGAAGGCATGAGCAGAAGTAGGGTTGTTTTCAAACAATGTGCTAAAGGGCCCAAATGGTAAGGGGGCACTGAAATTGGGAGTAATAGGCTTATTTGCTGGATGAACTGAATTTTGACAAGCACTTTGTGTACTTAAGGTCGAAGGTAGCTGGACAGAAGAGGGAACACTGTGAGGTCTTTTAATGTGATTGACACTGAGGACTGCAACAGATGAATTCTGCACTGGAGCTGGATTCTTGTGAGGGGCAGTTGTGCCATGAGAGGGTGGTCTAATAGCAGGGGTTTCCATTTTAGGAGTGGGCTGGGAGCATCCCATTTGTGTCTGAGGAATAGGATAAGTCACTGGGGCAGTAGAAGGCACCGCCACTGGAGCAGAACTTGTTGTTGCTAAAGGAGGAACAGTCATTCTAACTTCCGGGGGAGGAACCTGAGACTGTTGAAGAGGTGGTCTTGGTTCCTGAGAAATAGATCCCGGAGGTTGTTGCTGAGTAGAATGAACTGATGAACTCCCAGAAGAACTGCTGCTGTTTGGAGGTCTATTGTTTGTTATTTCTACTACTGGTGGACTACTTGCTTCCTGTTCAGAGGAAGATGCCCCTTTATTTGGAGATGCTGTTCCACAATCCAAAGGACTGTTTCTAGAAACCCCTCCTGGCTGGGCTGGTGGTGATGGAGAAGGTGGGGATGATACTGGGTAGTGTTCTTTGGCAGTAGGCATAGGATATGTGGCATTTGTGGGTGCAGTGTTGTTGTTGCTTGCTGTGGTTGTGACTGTTGTGGTGGTGGCATTGGATGTCTTCACAACTGTGACAAAAAGCTGCCTTCTGACGGAAGGTGAACTTGGACTGCCATTTGTAGATGTACCAGGCACCGTTGAAGCTGATGAACTGGTTGTAGTTGTTGGACTTGAAGTTAAAGAACCTGCTGAATTCACCTGAGAACCACTGCTATTCTGATTGCTATGGCGAGGCACCATGTGAGGCTTAGGCGAGTTAGTAGCTCTGGCAGGGCTCAAAGGCCTGACAGGAAAAGGACCCCAAGTAGATTGAGCTGGTGGAAAAGTACCTCCAAAGTGGGTCATGGGCAACCTTGGTGGACGAATTTGCTGGAAAGTCTGAGCAGCAAGCAAAGCATGTGCAAACTGTGGAGGAGGGTATGCTAGTGGAAGAGAAACTGGAAAACCAGGCCTCACATTATTAACTGGGTTCTTAATGGTTTTGTGAGTAGATGCAGAAGAAATTGCAGGCACAGTGAGTGCTGTGGCAGTTTGAGATGTTGATGATAGAGCTACAGTCGTCATTTTGATTCCCATTAAGGAACTGTTAGCAGCAGTGGTGGTAGGTGCTGATGACCCTATTTTGGAATTTGCTGAGGAGCTTTTCAAACGATTCTTTGGAATAAGTTCATCAATTTCTTTGTCTGGATCCTTGATCAGAGCATTGATCAACTGAGTTGCTTGTCTTGTTGACTCAGTGCCACCCCTATAAATTAATTATAAAAAAAATTAGGCCAAATTTCCCCTACTTTTTAATATGTAAAAAAAAATTGTGTGTGTGTTTGCAAACATACAGAGAACTAATAACAAGCTGACTTTTTCTGAGACATTCTACAAACAAGCAATCATATAAGCATCCAACTATGTTTTTTTAAACAGTAACTGATTTTTCAAAATATTCTTTAGACTATAAAATCATTTTTCTACTGTAATACCTGAGTTAAAAAACGCAATTTAGTAATCTATGTCACTACAATAAAATGTTGCTATTAAAAAAAACAAACTACGCAATGCATGCTACTGAAAGCTTAAAAGCATTGTGGTTAAACAAGGAAAATAACACAACTGAATAAAAAATTGCATTTTATTTTAAATATCAGTATCTAGGATGACCCCATCTTTGCCATACTTCTTAGTGGTTTCTCTATTAGCAAAAAATTACTTTTATTCCCCTGGAAAAACACATCAAATTCAGAGAGGAATTCTTATAATGCCAACAGTGACCATAAAGTTAAACACATGTTAGATCTTCAGGAACTACTTGATTTTAAGGAAAGCTTATAAGCCCTTAGGGGGAAATTACTCTTAAAAGTTAACTATTTCCCTATTCTCCAGATAAGGCAGGTTCTAACTACCCAAATCTGCCAAGAGAGGAAAAAAAACAGGAGAGGAGGATGAATAAAAAAGAGATGGCTACTTTCATCTTTTTGAGGTAAGTTAATTATCATTCCTCTTATTACTGCAAAGGAGCACCACTTCTCACAACCAAACTCAAGAGTTCTTAGAAAATCACCTTTATTTTAAGGGTATTTAGACATAGACTATTCAAAACAAACATCCATATCGGATTTATATCTATGATTGAGCTCATATTCTAAAAACCCAATCTCAGAATAACAAATCTCAAGTACTAATTTAATAGAAAGCTGGAAACTTACTGCTTAAAATGTATTAGAAACTTATTCCTTATTGAAAAATCTCAGAACAAATTTTTGAGTATTATATGAACATATTAGGTAAGGAAAAGATTATAACATACACACAAAACTTCTTCTAAAGCCCTTTGAAATACTTCTCAAGAACATAAGAATTAAGAGGAAAAACTGTAAAAGTTATCTTCTCAAACACTAATCAAATTTCCATTTTAAAAAGTATGCTATTAAATACAAATTTCCATTAAAAATTCCATTAAAAATTCACATACATCTCAAGGTCATGGGTTAGCATCCCCCATCGGGGAGCAAACCAAGATATACAACTAAATAAAAATAAAGTGCTTCTTCCTCTCTCTCTTCCTACCTGCCTGCCTACTCACCTTCATTCCTACCTGTACCTTACCTTAAAAACAAAAGGAAAAAAAAACCCCAAAAACCCAAATCTAATGCTTGGCAAGGGTGGCTCAAGTACTTAGCCATGGCTGTGATACAGACCAGACAAAGTTCAAAGATCTGGGTTCAAGACTGGGGACAGGGGAACAAATAAATAACTGTTGCCTCCTCCTCCTTTCTCCTTTCCTTCCCTCAAAAAAATGCTGCTGCTTCCTTTCCCTTCCTTCCTCTCTTAAAATAAATGAATGAATGAATGGTTTATGTTTCATTAAGTTACAGTGTAATGTATAAAAGAAGAAAACATGACAAAGTTTTGCCTTATGGTTATTATCCGGTCTCCTGTCTTGTCTTTCTGTTTATCAATATCAATGTGTGCACCAGTGAACTCCCGGATAGCATTAATATTACAGCCTCCTCTTCCAATCACTCTGGATATCACAGTTGAGGGAACAGATACTTTCTTTGACCTGTTAAAAAATTGCCAAGATAAATTATTAATATCAGTGGTTGTAATCAAAATAAGGGGAAAGTATTAATAAAATGTGGTTAGGAAATATGGAATAGATAATTATTGAATAAGTTTTTTCTATCCATTCTTGCTCTAGGTAATAAAAGACAACAGGAGTAACAGAAGGATTAGACAGATACATAAACATATATAGACAGACAGAAATGAGCTTTACCATAGCATTTCCTGCCAGAATCAGACTGTTTTTTAGACTTTCATCCTATTGCAAAACATATACAATGTAGGTAGACATGTATCATGGTAATGCAAAATCCAATGGCATATAAAGATAGACCAGGGATGTTCTCCATATATACTTGTAGAAACCAAGTAAGAAAAATCTACCACCATGCCATAGTGCTGACAGAGCATCATAAAGATATATTGACTGAGATATCTAATATAATTCAAGGGCATCTTTGGGTGTTTCACTCACATTCTTTTTATTCCCTACTATACAATTGAAAGGATGATATTAAAATTCAGTTTCCCTCCATTTTCCTAGAGGCAAAAAAATGATTATTTACAAATATGGCAACTCAATGAAGGATGTTTAGTAGTATGAGAAAAAGAAAAAAGCTCATTAGAATTTCAAAAAAGCAAAACCCATTTAATACTTGATACTTTTAAACTGCTAGATTCAGAAAAGTTAGATATAAACTCTGACAGGTCTAAAGACTACTTCTAAAAGAAATAGCCAAGTATGCTTTAATAAACAAGTAAATTATTTAAGAAACATTAAAATACAATATTTTTGAAAAGATAAGTATAATTTTGCCCTTCTACATACACAATTAAGTCATTTGATAATTACTTTTTCCCTAATGGGCATTAACTGTCCATGATCATTATTTCCAATTTAGTTAAGAATTACTAATGTATTACAGTATAAAATGTCTACAGAAAAAAATATTTACTAGTATGTAGTAAATACATAGCATGGGCTCTGAGATTACAAAGTTGAACAAGACACAGTCTATCACCTTAAAGAACTTAAATTCTTTTTCTACTAAATACCAATACCTATATGGGTGGCGTCAGAGACCATAGTCATGACTTTTTCATGTAAAATCTCCCAATTTAAACAATATTTATATATATATTTAAAAAAAAATGCTTTTCCCATCTAAAATGTGGTATAAGCTGTCTCTGTTGGCCAGATTCAGACTTGGGCAGTTTATTGGCAACCTTTGGAGAACTGTAACAGTTAAGCAAAATGGAGAACAGAAAAAGAATAAGAAAAACAATCAAAGCAACACTCACTCACCTTCTTACAACCTCTTTCCAGCCCTCTTCTCTCTTTTGTCCACGCTTAGGACTTGCTACTGTTAACTTCCCATTTGGAGAGGAAAGGGGAGACGGACCAGATTTTGTGCAAGTGGAGAGAGAATTACTGGTCACTTCACCGATGGTCTCTGACAATCTTTAAGATTGAAGGAAAGTATATTAAGTATAGAAAAGATGAAGATGCTTTAAATGATAAAGTCAGTCTATTACATTTATTCTTTTATTTTTAGAATAAATATGGCAAACACTTGAAGATTCTTTTTTTTAACTTCTCTTCAATGCTTGAGTCAATTTTTAAGATGATACTAGTTAGCATAGTTGAATCAAAATAATCCCTGAGAACTATATCAGTACTTTTTTTGAGCTAAGTTTAATAATCAAAGGGAAAAATTTACATAGTAAAAATAATTTTCTCTCATTAATATAAAATTAAATATTTAATTTAAAGGAAACTGTGCCTTCTTTAGCACAAGGACAAATCCTTATTTTACTAGTTATCAATTTTCTTGCTTGTCTAAAAAATTAAGGAACAAGTTATTTTCATGACATAATATATAGTAAAAATAAAAATTGGAACTAACTTTATTGAAGTTTTGCCAGAAACAGATTTTCTTTCCTCCTTTGGAAATGTAACCAGAACTGATGGCTGCTTCTTGCTGGTCACAGTGGTAGTAACCACAGCAGGTGAATGATTGTCACTTTTTCGGCTGCTATTGCTGTTACTACTTTCATCACTGCAGCTGCTAATCCTCATGTTATCACTATCCCCACTCTCGCTGGTACTGCTGCTCTTGGACTCTCCGTTCACCTTCTCTGGCTGACTGTATGAAATTGGTAGTGGATCATCAAATATAATTTGAACGTTTTCTGGAGTAATTTTATTTTTCCTATTTTTCCTCTTTGAACTTGTTGTCGTTATGGTATTATTTCTTTTACCATGGGAACCTGCCAAAGTTGTCCAGGTTGCAGATATACCTATGGTAGTAGTGGTTGTGGCACTTGGAGGCTCTGTCAAGACTTCAGGCTCATCTGTAAAAGTAGTAGAATTGAATTAGAAATTCTAAGCATTCTGAGCATAAATTTAGCTTTAAGCATTTGAAGAAAAATAAACATCCCTAAAAGGAGTTACTTTGTTACTATTTCTAAGTCCTGAACATCTCACAGCAGGCAATGTTAAGAAATATTATTTTGGGGCACACCCCACTGGCGTAGCAGTTGGGCACAGTTGACATACATCAAGACAGCTACACTCCACTAGAAAAATACATATACATATTTAGAGAGGAACAGATAAGGCAAAGATAGCAAAATATTTGTTTTAAATCTAAGTGGAAGAAATAAAGGCATTCGTTTTGTCATTCACTAATTTGTCTGCTAGATTTGAAATTCTTCACAATAAAAGAGAAGTCAACAACATTAAGGATTTTTAGTAACTTAAAAGTAATAACTTTTCACCTAAAGTTACTGATGTTAAGGAAATATAATTTTGACAAATACACTAAATGAAATAAATTAGATGGTTAAGAGAAAATACCTTCAACTTTATGCTTTTCTTTCTCTTGAGCTGCTTGGAGTTCAAAGTTCTCTTTATTTTTGGCTTCAATTTCTTCAAGTTTTCTTCTTTGTTCTTCCTTTTTCTTTCTTCTCTTTTCCTTTCTCTTTTCTCTTTTGGCAGCTAAAGCCAGCCTCCGACTTTCTTCTCTTAACTGTTAAGGAGTCAATAAAACAGAATTATAACATTGGAATTTACCTGGGGGAAAAAATTGAGACACAGTATCATTTATCAAAAAGGAACTGCAATACCATAAAACTGAAACATAATCAACTGTTTGATCAAGATCATATTCAAATCACTGCAAAGAGAAAATAATATTTTAAATGTTAAAAATCAAATTAATTGTTAAGATCAAATTGTCTTTTATCAAAGACAATCATTCAAAAATGGGTAAACGATGGAGATAAACAGTCTCAAAACTTAATAAGCTATTTTTTTTCTATTTGGTTCATAAAATAGAAAAATCATCTTCCAATTCTTCATCAAACTGTTCTGTCCTCTAAAGGATGTTTTCAAACTATGTATTTTGTCCCATAATCTAGCTTTCTGTATATTTTGTGTATTTTAATATGTTACAATACAATTACAACCAGTTTATCAAAAGTCTAACAATATCCTAACTAGTAAAACTATTGTTCAAAGACAAATTTCATAACCCAAATCAGATTCACTGTTCAATGAAAGTCAGACAATATTTTTTCAGGCAGAAGGGTTTCAGGAAAGAATAAAAATGGAAGTTGAACATCTATGCCTTAGAAATTTTTCCTGGTCTTCGAGAGATACTAAAAAATATCAAAATCAAATCCTAGCATTCTAAAGTCTTGAGTTTTTTACTAGTTATCTTAATTCTCCCCAAGTTATTTCCTATATCTTTCTCAGGGCTTGAGACTAGTGCTTGACTACCATACACTTTTAAGAAAGGTTATTAAAAAGCACCTATGAAAATTACAGTAGAGTTATCCTAAGAATTTCTAAGAATTGTAAAATGACTACCTCTAGTGAAAATATAATAATTTCCATTGCAAAACTGATTATAATGGCAATAAATTGAAGGAAATTCTGAAGAACAGAGAAGAGAAAGAAGCATTTGACCTTTCAGAAGAAAATAGTAATTGGTGACCTCCACTCTCAAATTCACTGCAAGGGAGGAGTAATATCTGATTGGTGAATTTGAGAGAAGGAACTGAGCATGTGTGACTCAGCTCATTCAAGTCTGCTTAAAGGGTGCCAGGCTGCTGTCCTCAGGAAATGTGCTTTCTCAGCCTGAGCTGGAGAGAGGAAGAACTGTGATTGTCCTATGTTGCTCTGATTTGACAGAATAAGTGGGTAAGTAAGCATAGTGGGAGAGCTGAATAGAAGTCAGGGCAAGGGGGTGTGCCAAAACAATATTCTCAAAGCAAATGTATCTTTCAAATATATTTAACTCCTTCTAACTTAGAATGCGCAATAATAAAACTGACATTTTATCTTTAATCATGTTTGTATGGACAAAAAAACGTTGAGAAAAGTATAGAAAATAGCTTTTAGAGAATCAAAATAACAAGAGTTCAAGACTTTTGGCTCAGTCAGGGTGGGTTTAGATTGTACTGAATTTTTAAATCTGCCCAGCAGTAGGGAGTGGTTGGAATTCAAGAGGGAAGAACTCTTACAGAAAAGCTTGCATGGGAAAGCAGGCTTGCACAAAGCCTCAGGCCTAGATCTAAGTGGGGTCAAAGAGCTGGGGATAGGTTTTAGTGTGCAAATTAGGCTGGGTCTTAGGTATGCATGCCTCAGGCCTAATGGAGTTCAATCAAAAAAGCTGGTCTTTAAATCAAGAATATAGATTAACAAATGTCAGAGCTCAGCTCTAAATGCTATTTATACTTGGCTCTAAATTTTGAAGTTTTTAGTCTTTTGATGATTTTAAGAGACATCTTAAGTTTGTGGTAGTAGTTGAAATTAATAAATTAAATGAGATCACCAAAGGGAAAAGGCCCTAACTATGTGTAGATTTTATGTATATATGTATGTGTGTAGGGGGGGGGGGAAATATCTGATATTAAAAAGAAAAAAAATGAGAATTTAGGATGGCATAATCAAGAAGAGGAAGAGAATTAGAAAGTGGCTTCAACAGAAAAAGTTTATGAACAAAATTAATATTGGTTGAATCAAGAAGACACAGACTATCTTAAAATAACTGGAGAGACAAACAGTACTAAGTCTGAGGTAAAATTAGGATAGTTACCTTGTTTAAGTTCTAGGAAGAGGGAATAAGTTAATGAATGAGCAGACACTAAATATAAAGGAGTTTGGGGAGTTGGTAATAACTGATAAAAGATCCCAATGAAAACAGAGTAAATAAACCATGAAAGAGTCAAGTTGAAGTACAGAAAAACAAGGTTAGACATTCAGTCTCCTATATTTTGGCACATGGTACATACATACCTGGCCTCATTTTATTTAGTGGGGAACTGTTCCATGTTTGTGAATATATGCAGAGGAGGGCAGCGGTATTGAAGAGTCAAGTTGTGTAATAACCTCACTGTGGAAACTGAAAGGTACTAATCCAAGTAGTGACTTCTAATTGAGGGTTCAGGAAACCAAGAGACAGTCTAGCGTTAATTTTTTTTTAATTTTATTTTAAAGAAAAGGTGCAGGTAGGAATGAAGGTGAGTAGACAGGCATTTTTGGGAAGAGAGAGGAGAAAGAAGCATTTATTTTATTTTCAGTTGTTCACACTGGGTTGTTTACCCCCTAGATCCATGACTCAAACCCAGGGGTATATGGCTTGCTCCTTTGGGGAAGATAGGCATAACTGAGGTTCCACCAAGCTGGACCAGGAGTTAAATCTTTTAAAAATGACAACTTAAGCATTTAGGAAGAGCCCATCCAGACTAAAGAAATATCTTATGTAAATTTGGATATATTAATGAAAGAGATGCTAGAAGTAGAAAATCATAATGACTGGTAAACCTGGAGATGGATAATGAAGAGAATTAGTCCTATTAGAAAACTATGAGAGCTGTGGAAATGGTAACACTAGAAAGGAGAATTAGACTGAAGATAAAATGACAAGAGGCAAAAGCATTTATATAGGGAGACTATTAAAAAGCCTATACTTCAAGTGAGAAGGGATAAGAGAGAATACAACAGAAAGTTCATACACGACCCTGCCAAATCTAAGTTAAAGGTGATATGATTATAATTCTGATACAGCTAGCATGTACAGGGTTAAAATGTACCAGACACTGGATTATTCACTACACTAATTCATTCGATGAATTTTAGGAATAGGAAGCAAAAATTGATAGGACAAGTTTCCATATCACCCTACCACCCCAACCCTAGATGAATTTTAGGAATAGGAAGCAAAAAATTGATAGGACAAGTTTCCATATCACCCTACCACCCCAACCCTAGATGAATTTTAGGAATAGGAAGCAAAAATTGATAGGACAAGTTTCCATATCACCCTACCACCCCAACCCCAGACCCTTGCCTTCCCAGAATGGCATGGGTGAAGAAGCCATTTTGTTCTAGGAGCTCTGTGTGTTTAGCATTACAATGAGGACTATCCATTGGCCTTTCCTGGGTTTCCAGGAGGCTGCAGAGGCAGATCCTAGGCACTTTTCTCAGTCTCTTCTGATAAGGATCCTCATTGCTTTGACTAATGTCTGAATTGCTAAACAGATTCTTTGCCTCCTAGAGCAACCACCCTCCCTCCCGCCCCCACTCTCCCTTTCTCCCAGACCTCTGCCCACACCCCTTATAAATAACCCAGAGTCCTTTTCCACAGGACTGGTTTACTCTTTCTCTTAGACAGCCCACTTTGAATTCCAAAATAAACTGGATATTTGAAGCATTTCTCTGGGCCACTCCTTTCCACAAATGTAACCCCCCTAGTCCCCCAAATCTTTGGGGGAACCTAACATGTTGTTGAGACCCAGGAGGGAAAAACAAAGGAAGAGTGTCCCCTTTGTTTTGCTCTAAGTGAAAGCAGAGAGGCAGGCAGGGAGAAGGTCAAAAATAAGTGTGAAGCTGAGATCCACAAGATTATACTTCTGTGTATTAACACCAATAGAAGAGAGTAATAGAAAGTAAGCAGCAGGATTTAAGTAATGGGAAAAGGAAGGCTAGGTAGGATTCAGTAAAAATGTATTTGATAGAGGGAGAGTTCAGAATGGGATGCTGCTAACTTGAGTCATACCCTACCTACAGGCCCTTTCCTTGGCACTAGACTAGAGGCCGGAAGTTTACCAACTTATCCCTTTGGAAGGATTCCTATCATCTTCACTTCAATGTTTTCCCCAAGACAACAAGGAAACTGGACCACCAGAATGCCAGAGGCTACTTCACAGACCTTGAGAACTTCCTGGAAAATCCCCTCACTGCTTCGGTTTTCAAACTTCCTTGTGAGTTCTAGTTCCTTGCTAATTATAGACACTGGAAAGGACCAGAAGCCTCCTTCCAAGAGTATAAATGTAGGAATCTCATAGCAATCAGGGCAGTCCTCCCTGCCCAGGTGAACTCTTGTCTCCTGATTTTACTTTCTTCTCTATTTTCTCTAACAAATTTATAAAACTTCACTCTAAGAGCTCAAGAATTCTATCTTGAACTGTTTGCCATGGACCCCAGAGCCACCAGCATCATATTGATAATTTATTGTACATTAAGCATGGTCCTAGTCTCATAGGACTACAGTAAACCAAATATCCCAACCCTCTTGAAGGTTAAATTGGTGGGGAGGGGGGTACTACAGAAGATAAGCATAATGAATCAATTTTATAGCTTTCAAAAAGGTAACTAGGTACAATGAAAATTAGAGGGAGAAGAGATATATGTATAGGAAAGAGATGGAGGGGACTTATGATCAATGTATGCTCCATGAAGGTGTTTACCCAAACATCTGAAAAATTTGAAGTATTTCAGACAAAGAGAACTGTTAATATAGACAAAGAGAACCGTTTATACATAAGTTGCATGTTCAAGTAGGCCGTGTAGCTGATAATAAAAATTACTTTCAGAAAGAGTATCAGGAGGCTTGATCACCTAAGGTCTTGCACAGGATTTTAAAGGTTTTGTCTTTTCCTCTGAGATAAGTGGTGCTGTATTGTAGAGTTTTGAGCAGAACCACAGAATCTGACTGAAATGACTTGAGGATTATTCTAAAATACTACATGAAAATCTGACCTATGAAAGAATCAAGGAGACCAGGTAAATGACTACTGTTGTAAAATAGGTAGAGATAATATTAAGAATTTGAGCCAGGATTGAAAAGTAAAGTGACTAGGATAAGAACACAGAAATAATCATTTGATTTAGTGTTACAGAAATCACTGAAGACAGTAAAGCATTTTAGTATTAATGTGTAAGACTAGCAGGAGTAGATTCAAAAACAAGAATAGTTAGAAGAAGACAAAATACTTCTGCTACAAAGTAGAGCAAATTGTGTGGCTGAAAACTGAGGAAGGATAGGAAGAAACAATAGGTTTTCTTAAGATTAGAGAAATAAACTTGTATAATGATGAGAAAGATCCAGGAGAGGAGAGAAAAATTAAGGAGACAGAAGAGAACTGCTACAATGGAAACTCCATACAAGAAAAAGCCTGCTGCAACATTATTAGTATTATTGGTAAAAAAAAATTGTTAGGGAGTATATTTTGAAGTTATTTAAATCACATTACTATCAACGACAATATCCATCAACTACTGAAAAGGAAAAGCAAGTATCGAAAGTGTCCTTTTTTCAAAAAAATAGTTATTCAATAAATATTTATTGAATAACTACAACAATGCCAGGCACCATTCTGTGGAAGAATCATTCTAGTGGTAGAGATTCAAAATAACTAAGCAAAATACAGTATTTAGGCACAATCTGGTGGCTCAGGCCTAAGTCTGCGGCTCTGGCTGGTGTAGTCCATGTAAAGACCAAGGATCCAAAGTTTGTTACTCAGGACCAGGGGGAATAGCCAAAGCGAATGAATGAATGAATCAAATAAATTTCCTTCTTTCTGTCTCTTCATGACTGCCTGCTTATTTGCCTTCATTCCTGCCTCCTTCCTATTAAAGAAAAAAACAAAACAAAACAAAATTTAGAAAGGAAGTGCAAGTTGAAAGGTAAAGAGTTAAGAATGTGGGAGACTATGTGAATGGTCAGTATAGTATGGATGGAGCAAAAAGACTAAGAGAAAGTAAAAAATAAAATCTGAGAGGTATGATGTGGGTGATGGAGAACAAATGAGTGTAGAGTTCATCCTAGAAAGAATTTACGAGACCAAATGAGTGTGCAGTTCATCCTAGAAAGAATTTGAGGAAAGATACCTTAATCCAGCACCACATGGCAAGTTTACTGGAAAACAACTAGAAAAAAATGATGCATACAGCGTCAGGGGGGATTACAGGAGCAAGAGAGAGAGCTGTTAAAAAGGTGTCTCTTACATACTTGGGGAAGGACCTCCCCTTTGGCCCTACCCAAGGGCTGCAGCTCTTGCCAGTTAGAATTCTCATGAGAGTTGCCTGGAGTTCTCAGGTGGGAATAACTAGACAGTGTGTCTTTAGACACAGGTTGCTTAGGGAGGGTTCCTGGGTTTTGCCAGTAGTCAACTCTTCTGCTCGTGAATATTGCCTCCCCGCCCCCCAATCACCATCATTAGGAGTGCAATAGGCTAGTGGGTCATACAGTCTTAAAAAGACCTTATGTTATTACAAAGGCAAGGACTTTATTAGCATACCAGGTTTTTAACTTTAGTTATTTTACAATAATGGCATGCTTTTTCTAAGTTATCTTTGCAGATTTCAGTTTTTTTTGATTATATTTCAAAATACTGTAAAATTAGGCCATAATTACAATTGCTACGTTACATGAAAATACACTTCATTTTTTAATTGCATTAGTCACAGCTTAAAACTGAACACACTGTAATAAAGAAAAAACACTGAAGTTGATTGAAATAGAAACCTTTCATAGGTTAGCATACCAAAGGCTATTTACTAAGTTTGTAATCTATAGGTATGCAGTAAATCCTGAAATTTATTTAATGTTCTGTATAAATATCAAACACATGAAAAAGTAAATATTTGGTTTAAAAACAGGTATCTGACATACCCTAGTGGCCTAGCATTTAAGACCATGGCCTTGTTTGTGAGTATTGTCCACATAAATCCCAAGGGTCCAGGTTTCAGGCAGGGGCGGAGAGGACCAAAAGGAACAATTAAATAAAATAAATATCCTCCTTTTTCTTCCTGCCTGCCTGCCTACTCGTGTTCATTCCTGTCTGTATCTTTCCTTAAAAAAAATAAATAAAGATAAATAAAAATAAAAACAGATTACGTCACAGCTATAGGAAGGATGATTTCTAAGAATAAAAAACTACGCTTAGACATTGAGGAAAAACTGAGATTACTAGCAGGGAATGGGGTGAGGGGAAGATGGTGGTAAACAAAGAGTAATGAGGATCCACTGGACACTGGAGAAGGATTAGAAGTTTGGTAGTTGGTGTGATATATTTCACAGTGATTCTGTACACTGTATACCATAATATAAACATGTTTTTAAATGCTTTCTAGATTTATGGAAACATAAAAAGAAATACCATGAAATACCTATTAAAGATGTAACACTGAAAAACAGAGTAATGCAAAAATAGTACATTTTAATACTTACAGGATAGTGTATCATACTTGGACTTATTGTATTCTTGGACTTATTATATTCTCTGATATTTGAAAGGAATTAATTAATTGAAATGATGTGAAAATGTCAAACTTTTGAAAAAAAATTTTAAGAAAAGGTGCAGGAAGGAATGAAGGCAAGCAGGTAAGTAAGCAGGCAAGGCAGGCACAGGAAGAAGCAGCATTTTATTTAGTTGTTCGCTAGTTGTTTCCCCCCATCCCCCAACCTGGAACTCAGACCCAGGGGTTTGTGGTTTGTTCCCTGGGAGCTCCCTGGCAACTGACCTCACACCACTGGTCCACCAGGGTGTGCCATCAAGTAGCCTACTCTCAACATATTTATAGTCTTTTCAAACCTCAAAATGGCCAATAAAACTACTGTTAATTTGATCATAAGCTAAAACAATTTTTTCAAGTACAGTCAGCTAGCACAGTAAGAGTGGACCAGACGCAAATAAAAAGTTTATAATTTTTATTATATATTCTTTATAAATTTAAATAGTATGCTAAATTTCATAGCATTTTAACCTTTTTATAAAAGCTAAAATATGGTAGAATAGTTATTCCATAATATTCGTCAATCAATTCTTTTCCTGCTATGATTATTATTTCTACTAAGTGCTAGAACAGTTATTGAACGAAGTTCAGGAAGTAAAGAAGCTATGGGATTGTCCAAACTATGCTGTCCGGAGTATTTCACTCCCCATGGGAACAGGTGGGAATGATGTTACAGTGGGCTTTAAAGAGAAAAGTACAAAAGAAATCATCCATTTAAAAAATGCACTCATTAAACATTCCAAGTGGTTGTACTTTACCAGTTGGTTATAACCTTGGTAGTACATTTTGGTACTTCTAGTATACCTGTTAACAATAAATTACAAGGTGAAAAGATAAATAAATAGACTCAGACAGGGATTAAGAGATCATTAACTAAGACAAGACTAAAATTATGCACCAGAGGTTATGTTTACTAAATCCAGGATCAAAGCAGCTGATATAATAATATTTTATTAATTCTCTCAATGATATTTAAAATATTCATCATTCCTTAACTGTTTGAGCCAAACTTGGAGAGAAAATCAGTTACATAAATTTAAAGGCAAAGGCAAACAAAAATATAAGTTACAAATTAATTTATGGGAAGAAAAACAGAAGCTATTGTTCACATGTAAAGTTTATCTTTACCTTTTCCAAGTCTAACTCCTCTAATAAAATGCTGGCATTTTTGTTTGCTTCAGCAGCCTGTCTATCTTTGGCTTGTACTATTGATTCCATACAAAGATGACACTTCTTCAACATTTCCTAAAATGAAAAATGAAGATATATCCAGCCTCAAAAGAAGATTCACATTTCAGGAGATTACTAAAAGCATGAAATCATCAAGTATTTGAACATAAGCTATAAAGTGAGTTAGCGCAAATGGGCACAAATAAAAAATAATTTAAATGGTTTATTTTTTAAAATGCACAAAAAACCTCTACTGTCCTTCAAAATGATATTCATTTGACTAGTACTTTGCATACTAAAATTACTACTATTTATAATTTGAAATTAAGATATTATATAGCAAAGAGCGGCAAAAATTTGATAGACTGGTTAGTGGGCTAAAGGAAAAGGTCAATTATAACGAAGAAAATAAATCGAAAAAATTTTAAGTTTTGACAAAAACTGTTCCGAAATATTTAAACAACAACTGAGAAAATTTTGACATTTTTAGATTTGCTGATCTCTAGGATTTTCAGAGGTATATCTTAAGTTTTTATTCAAATTAATGTAAATCTCAAATTAAAACAACACTATGATTTATCTTCCTCAATTTTCCTGCAAAAATTCTAAATAATTCATTGTAAAATGACAAGTTATATATCATTTATTTTATTACAGTGAACAAAGTTTTCTTGCCCAGGATTTAAAGTACTATGTTCATTTTTGTTTAGGGGAAAAAAAAAAAAAATTCCCGCTGAGTTTGCTTCTCTCAGAACAGGTGATCAGTCTGGATGGACTACTAATAGCACTAATAAATAATAACATATCTGTTTATGTTGTTTAGTGTTTCCATAAAAATTAATTCAAGCACAAAAAAGATAAGCAATAAAACAATCTGGTGAAATTGCTCTATTTGTAAGTAAACAAATAATCTGAAGTTTCTTAAATAGCATACTTCATTCGCAATTACTAGATAAATGAAAACTGCTGTGTAACACACGTTTTCGCTCAAACCAAGTTTTTCTTAGCATGGGATATAAAGTCAAATGGGATACTCAGTTCATATTGACTGTGAAGTGAATTTGACCAATAATTTACCTTATCAGTGATCGTTGCTATGTATCGCATACATTCAGAATCTGATGGAAACTGATTGACTTCTTTCACTAAGTAGCGCACCACCTTCACATGACCCTAAAAAATAAAGAGCAGTGTCAGATTAAACACAGGTTAACAATACTGAGTAAATCCAGTCTTAACTAAGAATTCTTTGACATTAGTGCCATGAAATAAAGAAAGACTTAACTGAATATTAACTGAATATTGTACTGTCAATGAATGAAAAAGAGACAAACTTTAATTCTATTAAATTAAATCTATATTGTTTACCTGCTTTGCATTCTACTCTCCAAAAAAGCACAGAATAACAGGACTAAAATTCTGAACCAACCACTCAATAAAAACAAAAAAACAAACACTAAACAAAAAATATTCAAAAATCATTATAAAGTGAGAGATATGTCTGAAGGGAAAAATAACTCATCTTTTTTTTTTTTTCTTGTTAACTCATTAGATATGAGCATCCAGTTTCAATTGGATTGAAGCATTGAAAGACTCAAAATAAGTTTTGATTTTTTATTCTTTCAGATATAAACCAAATATATAGCACTATACTATAGTGTGCAAGAAATAAAATGTACTTCCTAAAGCATGAGTTATTTACTATAACATAGTTTGCTGTCTAGGTTATCCTTAACTTTTAATGACATGAAAGCCATTTGTGTCATTCTAAGATATCTTGTCAACACCTCAACAATATCTAAATTATCTATATGGGACAATTCACACAGTTCCTTGTGTGTGGATCTAATCTCCCTGATTTAATCACATTTAAAAGTAATTAGTACATTATGTACTATAAAATAATATCCTAACTATTACAGTTGTACATTTTATGTACTCAAAAATAAATAATGGGATGAATATAAGAGTATATAAGATAACCACTAGTCTTAAAGAGCTAAGTCTGGAAAGATAAGATAAATGTATAACTAGATATTAGTATAGTAAAAAGATACAGACTTGTCAAAATGAGTAATAAAGCTTCTACAATCTTAACAATCATTAAGAGGTTAGATATCTCAATGTATTCAATGTGAGCTCAAAGGGATTCGAAGACCTTCTGTGGGAGGGGAGACAAACTATATCCAAATTCTGACAACAGAACTGAGGTCAGCCTAGGGGAAGGGGTTGGAGAATAAGAATAAGGGGTAGTAGGGGTCCAATGGACAGTGGTGGGGGTCTATTAGAAATGTGGTGCTGGCACGGTTAACTATGCTATATTTGATGAGGAGTAAACCAGCACATCTAAAACGCAAATCCATGTTACCTCAATTAAAAAAAAAAGTATACCCAAAGAATAGTAATTTTGAAAAAATAAGAGTATGAGTATTCCTGAGGTAAAAACAAATATGATGTAGGAGACAGTGATAAAATACCAAGCAAGGGGGAAGACTCTCTACTTAGCGACTCATAATGGGAGAAAACTCTTTTAAGAACACTAAATTTCAATGGCTTTGAATTACAAAGTAAGATAGGGTTGTCAAAAGAAGTACAGAATGTTGAGACAGAAAAAGATCATGAAAGAGTATAATACATAGTGGAGAGGTTAGGAAGATTAATTTGATAATGATGCGCTAGTCTGCTTGGACAAAAGTGAGAAAGTTCAACTGGTGAAGAAAACAGGAGTCAGCAGTTAGGTAAACTAGAATGCGTAGGAAAGAGGTGGTATAACAGCATCAGAGAGAAAAAGACATAATTTCTTGCAGTTTATATATTAAAAATATTTAATAAACAATTTGGAATGTAATATTATCACACATATCTCAGAATAACAAAAATAAGAAAACATACAACTAAGCAATTACTCGTATTTAATCATATTTACATTTTGTGAAAGGTAACGATTACAACCAGATTTTGAAGTTTAGTTTTGATGTCCAATACTGATAATATTAATGACATTTCTGGGATACCTGTCATCTACTGCTCAAAGCTGTCAACAGAATGATTTTCTCTTATTTTTTAAAGCTTTTATCAGTTGTTAAAACCCTAAAATGAGTATTTAGTGATCACTTAACAATACGCTTTCCAGCATAAACAAACAATATCCAAGTAAATGAGGGATGAAAGACTTTTACCTTTCTAAAAGCTGCCATAAGAGGGGTTATCTTGCGGTTATCTGCTGCATCCACATCTGCACCTGCTTGTACCAGTAACTGAACCACATCAAGGTGTCCACCGTTTGCTGCTAGCCATAATGGAGTGTTCCCCTTCTTGTTTCGTACATCAATGTGAGCTCCCCTAAATTAATGACACAAATAACTTGGTTTAATATAAAATGAAACAAAACATATAACAATAAAAGGCAATGATTTACTTGTGAAAATATCTGTAAAGACAACAATGGTTTATAACATTAAGGAACTAAAATACTATTTTTCAAAATTTTAAATAATTTCCAGTCATAGACTATAAAAGTATTTATACACCAATAAGTCCTTTCCTTATTTTAAAAATAATGACTTTTGGTATGCATTGGTGAAAAAGCCCTTCTCCAGCAGCCCTGGAGTCTGCCACCTCCAGATAGCACAGTTTACATACATCCCAAGGATCTGAATTTGGTCCTAGGGCCGGGGTGAGAAACCACGTTAAACTAAATATAAACAAAATGCTTCTTCCTCCTTAATCTTTCTGCCTGCCTGCCCACTGGCCTTCATTCCTGCTTGTACCTTTCCTTTTTAAAAAAATAAATAAAACAAAATAATGAATTTTTTGGCAGATACTAGTGGTTTAGATACTAAGCCAAGAGCTGGTGCACAGACCATGTAAAACCCAAGGAAGCAGGAACAACCAAAATAAATCAATAAAAATGTTGCTGCCTCTTCCTTAAAAAAATAAAAAAGCTTCTCCTTTTCTGTAAAACACTATTAAAAAGATAAAAATGACTTTTTGCAAAATTCAGAGGTTTAAATTCTGAGAAAGGTGAAATTTTATCTACTGAAATACATTCCATTAGTATCATAATATATTAAATAGTATATTAGAAACAAATTGTATTATATGGGACTACTGCATTTGTTTCAGATTTGTATATATGCACTTTTACTATGTGGTTTTAGAAAAGGATGAATTAAAAAATAAGGTAAGTTTAGTTTTCAGTGAGCATCATGGTTGAAAAGATTCACGGTGAACAACTAGTGATACTAGTTATTATTAAATACAATTGCTGTTGCACCGCTGTGGCTCACACAGCTAAGATGCTGGTCAAAATAAAAACAAATAAATATGATTGCTGTAACACCTTGCAAAGATCACTAAGACTACTGAAGGAGGAAATTCAAAGAAACAGATATGCATCTTTGGAAGACTGGCAGGCAACTTCTACGTGACAAACCAGAAATAATCCTGGATCCAATCTAATAATCAAATCTAATGAACAGCTCCAAAGCTCACTTAAAAGCATGAGATAAGAAGCAAAAGAAAAAATCAAGAATATAGCCTTAACAAGACTTTTAAAATCTGAGTGATACTCTTTGCACAACTTAAACTGTGTAGGAGATACCAAGGTGAAATGACAAAGGTCAGATGTTCAAATTGCTTATTACGGTACTTTAAAATCATGTATGTATATATCTATATATCTCTGTATCTACACAAACACACACACACATAAATACATATACACACATAAGGAAGAAAAACTTTTAGTTTGCATTGAAATAAATCAGTCAATGTCACGTAGTTCTGGAGGGGCGAAAAATAGAGGTATGCTTTAAAAATAAAACAACATGTATTTGCATTTTATAGAAGTAATTACATTTGATTTTTTAAAATAGTATAATTTGCCCAGAGAGAAAAATGATCACTAATAATACCATGTTCATGAAGGAAGGGTCTGGTAGCATCATACCTGCCAATGAGAAGTTCACAGAATTTATAATGCCCTTTATCTGCTGCTATGGTTAAAGCTGTATCTCTCGAGGAGGGCACTGGAGGGGCATTAACATCAGCACCTTTATCCAAAAGAACTCGGCCCACCTCTGCATATCCACCGGAGGCAGCTTCCATTAGTGGTGTGAGGCCAGTCTAGATTTAGTAAAAGATACAAAATAAAAAATTAAAGAGACGAACTTCAAAAAACAAAACAAAAACCCCACAACAACCTGATGAAGCATTATTGCTATAGCTGAAATTTCTTCTATTTCATAATACATATTTTTCAGATCATAACTCTATAATCTAAAAAATTATTGTGCAAATAGGTCGAATAAGGATAAAAAATAACTTCTGATAAATATATGAGAAGAATGTTACTAGAAAATACTAAAATTAGTTAGCTTATTTTCTACTATGTATCTTAAACATCAAAGCAATAGGTCCATGTATAAATCTCAGACTTTTTCTTACCTTAGCTCTGTGTTCCACATTTGCCTTTCTATCAAGCAAAAGACTAACCACTTCTGTTCTTCCTTGGAAGCAGGCTAAGGTAAGGGCAGTGTTCCGATTGGTCTCTATTTGAGCATTTATGTCAGAGCCCATGTCTAACAGGAGCTTAACAGCAGCTGTGTGCCCATTCATAGCTGCTAACATCAGAGGAGAAATGCCCAGTTTGCTACCAGTTCTGGGAGTGGAGGTATCAGGAGAACAAAAGGAAAAAATACATATTTTAAGTTTCCCAGAAAAAAAACAAACATCAATTATGACACAGCATTCTATTTCAAGATTTAAGGTTCTTTACTTTGCCTGATTTAAAATTAACATCTTTTTCAGCCCTAGGAAATCTTTGTGATACTATGAAGAGTACATTAAAAATATTTTATCACCCTGAACTAGAATGCTTTCTGTATCTCATTCAGTATAATGACAGGGGCCATAAGTGAATATTAAATTAAGTTACTAATATGATGAAATTTCCATCCCTGAAGCATATGTTTAATTAAACTCAAATTTTTACTAATAGTACAAAAATTAGACTAATATTATGAATCTTTTAAAATTCTATGCTGACAGACTTAAGTACTTAATCATAAAAGGCTCCAACGTTTTGGATTCTAAATATGTCATTAAAACAAAATGTTTTACAAATATCTTTAAAATAAAATTCTTAAGGGGCTTGTAGAGAGAATAAAACTTGCCTAGAATTAATCTCAGCTCCTGCATTTAGTAATATTTTGATAATGTTCACATAGCCACCAGAAGCAGCCAGGCTTAAAGGTGTATAATCAGAAACATTCCTGTGCTCTTTATTTGCTCCTCGAGCTAACAACAGCTCCACCACCTGAAAAGAAAAAAGGAATATGTTTTCTTCCTAGTGAAATAATTTGGAAGGTGTTTATTTCTGATTTTTCTTTTTTCTGTGATACACTGTAAAATAAAAGGGAAAAGTTCATTTTTCCTTTGCAGAGAATCAGTCTCCAATGATAGCAAAAGGTCTACGATAACAGAGAGATTTCCAAGTAAAATTCATTCTGGAATCTGCTTTATTGGTACAGTGTGTTCATGGAAAATCTGCACTTCTTGTGTTTGTATGCAATGCTATTTTAGAAAACAGCATTTCTGTGTTATTCTATCATATAGCATAAAACAGATTAAGATTTTTCCATTATATATGTGAATGTCTTTAAAAATATTTTTAAACCTTCAAACAATACATATTTAAAAAACTGGAATTTTATCACATCTATTCATCTCCTCAGTTTTTGATGCATTTCATTTCAAAGAATAGTGTAGATGCTTGCAACTTCCTTTAAATACCATGTATATCATTCATGAGACCGCTGTTTCCAGGTTTAAAAAAAATCCATTATTTATGTTAATTAGTCATGACCCTTTTCAATCAATTCCATTAAGATAATGTCTATCTATCTCAAATCTCCATGTAAATTAAACCATAAGTGTTTTAAAGTCTTGTGTGTATTGTATAGTATTCTATTATAAAAACTGTTACGATTTATCTTTCTATTGATGGACAACATTCATTACTCCTGCTTTTTGGCAGTTCTGAATAAATTTGTTATGAACATTCTTAAGGAAATATACTGTCATTGCTCACAGGTTCAAAATTTCAGGGTATACATTTACATTCCCATCAACAATAAGAGGGTTTGGGTAGTTCTACGACTTTGCCAATACTTGGAATTGTCTTTATAATTTTAGTCATAAGAGTGAGTGAGTAAGAGAAAGAGAGAGGGGGGGGGGGGGGGGAGAGAGAGAGAGAGAGAGAGACAGAGAATGTGTATGTGGTGGTATCCCAGTAAGGCCTGAATATCCATTCCCTGATAGCTAAATATATTTAGCATTTATTTAACAGCTTATAGACTATTATGTCATTTTATGCACTATTTATTTGTTCAAGTGATTATTCTGTTGCATGACTTAAGTACAATCATCAGGCATAAATTTGTATTTTATCTCAGACAGAAATGTATATACTTTTATATTTCATGTATCATAGTTCTATAATAAATTTTACACTCTAAAAAAAATCCAAAAGACAAATGTTAGCGAACAGTTCTTTGTCTAAAACAACTGAAATTTTACTTTTGAAGTTTTAGTTGGTATTTAAGTTTTAAAGTTTTTTCTAAAAAGAAAAAAAATTTTACAGAGTCCTTAAGTAAATTAAGTAGAAAACCCTAACGAAGTTTCTAACCTCTTCTTAATTCCATTATTGAAAGATAACAGATCGCAGTTATAATTCAGAGGGGCATGATCTATTCCAAAAACTAATAAACATTAAATGAAATTAGTTTGTGATTTATAGTAAGGTAACTTTTTCATGCCTTACTAATTTCTTAGAAATACTTAACTGTTCTAACAAGACCAAATCAAAGCAATAGTTTTTGTAGGTAAAATTATTACCTAAAAAAGCTTCTTTCTGTTATAAACTCACCTGTCGCATTTTAATAAAAATACGTGAAGATTATAGTATGCTATAGGCTTTAACACTATCCCGAAAAGAAGCAAATCGACTTCTCTTTGATTCAACACTGAAAAATTTGATATTATGAAGTGTTATTTTAAGTCACATATTAACTGAAAATTTCCAGTTAAAAATTTACTTTCATTACCTTTCAAAAAAAAGCATTTCTGCTTGATATTTTAAAGTGTTTCCATTTAATGTTTAATTAATTCACACTTCGATTTGAAATTATGGGCAATCTACTACTTCTGAGGTAGCAAACATTGTCAAACATCTATTTATTAATTTAAGTAGTTAATTTTTTACTATCTGGATGTGAATTGGTTTAAATCTTTGTAACATTCCAATCCAATTCACTGTGGCTTACAGGTGAAAAAACACATTCACTTTATCAACCAAAAGGAATAGCACCATGGAAAGAGGTTCTTTCATGTTTCTTAGGCAGAATCTCTCTAGGAAGTTTAAATAACTGTACACACAACATATATTTCATATTAAAAATGAGAAAAAGTTATAGAAACAGTCAAAGCAAAAAGTCTTTCCCATTCTTTCCAGGAATTACTGGCTTTTAAATTACGTTATTTGCTTTTTTTTTTTAAAGGAAATGTGCAAGCAGGAATGAAGGCAGGCAGGCAGGAAGAGAAGGAGAGAAGAGGAAGACACATTACATTTTAATTTTATTTAGTATTTTACATTGGTTGCAGACCTGAGACACAAAGGCAGGCTCTTGAACTGTGCACCTAACTTAACTGCTACTCTACCAGGGCACACCTCATTTTACTACATTATTAAAAAGTCCTAAGTAATTTAAACTAATTGGAGTTCAATATAATCTATTGTGCTATAGTAGGCAAAAGGACGGGTGGAGAGTGGAGAAGGTTGTCAGTTTAAGATGTATAAGTAGGAAGTTAATTTGTTGGGCAAATTTTAATTAAAAAATTTTTATTTTAAAAACTGCTGAATTAGTTTAATTTACTTTTAAGTTTAAAAATGTACAAACCCTTTTGTCCCCTAAAAGAATACAAAAACCAATAGTGAAATACTTAAATTAACACAATATGTTTAACCAAAAGAATTCTGAAAACTAAACTAAATTAAATTAGGTAATATTACCCTATAAGTACAAGTACATTTACAGCAGATCAGAATTTAAAACTACAAATTCAACTGGATCATATCATATCAGCTAAAGTTCTCTTTCTTTTTTTTTTGTTTGACTGAATATAAATAGCTTTTGTTTTATCTAATACATTAATGTCAACTTCAGAGAAATGATCTGCCTAGTCTACACAAATAAGAACAATTATTTTATGTTGAAAGGCCATGAGTTTCTCAAAATTAGTTCTTTTTCACTTGTGTCAAACTTTCCAAGTAAAATAGCTCCAGCTGTCTTAGCTCCAGTTCCCTACCAGATTTTGTCTTCTTTAAAGTCATCATATTTGTAAGTATGGTAATTGGTTAACAGGCGTAAAGTTTTCTATAAATAACTACAAGGAGTAATTTGAACAAAACACAGCTTTTGCTGTCCTTGTTCTAATGATTCCCTGTGCTTTGGCTTTCCTATTGCCCATTTTGGGTTGACATTTCAAATGAGAAAAGCTCCACATGCAGGAGCCAATATCACAAGTTCGTCAGAGCAAACAATGTATGATACAAGTTAGGAGTTTTGGGATTTGCCATTAGTTTCTGGTATTCCTTTTCAGTTTAGTTCTAGAACATATTTAGTTCTATCGTCCATATCTAAATATAGAAACATAGAAATACATCTCATGTAAAATTTTTCATAGAATCTTTTTCTGATTTTTAATTGGGAAGATTTCATTTACATTTAAAGGGATATCTTCTCACAAAGGAACTGCTTTTATTCCCAAATTCTTAAAAAGCATCTCTGAAATCAAAATAAGAGGTTTTCCCATTCCACCATTTCTAGAAACAATTTTTAAAAAGTCACAGTGAAACACTTAGTTTTCCATCCAGATTTTTCCCTAGGGACTTGAAGTGTGGAATAAAAGCACTTTGAAAGGCAACTATTTGACCATTTTCAATTAGTGCTTGATCAGGATTACAGGACCTGGGTTGAACTCCAGGAACAGCCAGTAAGTTTTTTTATATAAACCTCTTCCCAATTTCAAAGAACAGAATTGGGAATGGTAGGAAAACTTAAGGAAGGCATACTTCAGACTTGATAAGCAGAACTATCAGGATGGTGAAAAAGAAAGATGGTTAAATGAGTAGGAAACTGACTTGAATTACTTGTTTCCTAAATCTAAGAATCAACAACTCTGAGAAAGTGTCAATCAACAGAGACAGAATAACTAAGCAAAAGTCTTCTTCATTGTACAAAAATTGGATTTAAAAAAATGAATTAAAAAATTAGATTATCCAGCTGATTATATTAGATATCTGAAGAAGACATTCAGTGAAGTGTAAAGCTCTAATTTCTTGAGTTCCCAATCAAACCAGCTATTCTAACTTTCTTAGTAAACTAAAAAGGTCACAGAATGTTAGCTGATAGCCTTTTCTCCAGTGTCTAAAAAAAGAAATTGGGAAAAATTAAGTCATGAAAAATAACTGCAAATGGAACATTCTTAATTCTCCACTAATCTCGTATATACAGAGCAACAGAAACAGAACTTAAGAACTTTTTTATACTAGGTACCCTGGAACAGGAAAAGATGAATGAATGTAGGCCCTGTATATCAAGAGCTTACTGATACATATGATTTGGATATGTTAGCCATTCTCTTAGCCTGAATGCAGTACAGGGATTCCTATGACAGGTTATTAATTTTAGATGAGCAGAATAATTAACAAAGCATGATTTTTCTGGGAAGATAACTTAGATTAACATTGATATTTGTCTGATAACAGAGAACTGTTTCAGTTACTGTGATAAATCCATTGTTCTAAATAAAATTATTTAAGTTAAAGCAAACATTTGCTGGACAATGGAAGAAAAGAATCACAACGGGGAAAACCTTACCTCTTGTCTTCCCCCAGAACAAGCCAAAGATAAGGGTGTGTCCTTGGTTCTTTCTGACTGGGCTTCAATGTCTGCACCATTGTCCAGCAGTATTTCCACAACACCGACATGACCAGCGGTAGCAGCCAGGATGAGTGGAGTAAAACCTGGAGAAAAACGATCTTCTCACTACATGCTAAGCAAAGGAACAATGCTATTTTCCATGATATCTAACCACCCAAATAGGGCTAGAAGCAGCATTTCCTCACAGAACAAATATTCCAGAAAAAATAAAGACCAGGTCTTACCTTTCTTGTCTCGGTGCTCAATACTAGCTCCCCTCTCTAGCAGTGTTTGAACCAGTTCCTCATGACCACCAGCACAAGCAAGTGTTAGGGCTGTGTCATGATTACTCTCAGTCTGCAAAAAATTAGTTTTTGATTAGCTTATAAATTAAAAGTGTTAATGATTACATAACATGTAAATATACAAAACAGACACAAATACATATGCACCGCTCTACTGTATCAAACACTTGGGTAATAAGTTCCTTTTGTCCATTACTGGCAAATTGTGATTTTTTAAAGGTTGTGAATATTTGAACTTTACGGGCAATTTCTAAAGCAAGTATGAAGGAAAAAAGTATGATTTTGAACCAGAGAAATAGCTGTTTTCAACTATATGTCTAAAGAAATACTGTGAACTCACTTTCATTTCCAGTCATTAGAATTAACATACAAGATTTATGTTCCTATCTCAAAAGACTGAATAAAAAAGACAAATGCTGAAATGATGCTGTTCAGACAGGCAATGAACAGTGATCTGAGGACAGAAATGCTTAACTCAATTTACTGCCCAGAGTTTCCAGGTTGCAGTATATGGACAGGACACTCAAACAGTCTGGCAGTCTCCTGAGTTAAGACTGTTTGGAGAGGTCAAACTGGCGAGGTATTATGGGAGAGAGGACTGGAGAGGAGAGAACACTACAGAGACTCAGAGATACATACAGGGTTTCCCTCAAGTCTTCAACTGAGTTCTGAACAGCACAGGTACAGGAGGGAAATTATCTGAGGCCAGGAAAGACCATCAAAAGGAATTGAGTTGAACGACACCCAGAGCTTACAAAGGGCCAAATAGTTTACTTCCCAGTAATCAGAGTAGAAAGATTTCAGGATAGAAAGCAGACTCCTCAACAGCTGCTCTGGACCCATTTAACAAAGCTATAAAGCAAGCCTTAACAAGAAAATAATGCTGCCAAGTAACTTAGTGGTGTTTGTGAATAAAGATCCAAAATATACTTAAAGGAACAAAAAATATCTATACATAACAGATTATTTTGAACGATAAACTCTATTATAATTGAAACATAAAATAGTTTATATACAATTTACTTCTGACTACTGCTAATTGCAGCGACCAGTACTGGATATACCAGTGGTCATTCTCTTAAACACTTAGTTTAGTGAGCTGGTCTCTAAGTTCTCACACTTTTAGTACTCTAAAGTAGTGCTGTCTACAAACAGTTAACTACTAGCAACGTAGGTCTGTTAGTACTTGAAATATGGCCAGTGTGACTGAGGTCTTAAATTTAATTTTAACTTAAATCTAAAAAATGATACTCAATTTGGTTACTAGAAAACTTTTATGTCTGGAACAACTTGAGTATATGAATAAATCTATTTTTTCACCTCTAAATTTAACAAAATATAAATATAAATAAAATATTTACAATTAAGTATAAGTTGAGATATATTCTAAATGGGATGGCAAATTCCCTCAATTTGTCTGCAAAGACAAGAATGAGGGACTTAAGGTGGTAAAACCAGGAAAGTCCCAGGAAAACCAAGATGTCTTAATTATTCTAAACTAAAGTATGCCAACTGAATTTTGAAGAATTCTAGTATGAAATAAAAACATAAACATCTCTAATTTCCTGTACTAAGTACACATTTAAACATTATGAATGTTCTTTAAAATATATTTATGAAATTGATCTCCTGTTTCTTTTTACTTTTTAATGTGATTAATAAAACAATTTTAAATTACATATAAACATACCTTGCATTATTTTTATTATTAATTACTGGAAAGTTATTTTGTCTCATTTTTAAATATACACCTCAATTTCAACACTTATTACCAATCTTATTCATATGAGCTAATTGCATTATGTGTCTAGCAACCTCAGAGGACCATAAATTCCCATAAACCAATAAACATGTCTTATTTGTATTTTCGTTCTTCACCTAAGGGATACTTTGCCTACAAAACAGTAAATGATTATTTAAGTTGAATGAATGATACTAGCAGTAAAGGATCAAAGATTTAGAGACTATTACTAATGAAACAAAGAACTCTATGTATGAAAGATTTTTATTGTGTTTGTATAGTAATTTTTACATTTATGTACTAAGTACAAAAAGGAAAGGCACATTCTCCCAGAAGGTCAACGCTAAAAACCAAGCTCCATTATTAAAAAATGAGTAACGAGACAAAAGGCAAAATCGATATTGTCAAGAAATAAGAAAAAGCCTACTAGTCAGTGATGAAGAGGGAGACCGCAAAAACTGCTCTGCAGAAGAGGCTGGCAGAGAGCAGAGCTACTGACTGCAGAGATCAGGGATGGCCACAAGGGAGAGATGCACCAACTACAACAATGGAGAAGGACATGAATACTTAAATGAGTTGACAAACTCTGATTGTGTTAAAGTATTTGATCTTCATTTCAGGTTTATAAGGAAGGAATTATTATGTCTGATTTAAGAGAAAAGGAGACAAAGACTCACAAATAACCTGATGGTCACACAAGCTAGTAACAGTAAAATCTGGTTTTAAAAAAAGAGGATCTTGGATAACAAAATTCTTTCCCCATACATTATACAGTGGCACTAATCCACAGCTAACAGAGGTTAATATAATGTTAAGTCTACCTAATGTAGTATGTTTGTGTTATAATCACTAGACGAGTCAAAAGTTTATGAGGTTTCTAAAAGTCTTTCAGGGTTACAGTAAAGGGGTGGCAATCTTAAAGAATGAAAAAAACAAAATTTGAAAAAAGGATAAGCATGAAAATTTGTAGTGGATCAGTAAAATACTGTTTTCTTCCATATTATAAAATATCAATTCAGTTGACCTTGTTTAAGCACCTTTTAAATTCAAAGTACTCTACTATGTAATCTACAGTTGACTAAAATAAGTAAATATATAAGTACCTGCTCACTAGAGTTTACTGATTATTACACAGTAATCAGTAAAGGTTAGAACTACAAGAGAAATATAAACAATGTACTATGAGAATTCCTTGGGAAACTTAGGAGTATGTAGTATGTACTATTTCTACATTAAGCAGAAATTAAAGCAACAATATTTATTGTATGATCATCTTTTAAAGGCAGTACTGAAAGAATTTCAGGTTTCTGAAGGTTCCAACCCTCCAAGTAAACGACACACTCCGAAAATAGTAAGATCTATTATCTTGATTTGCTATACGTCAAGAAACAATTAAGAGAACTAAAAAACCTGGATTAATATTAACAATTACTGACAAAGTATAGGAAAAAAAAGGTTTTTCAAATATTGCTCAAGGAAACAATATTAATATAGGTAGTGACTATCTGGAAAGCAAAGTACCACTAACGTTATATTATACTGGTTAAGAAGTCACATTTTTGTTCACGCACATGTAAGAGAAATCTGAAAAGGAAGGAGAAAGATGTCCAAAGCACTGTTAAAGAGTTCATTCCGGTTTACATTGTGAGGAAAATTTCCAGTTAGCCTGCTACCCCCCAAAAAATATAACAGCCTGTATATTTTGAAAGATAATTGATACGATGATACTGGCTAATAAAATGCTAACAAAAAATTCTGTAAGTTAATAACATTCAACTTTAAGTTAGTTCAGAGTAATCAAGAAAAAATCATAAGTCTTTTAAAAAATGCAAGTTTTAATGAGCCAGAATGCCAGGACCTGAATTCAGTCTCCATAAAAGGAAGAAATCTATTAATTAAATATAAGTAATTAAATGACTTTGAAAACAACTGGGATTTAAAAGGTTGAACATCTTATACCCCCGTAGTTTCCTAATTCCAAACATCTCATTGCCTAACCATGTCAAATCATATATAAGATTAAAAAGAATAGCACATAAGGGATATTTAATAAGTATAAATCAACAAAATAGTAGATAAACTGTTTAAAACTGCCTTATGAACAATTAAGACGTGTGAATTTTAAAGCAGAATGCTTTAACAGGAGCGTATTACTGATTACAAAACCAATAGTAAAAATTATCCAAATTATATTTGTACTACAAAAGAGATAAAATATAATTTTACTTATTTTATTATTTGGTTTGATATATGTAAGTCAAATTTAACGCCCAGTCTTCTTAAAGGATAATAATGGGTACATATTAATTATTAAAAACTAGAAAAGGGCAAAATTGTGTAAAGAATTTCCTTACTTTTGAGATACACTGAATTAAGTTACTCTAAATTTAAAAAAAGCTTTGATAAGTTTGGATAAAAATGAAAATCAGTTCAGAAATATACAAAAAATATGATAAGAAAGGGGGCTGGAACACAAATTTTTATAAACCTATGAAAAAAACTTTTCACTTTTAGTAACTTAGTTCATCAAAATTTCACACAATAAAATATAGAAAATATTTCACTAATTCAGTAGTATTCAACTCTAATCTTCAAACCAAATTAACTGTTTCATACAAAGTGATTCCTGAAAATTTCTACCTCATCATTAATCTCTTTATCTAAAGTATACAGAACACAGTGCTGTACTACCAAAAGGGATAGCAAAGCTGTCCCAAATAATTCAAACTATCATGGGTTGTTTTTTCTTAAAATAAACTTTGATAACCACATATTATGTAATATTAATGTTAAATGTTTTAAAAATACCCATTTTGATTCAATGAAACAATTACATGAAAGGTCAAGCAGTGGCACAAATTTGCACACCAAAGGTGATTTTTATGATTATATAACACACAATTTAAGGAACCTTGTAACGTAAACAAACATTTTCTTCTTTCTTAAGAGGAAGGAAGCAGGTAAAATTGTAGCCAAGTAGGCAGGCAGGCAGCCAAGAAGAAGCATTTTATATATTCATTTAGTTGTTCATTTTGGTTGTTCCCCAGCCTCTGGTTGGTGAACTTGGATCCTTGGTTTGACACACAAACTACACTGGAGGTACAGGCTTAACACCTGAGACACCAGGTTATACCAAAATGAAAACTCTTATTTTCAACATTCTTCAAGGTCCCAAAATATGATTACTGCTAATCCTCACTGATATTAGTTCCTAACTATAATAATCAATGAAAGGCTTTTAAATAATGATTCTTTTCAAGAATTTTAAAAAGGAGACTTATACCTGAGGCTTTAAAAAAGTATTTTTTTGCTCTTTAAATTAAGATTAGGCAGTATGGTCAAGAAAGCACACTGAAAAGATATAAAGATTAAAGACCTATGATCCTTTGCCATCTAAGTGGTGGATTAATCTTCCATAATTTAATTAAGCAGGTTAACATAATTCAATATGATGCTCATATATAACCTAAAAGTTGAAAAACAGGTACTATAGGGCAGTGGTCAAAGAGCATAGACACAGAGCTAGAATGCGGAGTTATTGGAAAGCTGGTTCCACCATAAATTATCTAATGGCCAAGGTAATTAACAGATCTCTGAGTTTCACTTTCCTCACCTAGAAAATGGAAATAACAGTTTCAATCACTTCAATTAAGAGAAGTTAGAGAAACACTAGAACATCCATTATGTAAAAGCTTATGGCATTTTATTTTAGAATACAAAACATTCAGATGGATTGAGTACAAAAGGATCTTTAAAATTTTTCATACTTAAAGTACAATTTTATATAAAACTTGGTAAATTTTAAGTTATCAAATATTAAAGAAAACTGGTGAAATATTATTTCTGAATACTTATTCGTATCATGTGTTTCAAAGCAAAAACACTGTAATGTCTTAAAACTAAGCAATAGTGGTAAACACTACAAAAAGAAGAGTAGCTCATGTTAGACTAACCCAACTGAAAGAAAGCCTTCACTTTAGAGACCAGATAAAGAAGGAGCATATTTTTAAGGGAGTCACAGTTAAATCTTTTTACATAAGCATATCTCCTACATTTAAAATGTTGGTTTAGTAAAAAAAAAAAAAAAAAAATCATTTATGTGCAGCTTCTCAGAAATTTTAAATTAATTTAAAATTCATTTCTGATAGTAGGTTGAGTGGTATAATCCGGTAAAATTTCACCATTACTAGAATAATTTCAAATTCAATAAAATCACGATATACTTTGGAGGAACTTTTTCTATGTGTATTTTATTTAAAAGCATTTAATAAAAGAAATCCTTTTTTATTATGGTGATGCTTTTACTTATGCATATGGACCAATTCTTGGCCCCACAAAAACTAGAAAAAACTACAGCTAAAACATTTAACAACTTCAGAGCAAAAATGGTTGGGGGAATATAATGCAAATTCAATACCATGCTCACAATCCAATTCTACAATGGCAACATTACATGTAAATCATGTAATACATAAATGAATGTCTCATATCTTTTAAAAAGGTTGCAGAGCCTGCTAGTTAAGAAATGTGTCTTGAATGTTAAACTAAGCCTAAGTGTGACTTCCAGTCCTATCATTTCTTAGCTAATCAAGTGATCATAAGTAAAAAGTATCCTCTCTTGCTTAGCCCTGGTTGCATCAAGAAAATGGTAAGAAAAGTTCCTACACCTCATAAATGTGGTCTAAAACTAGATGAAATAATTCCATACAATAGTCCATGACAATTTGAAGTGACCCTTCCCCCATAAAATTAGCACATATAAAACAATAAACATTTGGAAAGCAAGTGAAACAGACATGAAATTCCTTTTTTCACAGCACTGCCAAGAAAAAAGAGACTTTCTTTCACTTTATATGTTAAGAAAATTGCATGCCCCTAATGGTCCCACAATAGAAACAGACTTTCCTCCTGAAATTTAGTTTTATAAAGAACAATTATTTAAAAATTGTAAGTTTCATAACACATAATGCGACCTTCATCCTTGGCCCCACTACAGGTATTAATCTATATGCAAAATTAAAATAAACTACATTCTTCAGTACTGCAAAGCCCTAAACCCTCACTTAGTCAGAAGTCTTCCATGCTAGGTCTCTTGGTATTTCTTCAGGACAAAACAGCTATACTCCTCCTTCTAACTGTACTTTGTCCTGATATTTCATGGTAAACTAATTTTTTAATTTTGTTTTTAATTTTACAATTTCACAGACATATGCAACTGATTATACAGGATACCTGAACAGAGAAACCTTCCCTTTTATGAATTTTAAATCATATTTTCTAACATAAGATTAGAAAATAAATAAGCTATTTCTTTTAGTTCCTCTTCTAAATTAAAGTTAAAAAATGGTTTCTGATGACTGTGGAAATCACACTGTAATATAATAATATGCAATCTGGTATTGTATTTTAAAAATGTGGATTCTGATTTAATTACGGATTGTCTTTAATAACATAATTCCAGTTAAAAAACATCACTCCTGAATCTGGAGCTTACCTGTGCATCAATATCAATGGCAGGGTAGATAGGAAGCATGGCTGAAGGAGAGATGATAGGACTTGGAGTTGGAGTCTGAGGTTGGGAAATGGAAGCAGCGATACTGTGGGTAGGAGTGTTTGACATTGCAGATGCTCTTCCACTGACTGCTGTTGAACAAAATAACTGCACTTAATAAGGATGAAACACTGTTAGGCAACAATAAGAAATAACTTCAAGAATATTTAAAGACTTTTTAAACAAAATTTCTACAGACAACACTAATATACATTATGCTAATAACATACACCACAGCACTAATAACTAATCTTCCTGATTTTTCTGACTTTGGACAAAAGTCCAAAATTATAACGTATCTGAGAATAATACATTTTCTAAATAACAATCTATCTGAAAAACGAATATCCCTCATATGGTATACAACTATAAGACCTTAATGTAAAACAATCCTGAAAACAAAAATATGCTTACAAATTAAAATTAAATGCAAATGCAAAGTTGTACATTACATCTTAATCAGAAAAGGAATAAAAGGTAAAACTGTCAATTCAGAAGAATAATAATGTGTTTTTTTTTTAACCTGCCAATTTTATACCTTATATTCTAGAACTAGTAATAGTAGCATCACTATTTGGGAAAGAACCTCACTAGTCATTTTAAAAAGACCTCCTATTGGTTACTTACTGCTGACAAGGAGATAATAATATTCTGCATGGTAGCCCTCAATAGGATATAGCACAGTCAAATATAAAATTTTGATCATCATACAGAAATAGTGTTTCTCACGTGTAGAATTATCCTGCGTGGGGTTAAAATGCCCACCAATAATCCAGCAAACACACTGACTTATAAGGACAAAATTAAAAGATTAGAAATAAATGTATACACAAAATCATCTTTCAAATATAGATCAGCAGTTCTTCTCAGTATGATTTTACCATGATACTATTTTTATCAAAATATGCAAATTTAAGGAGGAGCTACTACTAAGTCAGTACTTGAGGTGCGATAACTCCAAAAGTGGTGCTATTTGAGGGTATTTTATTCTCTCACTGACTCACTTCTGGAGCTGATATGATATGTGGACATCACCCATATTAAACATGGTATAGCACTCAAGTATGCATATTAATCTCTGAATGGTTAACAGTAGTGTGGAAGTGTGTTACCAATGTAGTTATCAACTAGATCAGACAGAAAACAATTTTGATTCACAACTGCATCTGAAACCAGGTAAAAGAGGTTATGATTCTGCCAAGAACAAAACTGAAATTGACTATATTACAACAATTATAAACATGTCAATTAAGAAATCTATTTTACATGAAATACTTAGTCCAGGCACAAACATACACTATACATTATAGCAACACACATTCTAAAAGTTTACATTTGAGTCCACTTAAAAACCAAAGGAAAAACAAAGGAGAGAAAACAAAACAGAACAGTTTGAATCCTTAAGGATCCAAATTAATAGAGAAGGGCACATACTAATATATTAAATTGATCACCTAATGACCTTGATATTACTTCACAGTTTTGTATGTTAAGAAAAAGTTTGAATGTACATATTCTAGATATAAATTCCAAAACCATATAAAATTTGTGATTCTTAAAAAAGATTCCATATTCTTCGGGATTGATTTTCACAAAGGAAAACACTAAATACAAAAAGTAGCTTAAATAGAATGATACCAATCTATCCAAGGAATTGCTTTTTATCTTCTATACACTAAAAAAAAAAAAAATTCTAAACTTTGTTGTTAAATGACTAAATTATAATCCACATTTCAACTGAAATAAGTTCTTTTAAAGAACCTATTAAATTTGTTTTATTTTGGGTCAAATTGGTTATTCTTATCACCTCATCTAAAAGGAGATGAAAAATCTATTCCCTCATTTCATTTCCTTTGGGATATGTATGAAATTGGTTTACTAAAATTAAATGACTGCTTCTCACTCAATCATTTTTCTACATTTAAAGGCAAAACTGTAAATTCATAGGTACCTGAAAGAAGTCTAGTACAGACATTTTACATGCGGAACTTCCTTTTAGGGAAGAGATTTTAAGGCACTCAGAAAAGTTTTAACACCAGAAAAGGAAAGAGGGAACAACTTGAGAGCACAGCAAAAAGGTGTTAGGTAAGGTTAAATAAGGAGCTGATTTTGCTTTGGCAAGTATGGAAAACAGGGACGACAGAAGATTGTGGATAGCCAGGTACCTGAGAAAAATAAACTAAACTTTACAAAAGCTGTTTAAGTTGGACTAAAAAATAAAGAACAGGTTATACCAAAGGAGGGAACATCTAATGAGGTGGTAAGGTATTCAAATATCCAAAGAAATAAATGGAAGTGCTCATTTAGTCAACTGAAAGAACAAGAACTGTCACAGAAGTTTAAAATAAAGACTGCAGAAGTGAGATACTGAGTATACATGACAAGAATGTGCTGCAAGGTAGGTAGTGAAGAGGTTTTTAATCCTTTTATCTTTCTGGTCATCTTTCTTTTCCCCATAAAAATGAGCATAATAAAGCTTAAGTATTTTTATAGGACAAGTATCTGTCTGTCCTATTTTCTGAAAATTTGTGTGCTTTTCAAAAATTTAAGTTGAAAACATCTGGTATCCAGTCAGAATTTTTTTTTTGTTTAGTAAACAAATCAATAGAAAAACTACTTTATGAACCTTGATAATTCTGATCAGCATAAAAATGTACAACTGGCAAATCACTGTTGATAAATATGTCCATGCATATCAGGTAAACTTTGATAGCATATCAAAATTTTTTAAAAATATTCATTGGCATGGAACATCCATTTTTTACTGAACTGAATAAACTGCTTAACTCTATACATTCTTTGGGAGTTCAAATGACATAAGACAAAGAACATCATGATCTAAATTAATGGCCAAGGTAATATCAAATTTAAAATTTTTTGACTACCATGTTCCAATTTTCATAAAACATCTAATGTTTGTTATACTGTATTAACAATTTTAACAACCAGTAATGATGATAAGAAGTTATTTTCAAATCTTTTAACTCTTATACAAAAATTCTGTATGTATCAATATAAGAATCTTTATGGTTCTTAACAATGACTAATAACTTTTCTAATGTATTTATTGCAACCTCTAAAATTAGGAAAGACTTTCATCCCACATATTATTGTTGAGGTGATACTAAAAGAAAATTGGGAAACATTATAGATCAATTTGTAAGTATAAAATCTGTCTCATTAATTAGCTGTTTCCTTAGGTTCTGAATGTTAGACTAAGTATCTCAACACTATACAATTTTGTTTCCTTTTATTCTTCTAAAAGATGAAAGTTAAATGATGTGTAATCTCATAATTAACACTAAAATAATTTTAAAATTAGAAAAATTCAATAATCTTTTAGGTATAAGCCAAATACTAAAATAGAGGAAAAGAGTAGATGAAAATTTAACTATTTACTCCCTTGTTTTTCCTTTCTTTTTTACTTTTTTTAATAAAGAAAATTATCTTTTACAACATAGTATTCTTATAGCCTTTAACCCTGCAAAAATCTCATTACCCTACACTTTGTTATAGAACTCACAAAAAATAAGTACCAAAACCCAGAACCATTAAAACAATCTTCTATAAATTTCTTCTTGCCAATGAGTCTAATTATAATGGAATAAAATTTCTCTAACTATACATTTAAAGATATATCATATATGATACGGTCAGGGACCACACCTTCCCATAATACAATTAGAAAGCAACTACACATTAACATTCACAGGGGATAAAATCACTGACATACAAAAGAATTAAACCCTACTTGGTTTGGGTACTTTATTATTGCTGAAAAAGTGTTTAAGCTTTTTTGTTTGTTTGTTTTTTGTATTTTTTTAAAAATATCCATCAGGTTTGAAGTCTGATCCATTAAGATAAAAAGTATTTCTGTCCACAAATAAGTTTCCTGATGTTTATAAGTTTTGCATTTCAGCTTCTACCAATTTCCAAGTTTATTGATGTAAATACAGAAGCAAAAAGGCCAAAATTCAATCTTAATATTCTGAACTTAGAGAAAAAAAAACAAAAACAAAAACAAAAAGTCCAACATCAACCCCACTACTAAAAAACCTAGCATCCCAGCCTATCCAGTTAAGCCAGAAAGTTTCAGTCACTTGTATTGAATGAGCTAATCTTTAATTTGACCTGAATCCACCTGAGAACTTCTGAGATTGAACTAATATTTCTAAAGATATACATGGGTCAAGAGTCCAAAAATAGTTCTCAAGTTGGATAATCGCAAAAAATTCTGGCACACTCTTACTCTCCTTAAGCAAATCATATTTGATACCTGCTCATAACAATATAAACCCACCTGCCATGATGTCATCCAGCGTGTCATTGAGGGTCTGAGCAGGGCTGGCTACCATTAACCCTTGTTGTGTTTCTGTCAGAATTCCTTGCCCCAGCCCTGCCAACTGTGCTTGGCCCAGTACTGGCTGTCCAACTATCACTCCTTGCAGTTCTGTAAGATTTGCGATGGACCCTGGAGGCAAGGGACCTGCCGCCAGAGGCAAAGCTTGAGGCATGGCCAGAGGCTGGATTGGTGCAAAACCCATCTGAGCAGCAGTCTGCTGGGGTTCATCTTTAAGCAAAATGGGATCCACTTGCTGTAACCGTGCATAGTCTCCCTCGGAAAGCTGATCTCCAACCCCAACAGGAGTTAGTAGTCCCAGATGTTGGCAAGACTGTTGCTGCTGCTGCTGAAGTTGAATTCTTTGAGCTTTAACCTCTAGATATTGCTTTTTTAGCTGTTGCTGAGTTTTCAGTTGTAACTCTCGTTCTACTTTCTGTAGTTCCTCCAAAATCTTTTGTTTCTTCTGAATTTGTTCCTCCCTTGTTTTGTTCAGCTCCTCGATCTTCTCCTTGGTAAGTTGGTCAGCGTGAGCCAGTTCCAAGGACTGCAGCTGTGCATTCTTTTCTATGGCTTCTTTTATCCTCTGTTCCAGTTCTGTTAACTTTCCCTGAGCCTCTTCTACAATGCTCTCTGGAGACTGATTGGTGATGTAACCCTGTACATCCTGGCTGTTTGCTGGCAAATGGCTGCTGGACTTTTGTTTAGAAGCAGCTGTGTGAAAAAGAAACCCCCTCAGAAGTGCACATGAATGGCATCCTCATTACAGAGTTACTGTTGGGAGGTTTAGTGCCAACAGTTATGCACCAAGTTATATCCGTAGAAGGTGAAAATGTGCTGCTAAGCAATTAAAAACAAATCCACCTTCTTTATCATAAATATAAAATGTATGTATTTTATGTGCATAATCTTTGGAAAATTAGTTCCAGAACTTAAAAAATATATATATCACAAGATTAAATTAGACAATAGAGGGATGCAGGTTTGAGATAGCTAAGTGGTGCAATTAAAGCAACATCTAAAGCTGTGTGTAGTTATTTCATCTAGATATAAAGGTGTAAAAACGTCTAAGGATAAAAAATATGCTAAATTATTAAGGGATAGGGAAAACTTACATCTCTAAATCAAAGTTTTTCAACATTTAATAGTCTGTGCCTTTTAAATACACACGCATACACACAGAGTAACCAAACCACTAACAAGTGGAAATTTCAAATCCAACTAAAATATATGTCTTTGTGGGGGCCTACCATCTTCAAGATTGATAAAGGCAAGTTATAAATTCACAATATTCACACAGCTACCTGGCCAGGAGGAATTGGGATTCAGTTTCCCTGAAAGAGAAGATGCTGAATTACGTCATCCACTGTATCTTCTGACAGCCAGGTGAATAAACAAATCTGGCTACAGATATAGCAATCAGCTGCTTGCTTTACCAACCGAAAAAGTTGTCAAGGCTCTAGACTGGTAGTAGTGACTGAAAAGAGCTGGTGGAAATATTTAGTACTGTTGGTAAAATAATATAAGTACTCAAAAATGAAAAACTAAAACTTCATTGGTACTTCATGTGAAACTTTTAAAAAAAGAAAAACTGATTCAAACTGGTAGCTGCATTGTTTTGGGATATAACTTATGAACATGCATGGTGTAACATCCACAAGTCAAATATGGAATTCTAGAGAAACAATCATATCTGAAGTAGTTTTCAATTACTGCTTGAGAAAAGGTATTCCAGATATAAAACTGTATTTAAAAATTATTCTAAATTTAAATTTTTATCTAACTTGTTAATCTTATGCCTTATGTCACTACAGAAATTTAAGTGATTTACAAAAATGTCATCCAACTATACCCAGCCTACTATTTGAACATGAAAAGACTAATTAGGAAGAAATCATGGAATCAGAACTGCATCAAAGATGAGCATCTGAATTTCTCCTGTTAATATTTATAATTCTAGCACAAATTAGTGCTTTTAACTAGCTTCTTCCCCAATAACCTTTTTTCATTAGTTAAAAAAAAACTTTTATTATGCCAACTTAAGTAAAATTCAGTTTTTGTGGGAAAATCATTGCAAATGGATAGTTCTTTTGTAATAATATTTTTACCTGGACAACATGTAATAAAGTGTTTTTAGAAATATAACTGACCTTTATTCCTGATGGGAAGAGTAGTGGCAACATTGGCAGGTGGTTTGTCAGGCTCCTGAGGTGGGACAACCATGGGCAGTGCTTGAACTGGTACACGAGGAGCCTAAGATAAAGGAACTCAGATTTTATTTCTGCTTTTCCTTAACAATCCATGAAGCAATAAGCTTTAAATAAGTGGCAAAGACTTACTTACAATATTTTTAATATAGAATAAATCTTAGATAATGACATTACTTCTTTAGAGAACTAAAATATTATAAAGGCAACAAAAATATTAATCTAGTTTCAACTGAAAACTATGAACAAAAAAGCTCAACAAATATAAAATAATTTCAATTTAAACCTTACCCTATTTAAATCGTGGGATGGAGGGGTTAACTGAGTGACATCTGGTGGAGGAGCTGAAAGCAAGTTATTAGGATAGTCCAAGAGATAGCAAACAACACTTGTATGGCCACCTTTTGCTGCTTCTATCAGCATAGTTGAGCCATCCTGAAAAAAGTATATAAAAGGGGAGGGAGTTAATTTATAGATTCATTAAGGAGGATAAAGGTCGTAGATATATTAAAAGGCCTAACAAGCTCCAGACACAAGGAAAACTTGAGTTTAGTAAGGAACACTTTCATCTAATAATAAACAGAAGAAAATTAATATATTTATAATTCCATTTTAAAAGCCACTTGTAGGTGTTGCACTGTTTAAAAGTTAAAAAATTGAAAACATGACCTGAAACATGAGTTACATACTTTTAAACGGTGAGTGGGATCTGCCCCATGAGCTAAAAGTAGTTCGACCACTGCCAGATGACCCCCTGCACAAGCCAGGGACAGTACTGTATGGTCATTATTAGCTGTGGTCCTATTCACATTCGCTCCTAAAATAAACAAAGCATGGAAAATCATGTAAATAAAGTGCTGTTTCTTAACTTGTGGTAACTTTCAAAATTTCACAAAGACTAGAAAGAATAGTGTAATGAGGCCTCACATACCCATTACCACGCTTCAATGATTTTAAACACATGACCAATCTACGTTGACATTTACCCACATTAATTCTACTCTCCCATCTTGAATTTTCTAAAGCAAATTCCAGATAAAAATGATTTCATTCATAAATATTTCAGTACATACCAGTAAAAGAAAAAGTATGTTATTTCTAAGATAATCTCTTTTTAAAGAGTAATATATGAAATTATACCTACATTTTAATAGAAAAGATGACTAAAAAAAAAATCATAAAAATAAACCACACTGCTCTCTATGGGCTAAATATGTAGAGAATTAACACAGAATAAAATAACAAAAGCATCTTTTTCATTGGGAAATGTCTGAGAGTGAAAACAGGCATATTTCCCCCATGTGAGTTCACCCCTGACTTGAAGCACTGTGCTAGGCAACATGTGAAATGAAAATAAAATAGCAGAAAGAAAAAAGGATGAGATTCATAAAAATTAACCAAAAGAAGAGAGAATCGTGATGAACAATCCCATTCTTGAGAATACTATGGTATAAACATCACAAGTATTCAACTGCCTAAAATAATTTGAGCTGTAAGTTATTTCTGATACTATTTTCTTTACCTATAAACACTAATGAATTTGAGATGCATTTAGTACTTTTGTGAAGAAAATAACATATATTTCCCTTTTAACTGTATAGGCCCTATTCTACATCTTTTTTTTTTTGGTCAATGTTCAATTAAAAGCAAAATCTTTAATCTCCTATACTAAGAATATAATGTCATCTGAATGAAAAATTGTTTCAACTTAAGTTTATGTAGTAAACAACTAAGAAATAATTTAAAAGTAAATAATAACATACTACTTTGGGCATTAGGCTTTTGGTATTCAATTAGGATTACTAACCCTGAGTGAAAAAATCCTCCTTGCATTTTGGCATACTTGTCGCATTTCAAAATATTTTTGTGCTCTAGTTATTATCATCTCCCTGTATTTTACAAAGAAGGAAACTTTGGTCCAAGGAAATACAAAGTAGGAAATTAACTTGCCCTCAAGTTAATCTACAGCATACACATCACAAAATCCCCATTTCAAGATTCACGGACAGAAGAAGCTCAAAACCCTCAAAATTTTACCTAGAGAAATTTTTCTTTATAAAAGTGTTTCTCAACAAGGATGCTACTACATACGACAATTCTTCACAGTTTGGAACTGTTCTATATATTGCAGGATGTTTATTAACTATTCTTAGAATTTCTCCACGTGATATAACCAAAATATCCTTTTACCCTTCAATCTCTAAAGTACCTATAGCAGGGGACAGACACCTTTGAAAAAAACTGCTTTATACAAACCTACCTTTACTAATTAAGAACTGAACAGTACAAACATGACCCGCTCTTGCAGCTTTCATTAAAGGAGTTCTTCCACCTTCAGATTCATGCTCCTGTTTAAAAAGTATAGACTTAATTGATATTTAATTGCTAACAGAAAATTATTCTTTTTCATGACTTTCAAAAGAAAAAGAATATTGGAATCATAATAGCATGTTTTAAAGAAAATTAAGGAGTACATATTTAAAATGCAAAAATCTCAAAGTAGAAACATACCCTATGGAATCTGATGACTAGACTTATATTCATGTGACTGTGACTTCCTCATTCAAACCCATCCAATTATGACTTCTCTCTTAAGAAAAGGACTGTGGAACTTGAACAGTGAATGGCACTCTACTATATCTCTCCAATCAACATTATTAGCATTGTCTGATTTTTTTCCTTTTTTTAAATTTGTGTCCTAGTCCTTACAAATTTCTCTAAGTACATTGCTACCTCCTTTTATAGACATCTTAGAATCTCTATTTTACCTTATATGAAAACAAGACTAATGATAATTTAAATAATTCTAAAAACCATCAATTGTAAGACGTAAGTAAAGTTAAAAGGATCTCAAAATGATGGAGACTCTAATGCATGCTTATGATTACTGGGAAACTGAGAATGCTGTTATAAATTTAGATATTAAAATTATAAAGATCTGAGAAAAATTCCCATCATAAAGCATTTTAGATAAGGCACACATTTTATATAAAAGCACACATGTATTTTTAACATTCCCATTTGATGAACAACTTTTGATTCTTCTCTTGAACCATATATATATATAGGCTGTTCTAATTACAATGACCTAAAGCAAGACTACATTGTTGAATGTTTTACAATCACTGTGGAAAGCAATGGAAACAAAGTTCACAAGCTAAAGAAGGTCAAAATTTAACAAGGGAAAAATATGCACACAACTAACTAGACTAAAGTGTCTGTCATAAGTGTTTGAAGAGTTGTACCAATATGTGCAGACTGAAAGAGACCACAATACTAATCTAATTCAATCCTCTCCATTCATAAACGAAGAAGAAAAAGATACAAGTATTACATTTACAAAGGTAGCTAAAGGAAGAGTCTGTTTCTCCTGCATGTGAATTTGTTATAAACTACCAACTTCTACAGAAAAACATATGTGCTTGTTAATATATAAACTAAAATCTCCCTTCTCACACCACACTCCTACTTTTTTCAGAGACTGAACTTCAAGACTAGTCTCCCTAAACTTGCTTTATGCTTCAGTCCCTCCTCTCAGGCTGTATATAGTATCTTTTTCAACTAGAGTATCTCTTTTGTCACAATATTGCCATATCTACCTTTCTAAATTATACAGTCTAAAATATAATATCCCAGATGCTGTCATTACCTTGTCTGACCTTCCTGTTTAGTAATCCACCTATATTAAATATCTTTTAAACCTTTATTATTTAATAATGCTATCAACGGTATAGGTACAATTTAGCTCCTCAGCTGCAGTGATAAACCTCTAAGTTGCTTCGATCTTTATATACTAAAAAAGAAAGGTTTCTTAAAACAGCAAAGTACTTAAGAGACACTTAATTTACATTAATTTATCTAACGCAAAATTTTGCCTGGGGGTGGTGGGGGTGAGTAACAGATCCGGTAGTCCTGTTAACAAGAAAAATAAGAATGATATCAAATACCATAGGGGAAAAAATGCCTCAATAAGGCAAAGAATAAAAACATATACATATACATGTACTTATGATTAAAAGTTAAAAATTTTTTTTTGTCTATAATCTCCATGGATTTTTAATTTCTTGCCATAGTTTTAAATGCTAGAATTTTAAAAGGAAATAGCTTACCAGATCTGCTCCAGCCTGAAGTAAGACATCTGCCACATCAGTGTGACCATTTTCACAGGCGTATGTTAGTGCTGTATCCCCTGTTGCTGTTGTTGCATGAACATTAGCTCCTGTAGTGAAATTAAAGACACAGGTTTAATAAAAATTATAAGGCGTAAATAATGGACAATGAGTCTAATCTCTTCAAATTAGACAAAAAATCCTTATTCATTTCTACAAAGAGAATACTATCAGAATCTTTTGTTTTTTAAAAAAGGAACAGATTATTGAGAAATTAAAGCAGCAGATACTTCAAATAGCAAGAGGCAAATTATTCAGAACAAAGTTTATAATGCTACTTTTTCACATTCCATGCATGAGCACATTCAAAAAGATCCGCTTAACATTTTTATTTAAGTAAATCATGTAAAATGTACAAACAAAACAACCTTCTCCCAAATGCAAAAATGCCTACCTGCAGCTAGTAAGTATTTAACTAACTCCAAATGACCTTCTTGAGCAGCTTCCATTAAAGGGGTAGAACACCCTAGTTCTATATCAGCTCCTGCCTTAATAAGAAAGTCTGCCACTTCCAGAAAGCCTCCACAGCAAGCCAGAGTCAAGGCAGTTTCTTGAGTTTCTTCTGTCTGTGCATTGATATTTGCTCCTAAAATAAAAATTCTAATTATTTAAAGTCTAATTATTTAAACTAATTCCAAACATAAGCAAGACATGATTGTTCACTAATAAATTATACTTCAGAAGTTAACTTTTATATTACTTAACTAAATAAAAGTACCTCTCTACTCTGGGAGGCAGTTTACAACAAAGAAAATTATCAAAACCAAGTCCAAATTTTATATACATAGCTGGAGTAAGACCTATTCATCTACCAGAAGGTAACAAGTGAGGTGAAAAAGGACTTAGAAAAATAAACTACATTACCTCATTATAAAAACAATGATAAAGATGACAATGATGATGATAATTATAATAGCTAGCACACAACAAACTATTACATTTACCAGGCAATACTGAACACACTTAGCATGTTATTATTAGCTCCTTTTTAGACCTAAGGAAATTGATGTCAATTAACTTGTCTAAGGTCATAACATTATCATCATCAATACTATCACCATTACCATAGCTAACAATGAACAGGCACTATATAACAGTACCAATTCACACAACATCCCTACAGATGACAAAACTGAGGCACAGAAAGTTAGAAACACCTAAAGTTACAAAATTGGCAAGCAGTGGCGTTATGATTCAAAGCCAAGAAGTCTACTCCAAAACCCATGCTTTTAGAAATCTAGTCAATGTGACATTTCTTAATAAAGTTTTATGTTAAACCTGTTCGAAGAAAAACTTTACTACTAAAAAAGGCTACAATAAGTACAGACATGCGAGACTATTTCTGAATTGTTTCACTTCTGCCAAAAGAAGTACATTGTGTACTGAGCTCCTTCACAGCTTTTTATATATGCATTCTTACATTCTCATCAAGTAAGTCTTTACGGCAGGATTAATATATTGTGCTTCATGAAACACTATTTAATACAGAGAGATGACATACAGATGACAGATGACACATAAGATATTCTGCACAGAGGAATTCCCTCAATATATTAGCTTGATAAAAGTTCAATCTCATATATGCTCCTACAAAACCTGCACCCTTACACTACTCCACAGTTTTGTTTTAATTCACATAGCACATGATAGCTCCAAAATTTGTATATTTTTGTTTAGCACAATATGGGAGTCATTTCTCAAATGCTTTATCATTATCATTTTTGGTGAAAAGTCTCACTATAAATCTAGCAGAAAAATGAAATATTGAAATTTAGCCTACAAAATTAAAACATTACATTTACACATTTATGCTTTAGTGTCTTGATTGCTATGATTACCTTGGCCCAGAAGTAACGCCACCATTTCTTCATGTCCTTCACGAGCTGCTTCCATCAATGGGGTATAACCTTCATCATTGACCTCTTCCAGGCTAGCTCCTCTTTCAATAAGTAAAGCTGCAAGTTCCACATGCCCACCACATGCAGCTAAAGTCAATGGGGACTCAAACGAATCAGCTGGCATGTTCACTTGGGCACCACTGTCAAGAAGTAATCTAGCTACTTCAACATGGCCATCCTAATTACAATTAATTAAAAAAATTAAATCAGCACCATTTAAAAAATCTCCAAGAATATTAAGACTTCTCAATTACCATACAATTTATTTACTGATCTCCATTCAAATGAGAATCTATATTAACCACAGAATAAGCCAGTATTTATTAAAACTTACATTTCTTTAATACAGAATAGAAAATAGAGGTTGAGGATATGAAACATAGAAAAATAATACCCTCAATTCAATCAAGCTTATTAATCACCAGGGAGAAAAAACACCAAGTACATGAAACGAAATTATTATGAGACAACAGGTAACTTTAACATTGTGGAAGAAATGTAAATGTTAAAAGGATAGTGTTTAGAAGATTAGGGGAAAAAGAATATACAGTGTTGTTTGGAGGAGTAGAGAAATATTATTATGAGGAAAGGGAAAGAGTATATATTTATTTCAATATTCCTAAGGCCAGTGAAAACTAAGAAAAAGAAACTCTCCCTTAATATCTTGTCTCCTTTACTAGTTTCACTTTCCTCACAGCTCTCTTAACTATTGGCAACTCCAAGGATCAACTCTTCTTTTTTTCCTTTGATAAACTTTTTCCTTTATAGATTACATCACAGACATTTCATTTTCTTTTGAATGTCATGCCTATTTTGCCTCTGGGCTTGGTATATTACACAATGTTAATGTCTTATTACTATGATCATTTTGCTGTTCTTGCAGCTCAGTTTCTCCCCTTTAAACAGTCCCTACTTTTCTTTTAAAGTTCAACTAAAACCTCAATTTTTTAGCAAGTCTTCCAAATGTCTGCCCTCTACTAATATCTTTCCTCTCCTTATAACACTCCTAGCACATGCTGGTGAGGTCTACAGAATATTCTAATTTAATATCTTAATCTACATATAGACTATTTCTCTAGTGGGGGTAGAATGCTTTAAAATTCCTTATGAGAAACACTAACAACGGTTACTGTTAGCACGATAGATGTTTAACACACATTATCTCATTTAATCTTCATACCAACTCCTAAGAAGGATATTATCATCATTTCATAGATGAAGAACTCAAAGCCTTTCAAGAAAATTTACTTATGTTCAAAGAATAATTTCTAAAGCAAACACAGACTTGTTGATAAGGAAAAGAAAGAATAGCTAAAGCCCTATTGTAATACTCTTTTAATAGGAATTCTCTGAGAAGAAACCTTCAAATTCATTTGGAGTTTCCATATATTTTTGACATATTTTTCTCATAATTACCTAGAGTTGTGCATCATAAACCAGACAGATACAAACGTTAAAGTACTATTATTACCTGAAAAGGAAATTCAGGGTTCAGAAAATAATCCTCTAATTTCAAATTTTTCAGAAATTAATTTTTGGATTGATGAACATGTTATGCTTAGTATTATGTGCATACTCTGGATTATATTCTCTTTAATATTCTTGATCAACTTTTTAAAGTCACTTTTTGTGCCAACTACATAAAACAAGAATAATTATGTGAGACTGAAAAAATAAAAAGCACTGTAAAGATTCAGAAAGCACCTTTAAGACAAGCTAATGTTGTACAACTGGCTCTGAAAGAGTGGTAATTGAGAACAGGATCCTGTTCTATGGTAAGTTTGTGAAAAACAATCTTGAATCCAAAGAAAAAGCACTCATGTATATTAGTTCTTGCTTTATACAATATATAATGTCAATCTTACCATGCAAGCCTCCATTAGAGCAGTGTGCATTTCATCTGTTTTATGCTCTTGATCTGCTCCGGCTTCCAAAAGAAACCGCACCATCTCTAGGTGTCCTAAAACAAAAGTATTTAAGATTACTTAAAAATATTTTATTCTTCGAAAAATTGTAAGGAACAATGAAATCTTGAAAGTTTACATTTAACTTCTTAGAGGATAAACTTAGAAGAAGCATTATACTAACAATATTAAGCCAGTATAAAGCCATCCTCAATTGCAGAACACATATTATATTGGTCGTCTTTGCTGTTCTACCCCTTGTGTTCTGTTTGCTACCCTAGAAACTGCTAGTAGACTCCTTGCTGCAGATGATCAGAGATGCCTTTAAAATCCAAAAGCCAGAGTATCTCCTCTACAACCTTTTAAGAACCTAGGAAAATACTACTGTTATTTTATTTATGCTATGGAATAAACTCCCTTTTGTGAACTAGTAGGCTGGAAGAATAATTATCACTGACTCCCGCTCCCCCATGAGGAAATATGCTTTAAGTTCTAATAACTCACAAATTTTTAAGGAACAAACTGCTTGTAAGTTGGTTACTGTACATATAAAAACATTATTGAAACACCATCACTTATATTTATTAATTCATTTAGATATAAACATAAATATACTCACATCTACATATATACACAAATACTGATGTAGTTTCAAATAAATTATATACTTCAGATAGAAACAGCTAAAAAGAAAAAATATTTTAAAAAGGGCTTCAGATACTATCCATGAAAAAGCAGAAACAAAAGTAATTTTTTTTCCAACTTTATTTTTAATGAGCTACAATCAATTCTCAATCAATTTAGATAGAGGGAAAGGCGTGGGTAGTAGAATCACAGATAAAACTAACCTTGGTAGTAAGAGTAGCATGTGCCATCTGCTGGTTTAGCTAACTACCTAATACTCTTTCCTGTCATTTTCCCTTCCTAAATATCCAAATCAATATTTAGTCTCAGAGTTCTATCCATCCTTATCTTCTTTTCTGGTCAATGTATGTTCTAAGAGACCTCACCAGAAATAGAGGAAGAGGGTTCATGGGTCCCTGGAAATAGTAGAGATGTTCCACCAGCTCAGTTCTGTATCTAGTTTCTAATTAAAGACTGAAAGCCCCAACATATGTCCCTTTTGGAAAGGAGGTTAGAGCTAGAAGTAAAAAAGAGCAGAAAGAATCCTATATGTGGCACCATCTCAAACCTCTTCTGGCAAGCTGGGACAAAGTAGTAAAATGCAGCCAGTCTGGTTTAAAAGTATTTGTGAAAAGTAAAGAAAGCCACCCAATCAGGCTACTACTCATTGAGAGGCTGTCCTAGGCTTAAATTCTTTCCTCCCAGCCTGCCTAATTACCAAAGAGAACTAGGGAAGTAAGGGATCTCAGCTGTGCTTCCCTTAATCTGAAAATGTCAACACCAGATAATCAAAAGCACTGTACGGAACATATTAACACATTTAAATTTTAGTCAGTTATGTTGAAGCATTATTTTAACTATACTTTCAAAGGAAATCATTCCAAAAGACATCACACAACCCAGGTTATTACATAACAGAATGAAACAAAATACCTGGGCATAGGTAGGTTGCGGCAAAGCCCTGAGTGCAAAATTTAAGGAAGTATTCATTCACAAGCTTGCACAAGTGAATATCCAGTCCTTGAGCGTGAATGCCACCTTAAATTTTATATCCAGGCTTGCAAGAGCTTTTTCTTTTTTGTTTTTGTTGCTCTTTCGAATTAACAAAAAGTCACTTTTCTAACAGCCTATCAAAGACAACAGTTCTGGAACTCCTATTCAAATTCTGTCAAGGGCTGCCGACTGTGGGAGCACACCCTACATCCTGAACAAAGACTCTGGAGATCCCAAAAGCTGGTAGTCAAAGTGAGACTTCTCCTGGCAGTATTGTGAGCAGCAGACATGAAGAAGGTGGAGCTGAAATACAGTTGTAGCAAAATGAAAGCCCAGGGGGTTCATGCCAGGCAGTACTATTGTGGTTTGAGGGCCCATTTGGGAATCATGTTGCCTAAAAAGCTGATGTCCTGCACATTCAAGAGCGTTTTCTTAATGTCTCTAGGCCAAGAATTTTATGTATATATATAACACAGCTGCATATGGAAAGAAGCACTGAATTGAATGGCTATGCTGACACAAAACTCAATGAAATTTTTAAAAAAGGATCTTTTATAGCCATTTATCCGCCATAAAAGTGAAAACTGAAAAATAATAGGCTCTGTGACTATCTTTTTTTAGAATCTAGTGCCTTAACTAGTTGAAGAAGTATTTTTCCTGAGCACTGTCAAGCCCTTCTAAAAAAAAAAGAGGGTATTTTTCTTTACTATCGGTATTACTAGGTTAGTTGACAGTATTGAAAATATGCATGTATCTCTTTCATACAGCTATACATAGGTGCTGTTCTCAATTTCAACTAGTACTTTGCTCTAACTTTATTAAATGTATTGATGATACTATAAAATTGCTCTTTGCATACAACACTTTATTTCACTTCTCATATCTCTTCCTGTCTCTTCAATTTTTTACCTTTCTTCTTGTTATCATGAAAGACAGCGAAAGTACTTTTTGTTAATACGTCATCTGGCTACTTCTGTCAGTTTGCTTTTACACTTACAGGTGGACTACTTCTGGATTAAATAGGATTCTTTTGTGTGACCCAGACAAAATATTCTCAAATGTAAAACCTCTATAAAATACAGTGCATATGAAAATTAACTAATGTGCTTCTAAAACAGGATCAGTTGTCATTTTTCACTGACAATGAGTCTATATTACATCGAAATTTTTAAAATTAAACACTTTTAACAGTAATTACATATTATATCTATTATTTTTTAATACTGCTTTTTATTTTAACTAAAGAACACATAAATTAACTGTCATTTCATGTGTTTTAAAACTTAAAAAAAAATGTTTATACTCTACCTTTGTAACAAGCTAATGTGAGGGCACTCTCCTTAAATTCATTGGAATGGGTATTGATTCCAGCCCCATTTTCTAGCAGCAATCTGGCTACTTCCACATGTCCAGCACTTCCAGCTTCCATAAGAGGTGTATGACCATTTTCATTATGGTCCTCAATACTAGCACCGGATTCCAAGAGCACCTTTACAACATCTACATAGCCTCCAGCACACGCGTATGTAAGTGCTGTATTGCCTATTTTTATTTAAAAAAAAAAAAAAGGTATTAACAGAAATGTCAAAACAAAGTCTAAGAGCAGTAAGGAGAAAACTAAAATACCTTGAGATAATATTCCTATATATAATTTCTTTAGTCATTGCATTTTATATTACTGAAATCCACTTCCTCTATTCTTTCCATTTAAATTAGGGTCTAATAAATGTGGAAAATCAGATACGCTTGCCATAATTTCAGAGTTATAAAAGAACTGAGCATCACTGAAACTAACTTTTCAAATAAGAAAGAAATTATGCTCATTCCAGCTTTAATCAGAGAAATATTTCACTAGGTTTTTGGGGAGGAATTTAACTATTCATCATATATGGATATATCTCAAACTGTTCCTTTTAATCATACATATTTGTTTTCCATAAAACTTCAAATCTGAGTTAATTAATCAAACTTAATTTCAAAGTACCCCTTCTTGATGGTAAAATTCTCCCACGTTACAAGAAAATATAAAAACCTTCTGGGTAAAATAAAAATGTCTTGGTGTAACAGGTGGCTTAGTGGTTAAGTCCACAGCCTCTGACCAGGATAATCCACATACATTCTAAGGACCCAGATATATGACCCGGGTTGGTGGCTGCCTACTCGCCTTCAATCCTGCCTGCACCTTTCCTTTAAAAAAAAAAAAGGAAGAATTTCTAAAATTCTTTCAAACCAAAAACTATATATTTTAAAGAAAAAATTAAAAATATTAGCTATATTTGAAAATAATACATGAAAATACACAAAACACATTATTTTATATAATTTTAAAGCTTTCACAAGACCATTCATACCTGAGTTTGGGAAAAAAATTTGCTACAGTTATGGCCCTTATGGACACAAAGTTTTCATAATACTTTCTTTTTCTATAGGTCAAAATTAAGTAACTGAAGTCAATGACAGATCTGCCTTTTGGTCTATATCCTCCCTATCTTCTATACCCATCTTCCCTCCTTTCTCCCATGAAAAATAGGAAATCTGGATTTCCTAGCCAACACTTCTCCATTTCCAAGAAGGTAGTTAATCTAACTGAGCCATGTCTTTAACTGAATATAAAAGAACCTTTATTAAGACCAAGTAATCAAATCATCCTCATATACAAAACAGAAGAAATTTCATAAAAAATCTATTCTATATACTTTAATTTTTATAATACATGTTTTTATTAAGTGAACATGGTTACACATTAGGACTGTAGCTTTACTCTTTATTGAATGTCTGATTATTGCATCACGTCCACAACCAAATAATAGTTCTCTACCACTGGTCATTGGACTGTCTACTCTTTGCTTCCACCCCATCCCTCCCCTACTCCTCTGATAAACCTCAGTTTTGTTGTCAGAATTCAATGGTTAATTTTTGTTTCATCTGTTCATTTAATTTACTTCTTTATATTCTATATATTTTATACCTTATGCAGTCTATTGCAACTGTGCAGCACTTAAAATAAAAAACTTCAGAATGACAGTTTCTATATGTGAAATAATTATTACCAAAGGGTGTCAATATTTAACAAAACTAGGGGGGAAAAAAACATAACCTGTTGAAGACTGTGCATTGACATCGGCCTTATGAGCTAGCAGCAACTTCACAATTTTGACGTGTCCTCCATTAGCAGCAGCCATTAAAGGTGTAATGTCACCTTTGATTCCCCTATCTTCCACATTTGCATGCATTGCCAACAAAACCTTACAAAATAAAACATTAAAAATAATTAAATTAGAAAATATTTTATTACATTTTTAACATATATTAACTACATAGTTATAATATAGCAAAACAGCCAACATTCATAAAATGTTTCTAACAAAACTATTTACTGAAATGAAACATATGGTTGAATTTATTATTTCTTTATGAAGTAGGCCAGATAAATAAAGCAAAACATGGGTTTTATTTAAAAACACAAACCTGTGCAAGCTCATAATATCCAGCAGAACAAGCTAAACAAAGGAGGCTCTCCCCTTCCTCAGTGTGTTCATTTACACTTCGCCCTTCAATGAGTAACTTTCGCACAGCATTTACATCTCCTTCTGAACAGGCTTCTGCCAAACTGCGGCTAATAAGGGAAGAATATTATAATATCAGGATATAAGGATATAAAAAATCACACATACTGGTTTTTTTTAAGTCAATTTGGACAGTAAGGAGGGCTAAATGTGATTATTTCAATATGAATCATAACAACAAAAAAACCACAAAGTGATTCATTTGAGTTTTTAAAATCCATACATATCACTGAATTCAAATGATCAACATTCCAAAATATTTTCGGTTATGCAATTGAAATATAAAAGCTCAATTTACTCTGTGAAAAATAACAAAAATTAAAAACAGAAAATTACAACGAAGTACCGGTTATAATTACATTTCTTATTTTACCACGAGAAAATTTTTACAAAGTCAAAGAAACTATTTAAGAAAATGGGTAAAACAAACTAATTACAAAGGCCTGAGTCTTTCAATCAAGAAAAATCATATAGGAAAGAAATAAGCATGCAATTTTAACTAACACATGAATAAGTAATAAAGAAGGTCTTTTTAAAAGTATTTACTCCATTGTGTTTATGGGAAATATGAAAAATATTCAGGCAAAGCAAAGACTGAATTCAAGCAAAAGAAGAGTAGAAAAAGTAGAGCAACAGAAAATTACACAACAGATAGCAAAGTTTTTGCCCTATAAACCTCCCAAAACAATTCTAGCTATGAAATTTCTAAAGATTTACTCTAATTTTAGATGAAACTCATTCTAAAGAAAACATTAAATCCAGAACTTTTGTTTAATATTCTTTATTTCAAATAGAACTTACTTTTTTTTTTTTTTAAAGGAAACATATAGGTAAGCAGGAAAAGAGAGGAGGAAGAAGCATTTTATTATACATATTTTTGAGTTGTTCACACTGTTTATTTCCCCCTGGACCTGGAACTCAAACCCATGGGTGTCCTGTGAGTCATCAGAGGTGAATGACCTAACTGCTACTCCACCAAGAATTTAATTCTTAAAACAGAACCCGATCCCTTCAGGTATTTAAGGCATCCATAAGATAAGCTTTATTTTATACCTCTATTACTACTTCACTTAGATTTAAGACTATCATCTTTGGACCAGATTATGACAGTCTCCTAAACAGTCTTCCTACTTACAGCCTTGCTCTCCTCAGGAGGCAACAAGAGGGATCCTGTTTAAAGAAAAGTAGATCATATCACTTCTCTGTTCTGACTCTTCCACTAGACTCCAATCTTACTCAGAGTAAAAGTCAAAATCCTTACAAATCTATCCAGTAGTGGGATCCCAAACTCTTCCTTTTTACTAGCTGTCCCCACATCAGCATCTCAGCTGCCTGAGCCACAAGGGCACACCCATCACTTAATACTTTCACTCATTCTTTTCACTTCAGCCACGACAGATTTTCTGCTATCTATAGAAAATGTTAAGCAAGCTCCAACTCTAAGAAATAGGCATTCACTGCCCCTCTGTCAAGATAGCTCTCCTCTCAGGCACACTCTCTTATATTTCCCGTTTGATTTTTTTCTCATAGTTTTTAATCACTGTGTGCCATATTAACATTTTACCTACTTGTTAATTGTGTTAACAATTAAAATCAAAGTGTCAAACCACAGCTGTCTCTCCTTGTCCTCCCTTGACTCTAGAGCTCACAGCCTGAGGTTGCAAGACCAGGTCCTTAGGTTTCACATGGTCTGCACCTTAGCTCCCTGAGTCACAAAGGAGTACCCCTGGTAAGCTTGTGTCTTAATTTCTCATATTGTATCACGCACATTGAGAGTCTTAGAGCTAGTGCTCTCAATTACCTTTAAACAAGTTTAGGACAAATCTTCCCCAAAAACATTTCCAATATGAAAATATACTTTTTTCTCTCTGTCAAACTGTCTCTCATTCTCTCTCTCCCTCATCATATGTCCACCTCTATCTTCACTTTTAGATTTTAATTCAATTTCTTATGTGTAAGCTAGCTTAAAACAACCATTTAAGAACTAACTTGACAACAGTTAAGCTTCAGCACCTAGCACTGAACTTAACTTGCATAAAATCTGACCATAAGCACTCACTGTACTCCATTTTATTTCTAAAGTTTTGCTGAATAGACTTGATTGTCACAAATACATTCTAATGTTTGTTCACAAATTATTATTCTCAATTTTTCTACTTAATTTTTCTACTCTATTTCCTGTTGGAACTAGTTTTAATATACTCTACACAAAGCAAATTTTCTTAATGTTCTCTCTTCAAGTCTCATCAGGTACCACATACTTAAATAGACAAGAAAAAAATATGTGAATATCAGTACTGTAGGTTAGTAAACTGAACATTAACCAAGGAACAGAACTTGAAGTTAAATAAAGGAGAGTGACAATCTATGAGAAGAACACTGAAATAATAAAAACACAAAAATCTATATAAATGTATATGAAGTCAAGAGATACAGCGATTTTTCACTCTTAATATTATATAAACTCTTTCATGCTCTTAAAAGATGCCTCATAAAACACTATTATACAAGTCAATTTTTAATGCTTTTATTCTCTAAACCCATATGTAAAAGAATAATCCCATTTGCCAACAGTTTAAAGGTATAAAATAAATAAATGACTTCTATTTTAGAGGGAAAAAAGAAGCCTCTGATGAGTGAAAAAGTATTATGGATTAATTAATTTTATAGCTGCTTCCTTGAGTTTAATATCTATTTTTCACTGTATATTCATAATCATTTGTGTGTGTGTGTGTGTGTGTGTGTGTGTGTGTGTGTATATATATATATGAAATGCTGTAATTTTTTCCTGCATAAAATCATCCAAAAAACTTAAAATGTCAACTCACAAAATATTTACTGATGTGCACCCTGGTGGAGTAGTGGTTAGGTTCACTACCTCCAGCCAAGCAAGTCCACATAGATTCCAAGGATCCGAATTCACAACCTGGGACTAAGGAGACCAACCAAGATGTAAAAAATGCTTCTCCATCTTCTCTCTTCCTGCCTACCTGCCTGTACCTCTCCATAAAAAAAAAAAATTAAAATTAAAAAAAAATTAAAAATTACTGAGCGCTTCCTGTGAACTACTATATAAAAGGAATTGCAGGATATACAAAAATAAAGTCCCAGAAATGCATACACATTTAAGTTAGAGGAACCAGATCTATGATAGTTTTTGAATATTTTTTAAATAAATAAATGACTAGCAGTTCAAAAATGGTCAGAACGGAACAGAAAAAAATGGTCTGACTAAATTTAGAAATCATTAACTTGTCACTGAAACATTAAATTACAAAATCTACATAAGCATAATATCTTTTACAACACATTGGTGTCAGTATGCCTTGCCATCAATAGTGACATCCCAGCTCTGTCACATGTCACCTATTTGACTGAGGTACTCACTTCTCTTGAGCTTCTTAAGTGAAATAGGAGTAAAACACAAAATCCATGCCTAAGTTTTTTTGTAAGATAAAAGATATCACATACAAAGTGATTAGTTAGTACAGTACCAGGCACAAAAATAAATGCTCAAACTGCTAGCTCTTTCTATTATTTCTTTAAAGATAGTTTTCTACTCATAATAGTGAAAATGTACTTACTTGTCCGACTGCCCTGCATTTGCTGTGCTTTCAGCTCTCATACGGGTAAGTGCAGCAGCAGCTTCATCCAACGCACAACTAACAGATGATGTTAACCTCCGAAGCACTTCAGGATCTGCAAAGGCTTTGCCATCAGCCGTGGATAATTTGCCTATTCCTATTATATTATTTTCACACCAATAGGGATACATCCAAAAGGAAAAACAAAGTAAGATTCAAGTTACTTAACTCTACATTGTTAGCAGATAACCAACGAATAGTACATTAGACATATATTGTCTGCCCAGAATCTTTTGAGAAATCACTCATCTCTGATATCTCAAATTTTCCATAGGGTCCCTAATACTTGACTCTGACCTTGTGGTGTCAAAAATAGGTCTTTGGTCTATGCTGAAACAATCAGAGAAATCTTCATTTGCCATAACACTGGAGGAAAATTCCAGGATCAAAGATTACCAAACTGCCAGGATGGGTTTTTTGGTCATTTTTATCAACACAAGAGAAAAAGATTACCCAAAAATAAGTCAACATAGAAGAGAGAAACAGAAAGGCAATAGAATTCTGATTAAAGTTTTTTAACTCACTGACACCAATAATGCCATAAGAGAGCATCTTTCCTATACTTTTGGAAAATGCTTACTTTGGTTTAAGGATATTTATTTGGGTTACTATATCATTTTTGATGAAAAATGGTCTAACAAAATATTATAGGCCATACATGTTAGTACCTATTTATTTCAAGTTCTGACAAGTAACTATATATAGTCAAAATTCTATCTAGAAATACCATAACTAAGAAATAGTCATAATAGCCAAAGGAGGAAAAAATATCAAAAGCAGAACTGGTTGGTAACATCTGCGTGAAACAGAACTTGTTGCTTTTTTCATGTATCACTTTAAAGTAAGCCTCTCCCTGATGTTAATTGTTCTAACTTCAAGTAGAGAGCAGTCCTAGTCCATAAGGAAATCGAGACCAACTCCAAAGAACTGAATTCTGCAACCAGTAATAAAAATCTTGGAAGCAATTTTCTCCTATAGCCTGTAAACAAGAACTCAGATCAGCACCTTCAGTTCAGCATATGAAACCTAGAACAAGAGAATCTAGCCACTCTTGTGTCGAAATATCTGATCTACAAAAATTGATAATAAATGGGTATTGTATCACACCACTATAATTATGGTAAATTCTTATACTGCAACAGAAAACTAATACATTTTATAGCGTAATCCACCAAAAATGAGTGTAGATCTTTCGACTTAGTCTTTATGGCATAGCTACTGAATAGAAACATAACCTAAGATTCACCAAATGTTTGAAGAAATTCCTAAATCTAGATAGCCAAAAATAACCAAAATGAGAGCAAAATCTTCAAATGCAAAAAACTGTAATACTTTGGAGAAGGGTAGAGATGGTAAAAAGATCAAATATCTGCATCTGAGTTCTGATTTATAAAAAAACACAATATATAGAGATGCAATTATTAAAATACCTAAAGTAGAACAAATGACTTGATTTCTTCAATATATAAGTGAGGTGGGGAAAGTCTAAGGAGGAACTGTTATGATTAAAAGATATTTAAGAAAAGTCAACATCAAAAATATGTACAACTTGTTTATAACATTATTCAAACAAACCAACTGTAAAAAGGCCATTAAAACCATTGCTCTATGTCAGTGACATCTCTAACCCATGGTGTACAGGCCTAAGGAGAAGGGAAGTAGGGAGTAAGGAAGTCTCAATATCATGGCTCATACAAAGCAGATGGGCCACAAAACTACCAGTGATAAAACATCAAGGAAGCAATCAGCTATAAAAGCCACCTGCAAGAAAGAGTATGTTCTGTACCGGAGGGGTAAAGAAACCTCATCTTTCCAGGTCTCATACTATGGCACTGGGTGAAATTAAACGTAATCAGAATTCCACTGAATTTCTAATCCTCAAATTTCCCTTCCAACATCTGGTGTAAGAAATTGCTCAGGAACTCAAAAACAGATCTATGCTTCCAGAGTGCAGTAATTGGTGCTCTGCAGGAGGCAAGTAATGCCTATCTGGCGGGCCTTTTTGAAGATACCAACTTGTGTGTGTGATTCACACCAAACCAGACTTTACACACTACACAGGTGGAAAGCAGTGCTCAAGAAACCACTCTGATGAGACCAATAATTCTCAAATCCCCCTCCCCATTCTTCCTATTATTGATAATTCTAAACATTAGCTATTTTTCACCCATGGGGTTAAAAGGTACTTCAGTATATGATTCCAAGTGGAAAAATAGGGGTTAGAAATCAGTATCAGCAGTTTTTCCATTTTTATTTTATGTATGAATTTTTAATATAAATGTGAGGCTATAAACCATTAATGCGAGTCAAAATATTTCAGTGAAAAGTTTCAGCTGTTCAACTTTACACCTATAAATAAATAAGTTAAATTTTTCTGGACAATGTCAGCATTTGGATTTTTTTTAAAAAATAGGTAAATTTCTTATTAATGGCAACTAAATGATATTTATAGCATGTTATCATACAGTGGTCTCCATCCATTCACTATACTTTTCTGAGTTGTCCTACATGCAAGTACATGTTTTTAAAACTGTCTTCTGTGCTATTACTGTAAGTTTTCTATCAAAATCCATTAAAATAGCTTTAAAAATGACATTTAATGATAAATTGAACACTGATAGGATATTTGGCAACATGAAGAAATTATTATTTTTGCTTAATGATTTTTTTAAAAGGTTCTTTATATACACACTCATATATGAGGATTTATATATATAATTATAATTATAATGTTTAGTTTGCTTTAAATTAATATGAGTGGGGATGATAATGAGCAAAGATGAAACAAGGTGGTATATACACTAATGCCTACTGAAGATGGATGATGGATAAGATGAGGGTTCATTAAGCTTTTCACTTTGGGTTTGTATGTGAAATAGTTCATTTAAAATGAAGGTAATGAAGGAGGGAGGATGAGAAGGAAAAAGGGAAATGGAAGGAAGAAAGTAACCTTGTTTGATATAAAGAAAAGAGAAAAAATGGGAACAAATTCAAAATGAGAAAAACGAACCAACTGTTAATATGGATCTTATGAAAAGGTACTCTACCTCCACAAGTAGCTTTTTTCAGCAGAAATTAATTTCAGGTAGCATTCTGAACCTGGGGCTGCCTCTTAGGGCCACAAAAACTAAGAACCCTCGTGTATTCAACCTGAGTCTTCTCACCTTCATTAGAAATATTCCCTGTTCCTCTTATGACAAATTTTCAAGTAATTTCACAATCCTCATTTCCCATCATGTAAACTTCTACAGTAACATCAAATTTCTGGGAAATTACTTTTATACTATTCAATACAATCATTTTTTATACTCAAGGAAAGGGCCTTGCATGTGTCCCTATCACGCGCTCATCTGTATTTGGCCATGCTCCCTTTAATAATTGATTCTATAATCATATCCAGGACAGAAATCAAGATTAACCATAAGTCTTTCAAATATTTAGATGCTGTGCTATTAGACATTTATTGAAAAGATTAGATGAGTAACAATTTACAGGTATTGCATATATAATATATACCACCATCAGGTGATCAAACCATGAACAATTAAAGTTCACAGTATATTAACTTCAAAAAAGTTAGAAAACATAGCTGTTTTAAATGAAGATAGATTTAGTTACTACTTCCTTACATTTAAAAAATATTATATATATAGTACCAAATCTTTGATGATGTATATAATCTCTTAATAAAACCTAAGGGTATGATATGATGATCCACTTTCCAACAAAGTAACAATTTACAAGACTTTAAGAGACAAGCTCTGATTTTAAAAAATGTAGGGCAAATTTATATCTATGTCAGTTTTCATTATTCATAGCCGCTATGTTCTAAAGACTTTAAATCCAGAATTAATGAAGATTGAACTTCTAAGGGAAAGTTCTGAGAGGCTCTGGTCACTGCATTTGTATTAACCAATCAACATGTAAGTCTGTTTTATGTATGTTTTGTTTAAAAACACCTTACTTAACATTACAGCCTTTTTACTTAAGACCACTAGGTAACAGTTCAGCATTACTGAAAGGGACCATTATAAATGGTGAAATTAGCAAACAAAAGGCATAAAAGTGTCAAAAGCATGGCACTAAATTTAGTGGTGAAAGGACTCTTCTTTCTAGTATGAAATGAAACAATGCAGAGCACCAACTTCCATGTTATTTGAGAAAATGCATGTGGAGTCAAATTTTTCACCATTCTGTGCATTTTGAAGAAAAACTCAGTGCTGTCAATATTAATTTTGGGATACATATACAGTTTATCAAGTAGGGGATTTTGAGACTAATGATAATTGAATGTAAAAGAAGACTTTTTTTAATAAGGTTGACAAGAACAGGTGCCTTTTTGTCTGGTAATAAAAATAAACCTTAAATGGTCCATGTAGTTTTCTAGAAAGTAATTCGCTAATCTTTATTAACAGAATAATAGCAAATGTCCATTATATATGTGTGTGTGTATGTGTAAAAAGTTTTTACAGGATTTATGTGCAACTTTGGAAAATAAGGCAGACACATGCAGTTTGCAGACTTACCGGCAGCTTCTAGTAAAGCTTCCAGTCTAGCCTGTGTTTCTGGATCTACTGTCCTGAGGTCTGCACCATCAGCTGTACCTGACAAGAGCAATTTGGAAGCCGTTTCCAGCATTGGATTCTCCAAATCATCCTGATCCAAAATGAAAGACTCCACCTAGAAAGTTAAAAAAAAAAAAAAGAGGAAGGACAGAAAAACAAAAGAAGGAAAAGTAAAGAGAGAAATAAGAAGGAAAAGAGAGAAAAATATTTTAACATAAGTATCACTGATAAATACAACACAACCCTACCTAAACTGAATGTATATAATAAGCTCACTGTTTAACTAAAGAAGAAAATTACATTTGTAGAATTACAAATGTTATTCACATGCAGTCTAATTTTTTCTTTAACTGAAATAATGCCTGTTTTCCATTTTAATTTGGTAGTGTAAGGGTGGGAGAGGGGAAGGTTATGAAATTAATGCTTAGATTATAAATAAAACCTTTTGACTCTAAGGTTTTATTCTCAGGACCCGTTTATTCAGAGTACTGTGTTATGAAGGACTTCACATAAAACTTCTATTTCCCTTATTTAAAATTAATACTACAATATCCAAAAATCACAATAATATCCCCACTGACTTCATCAGAAAAGTTTTAAGCATTAGAAAGCTGTCAATACCAGGAAAACGAGTTCTAAAATTCTAATTGTGTACTCCAAAGCTTGATATTATCATTGGCAACAAAAACTGTAAATAATTTTCCTCAAAACAACAGATTCACTTTGATGATTTCTGAGAACACTGCTAAATAACCAAAATTTACAATCTTAGTATTTGTTAGTCACATTTTTCCAACAAAAATGGCATTTCATGAAAAACATAGCTAATTCAATCTTGTTTAAAAGAAAAAAACCTCAAAACAAACTAAAAAACTACAAATTCTCCTCTTAAAAACCATTTTCATATGTAGAAGTCCTTATAATGCTCTCATTTGCCACAAAGATATTCAAAGGACATGCATTAAAAATAGAGATTTCAGAAATTTAATGTGTATTGCTTCAAGATTACAATTTTTAAAAAAGTTTTTTATTGAAGTGACGTTTCATAACATTACATAGGCTTCAAGTGCACAGCATTATAAATTAACATCTATATACACTACATTTTGTTCACCACATCTTAAGGTAAACTATTTTATTATTTATTAACTGTGAATACATGCAGTGAACAACAAATACAGTACTAGTGCAACTTGCTATGGCCTTGACTAGGAACCAGCAGATTTACATACCAATGTTTTTGCACCATAAATGCAAACATCAGCAAGAGTAAAATTAAAAAAGGAAAATAACACTCCAGTATTATGGCACAAATCATTTTGATCTCCTGGGCCATCCTGCACTGGTCTATGGGACTCTGAAGGACATACAGACCATGCACTGAGAATTCCTTGATACAGTAACATATGCCAGATTCAATTACCAAGAACTTAAAAATTTAGAAAAGAACTAACTCCTAATACATGGGGTAAAGTTCTACTTTGGCATTCCTTATCACAGCATTATTTTTAAATAGGTACTAAAATACTCTTTCTTAATTGCTAAAGGGTGATAATTATATAAAATATCACTATTAGATAGGATCAAGGAAATTTATTTCACAAATCTAGGATACTTACAACATTGTAGCAACTAGAGTAGACACAAATATAATTGATAAACTAGAACAATTATGTTCATGTCTCATCTCTAAATGTCAAGAAAAGAACTTTTAAGAAAAAAATTCTTAGCCATCATAATACCAGAAACTATCACTACATTGTTGAAAGTTGGCTATCTAGCAAACATGCGTAATTGCTGGATTCAATCAAGGCACATATAATAGTAAATGTTAACATGGGGAAAATAATGTTTCTTTTCAAGTTTTCAGCAAACTGAAGTTTTAGTATGAAATGACATTTAAGATTTCTGATGTTTCAAATACAGACACAGAACACTGGAATTAAACAACTTCACAAAATTCTGCAGTATATTAACTAATCAGTAGCAACTGCTAAGGTAGCAGGGAGTTAAGAAAAATAATACATTTAAAAAAATCTTCCTCTTTTAAAGGAGTAGCAAAAGCATAGGTAGTGAACTTTTGGTTGAGTTTTGGAATAACACAGCAAGGTATTATTCAAGATTACAGTATGAAAAAACTATGTTTAATAATGATACAGAAAGAGTATTTATAAAGTTGCTTCCCAGTGAATTTTTCTGTTAAAAATACTAACAATTTTTCAATCTATGGGAGAAGATAAAAGAAAACAAAGGAAATAAATGTGACAAAATGAACACAGGTAAAACGAAGATTAAAAACAAATAAAACTTCAGGTTAAAGTTTAGAAAACGAAAGACCTCAAAATGCATGCACGGTGAAGTGCAAAATCAAAAAGCACAGATCATAAAGGTACTAAAACTGTTCAATGGAGATAATGTACACAGGAAGAATATGAAAGGATTCTAACCAAGTAATTGATTTGTAGGTGAGAAGGCAGAATGTGGCACTAACAGAGAAGTACAAAATTTCAGAGTGGTTTACTACAGAGAAAAATCATAAACTCCTCTAAGCCATATTGTATCATTACTACACTTAGTGAAAAAAAAAAAAACTAACACTGCACTCAGCCTTCATGAGGAATGACTGCAGAAATGTTTTCTTATTGACTTCAAACTTCTTCACAAAAGCTCTTCTATTCTTACTATGTAAAAAAGGCAACTCAATAAAACAGTAGATTAAAATGAATATGAAAACCTATGGGTTTAAAAAAGGCATTAAGATAAAAGAACAAAAATAGATATCAATTATATCTCCACCCCACTAGCCCTTTTTAAGATTAGTAAAGAAAAAAACTAATTTCAAGAATACTGTAAGAATCTAAAAACCTGGGAACCACTAATGCTTCAGCTGCTACCTATGACACTTAAACAAGTTTCTAATATATGTTACTATGAGAGCAGAAATTTATGTCCTCACTCTAAAAACAACACAATGGTAATTACTGAGGAAAAGGACGTGTTAACTAACCTTATTGTCATAAACTGGAAACAAATGTCCATAAACATACTAAGGTATACCCATTACTCAGCAACAAAAGTGAAGAAAGTACTAATTTCAAGAATACAGCAAGGATCTAAAAACCTGCATACCAGTAATGCTTCAGTTACTACCTATGAAACAAAAGCATTTTCTGAGCCATCTTTAGACCCTTATTCTCCATATTTTTTGAATAAACTTACCACATGGGACTAATTATTATATTTATTGAATTTCTAAACTCTATGGTAACAAGAACTTTGGCTCATTGATAAACACCCTGCAACAAGAACTATGTATAACACCTTCAGGGCTCAAATAATTTTTGAATAAAAGATGATGTGGGAGATCACCCTCTTTCAGATTCTGAAAAGCTATAGTATATTCAGAGAGGGGAAATTATAAAAAGCACATTTAAAAGTATATCTTATAAGAAAAGGCATAAACTAGGCAGAGAGTAAGATAAAATGCTTTCTTCATTTATTATAGATATTTTTTTATTACTAATAGCTAATTACCACTACAGGGAAATATAGAAATGTAATAAAAAATAAAAACAAAATCCTTTCTATCTAAGAATGTATTGCTTTAATGAGACTGCTAAAGTATGTATACAAATGAACAATAATACAGGGTAGAGAGTAAATAAAGTAATGAGAGGGGAAAAAAAATGTCCAGAAGGAAGCAGAGAAGCAGAAGAGAACTTCCTTCTTTAATACCAATTACTCTTTTCCCAACTGGAAAAATGTTACATTACAGGATAAGTAGAAAGACTGACATAGTAGATGCAAAATTAAAAAAAAAAAAAAAAAAAAAAAAAAAGATGACCCTTTATTAAATTGTAAACTAGGTTATTATGGTCATATGCCTCACTACATATCCCCAGCTGAAAATGCATTATCCCATTAAAATCTAACTCAGTTTAATTATTGCTACAGGAAAAAAATCATTTTGAATCACAACCAAGTTCTGGTATATTAAATAAGAAACATATTTTGAAATATTTTCTTTAAATGAAATGTGTAATTTCTATGAGAAGATGGAGAGGATGTCTTTATTAAATTTACTCCATAAAGGTGATAACCCACCAAAGCTATTAATAATCAAAACATGACAACTTGTTATACTTAAAACTATGTTAGATGTGTTAGCTTGACTAGTTGGGTATCTTATGAAATGGTGCTTGTGCATCAAATTCTTCCCTTATATAAAGAACAAGCAAAATGCGAGGGACAACTCAGAATCACCAGGTTCAGTTCCCTGTGTCACATTAGAAAACAGCAGTTTACAACTCTCATTTAAAAACAAGCTTTCTTACTACATAGCCCTTCAAAAGAGATGAAATCCTGTCATTTGAATCAACAAGGAGGAATATAGAGGGGATTACACTAAATGAGATAAGTTAAAAAGAAGAAAGATGGATAGCAGATGACCTCATTGACAGGTGACACTGAACAGACAAAACTAAGGAACAGATGAAACAAAACCAACCCTTGGACACTTGCAACAAAATTGAGGGTACCAATAGGGAATGGGGGTGTCGGGAGCAGAGACAAATGGTGACAAGCCCATTGGATAATGGTGAAGAACACTACTTGTGATTTGGTAGAGGGCAGGGTGTGTTGACATATACATATATGAGGAATGGGGAACATATGATTTTATTTTAGCATGTTAAAAAAATAATTATAAAAACAACAATAGGATGGTGCACACTGGTGGCCTAGGGATTTAGTTCACCAAAGCTCATATACATCCTAAGGTTCCTGGTTCAAGACTTGGGTCAAAGGGAAAACAACAAAATGAACTAAATAAAACAACTTCTTCCTCCTCCCTCTCTCAAAAATTAATCAATTAATTAATTTAAAAACAAAACTTTCTAAATATCTAGGGCTAAGAGAAGTTATCCAATTAACAAGTTCTATATTTTTATCACTATGAAATTCCATGCTGAAGCAAAAAGCTGTTTCATTCTCTAGACAAGCTGACTTTAAATTCTATACTTTGGGGGAAAGCTATCACCATTTGAAACCATTATTTAATTATTGAAAATACAACACCTAAATATTATAAGCTCCTGATTTATGCATGATAAAATACACAGCAACTCCTATGAAGTATTCTTGCCCCCCGCAAATAACCCATAGAATCCTTAGACCTAACTTCCAGTTTTGAAAGAGTAAGGCAAATTATAGGAACAAGTTAAGTCAGTGTTTCTCATTCTTGGCACAATTAACATTACGGGCCAAATAATTCTTTGTTTGGGGCGGGGGGGCGGGCTGTCCAATGAGCTTCAGGAAATTTAACTGTATCCCTGGTTTTTACCCATTAGATGCCAGCAGCAACCCTCCCACAGGCTATGAGACCAAAAATATCTCCATTGTCAAATGTCTCCATGGAGGAAAAACAAAAATAAACAGTAACTCCTGGGCAGTGAGATGGCCAGAAACACTGATCTAAATAGAAGCAAACAGATAAACCTAAAATGCGGAAATATTTTTGAGAAAATGAGAAAGAGAGGGAAAGAGAGACGTTGTTCTAAATTAAAGAAACTCCAAAGATACAAAATAATATAGACCTTAATTGAAAATTTCAAAACAAGTGAAGAAATCTAAATATGAGCTTGGGATGCACCCTGGTAGAGTAGCAGCTAGGTCAATCACCTATGAAGGAGCAAGTCACATACCTCTCCCTGGGTTCAAGTCCAAGACCTGGGCGGGGAAGAAACTAGAGTGAGCTACTAAATAAAAAATAAAAGAGAAGCTTCTTCCTCCTCACTATTCTTGTCTGCCTGCTTACTCGCCTTCATTTCTGTCTGCACCTTTCCTTAATTTTTTTAAAATTAATATGAACTGGGTATTAGATAATATAAAGAAATTATTCTGATTAGGTGCACAAATTCATTTATCTATTAGAGATGCATTCTGTAGTATATAGGAATTATATCAGGATTTTGTCATAAAACTTTAGGAAAACAAAGTTGTGTGTCACATTCTTGATAATGTATCTGAGAATTTACAAAAGCTTCATTATACTAGTTTCTATGCCCTTGTCCATGTTAAAACTTTTATTTTAAAAGATTAAAGGTAATGTTTTACTATAAAGGTTGCTTTCATTAAAAAGTTAAAAAAACTATTATTTAACAGTAATACCATTTGTATTAATAAATTGGAATTAATTTTTAACTTTCTCCGCACAAAATAAAGTAACACTTAATAATAAAAACCTAATAATGTTCAGAGTTGAATGGATTTGTTTATGTCATTTTGCTTCTCTTAATCTTTCTACACTTAAAACACCAAAGTCACACAGAAATTTGGAAATGTTGGACTACAGGTGAACACTGCCATCTTCTTTTATTTCTATTTTTATAGTAATATTTATTATTTCCAGAATGCTAAATTCCATTTAGGATACTGAAATTGCATCTCAGTCACACCACTCACCACCAGAGTTCCAGTGTCACTCAGCACCACCCTTTTCCTCTCACCCCACTATAACAAGTGTTGAGCCGGCTAATTTTGCTGGAATTTTTATGTTCATGTTTCATTTCACTACAATTCACAGATGACTGAAATCATCCTGTATTTCTTTTTTCTTTCTGAATAATGCTTAAGGAATATGAGGTCTTATTAATACTGTGCTGGTAAATTTGAATTTCATAGAATATATCACTAAAGAATTTAAGCATCTTGACAGTGTTTTAAGAAAGTAAACTAGAGACCCTGTGAAAAAGTTTTATTTGGATGTAACAAAAGAGACAAATCATTAAGGAATTTACTTCAATATGTCAAAAAAAAATTATATGAGGTGAGGATGAGAGACCGTCAGTTTCTGAGGTTAAACATACATGAAAAAAGAGAATGTTAGCAACTCCAGAATTTGGACTTTTTGACCTTTAACACTCCCCCCCATCTTTCCATTCCATGCTTATTCAACAATTCATTACTGCTTTTGGTATTCTGGAAACATAATGGTATCCATTTATAATTTTAATTTTGAGTTGGTAATCTGAATTTAAGATGGCAATCTATATTTCAAATAAGGTAAATCTAGATCTTAACTATTACCAAGAACAGTCCCACACTTACTACAAGAAAACTAAAGAATCTTTAATTTAAAATTCACCATAATTAAAATCTGAACATTTTAATACAATCAGTGCTGAAAAAAATCTCTCAGAATGTTTATGTTTTCTTAATTTTTAATTTTAGTAGATGGCAATGTTTGAATCGTATGACCAATTTTATCATTTCAATGACAGTTTTTTAAAGGAAGGGTGCAGGCAGGAAGAAAGGCAAGCAGATGGGCAGGAAGAGACAGTCGGAAGTAGGATTTATTTAGTTGATACCATTTTACCTACGAAAAATAAAAGTGTATTAGAACTTGACTTGAGGTGGTCATCATGGACTCCACTGCAAAATTTAACTGTGTCACTTGTTCAGTGACGTTCAGGAAAGATGACAGGCAAACAGATCAAAGTAACAGTTTCTGAACCCTGATATTTAGAATTATGAAAAAATCTATTGCATAAAATGATTTTAAAAGCTGCATGTAAAAAGGAAAAATAAAGTTAAGAAATTAACTTGAATCTATGATAACTTTCTAACACTAATTAAATAAATTCATGATAGTTCGTCATCTAAACAAGCCCAGACAACTATGGTATTTGTTCTGGCTACTTTTTTTTTTAAATAAAGACTCATTACACATACAATAAGATATCCATAGTTAAAGTCATGACTGAGTCTCTTCTGCACATGGCCTGAAACCCAATAAAAACTTCTTTGGTATGTATTTTTTTTTGTAGTCTTAAATAGGGCAAACTTTAGCTAAAATGCTACAATTCTTAATAAAGAACAAATTATTCCAAAATTAATAGGTAGATATTTTTCCTGAAGTATTAAAATAAAACCTTCAGTAGAGGTGCCAATGATCTATGTTCCAGTGAAATAAGCTAAATAAAACATTTAAAAGTCTTTCTTATAAAAAGAATGTTAATTAACAGCATGGTTCATTATGGTACAACTACCTTGAAATTAAAGTAAATAAAACCAAAGTGAAGCTGACTAAAAAATTTACTTACAAAACCTATTCACTAAGAAAATGATTTATCCCTACATTTTTCATTTATACTCATCCATCCAATAGATTTTAGTTAAGATCTAAGAATGTGCTAACAATCAGTAATAAAATGGTTGACACATTATTGTCCATAGAGCTAATACAAAACATGATTTATTTGCCTATGCTGCAAAGTACTTATCTGTAACAACTCAGTATGAAATTACAATTCAAGAGGAAAATTTTAACATTAATGGTAAACTTCATAAAGTGGACAAAGTACGATGTTCTAAAAAAGTAAAAACTGTATCTCAAACCTAGAATTTATAAGTAGATATTCCTGTAGTAAAAGTTTGTGAGTGTGTGTGTGTGTGTGTGTGTGTGTGTGTGTGTGTGTGTTTTAGAAAGATGTGAGGAAGAACATTTTTATTGTTGGTTCCCTCCACCTCCAGCAGCCTTGGGTCACAAAGCTAGGTCCTTGGGTTTTACATGGTCCACCCCTTTGGCACTGGCTTAGTGCCTGAGTGACAAAGGAGTGTCAGCAGATATTTCTGTAGTGTAATTGAAGTTACAGATAATCTCAAAATTCCTCCCACTTTATCAATAGTAAGATTAAGATGCAACTCAATGCTAAATTTAGCCTGTTTCAGGCACTATTCATCAATTATTAAAACAGCCTCATGATAAAACGATTCTTATGAGATTGTTTAAAATTGCACTTGTAAACAAATATATGCACACAGAAGAAAAAAAAAGTCATAACATTGTAAATCTTCATAATTCCAAAAATATAAATATTAAAAAGATTATAGGGTTGGGGGAGGTAACCAGACCTCCCAAATACAACACTAGATACCAGAAGAAAGATGTAATTAAAAGTACTAAAGCACAATTATTTAAAAAATAAAATACCAAATATATAGAATAAATATATCAAATATATAGAATAAAGGTAATATATTTTAGATATGGAAGCACTTTGAAAGTTTTAAAACCATAGAAATTTTCTGTATTTGGTAAATGTATGCTTCAGCAATAAAAATGAATCCAAGAAAAGGACAGCCCCAGAATCCTAAGACTTAAAGAAAAACACAAGTACAATACAACTAAAAGCATATTATAATGTAAACATATTAATAAAATATCAGATTATTCTAAAAACAGGAATGCCATCACTGAATAAATTAATGCCAAAATATGTTATGGAATGAAACTAGTTACACATACTGTTTATTAAAATTTAAGGCCTTTAGAAGTTCAGGAATAAAACACAGAACTTTCAAACTGGGAAAGAAACAATTAAAAAAGTTCAATAAAGTCAGCTAAAGCTAAGGTAAGGGGTAGTAATAAGAAAATATAATCTTTGATGAAAACTTCAACCTTTTCTTTAGGAAAAAGAATAAACCAAAAGACCAAAGTAAGATGAAAATAAATCAAAAGAAATTCTATTATTTGAAAAAACAAGACATTAGAATTTTAAGAAAGAGGCAGATACATAAGCATATGTGCAAAAATTAAGGGACAATAAAAAAAATTTTAACATAAAAGCTGAAAACAGAAGTATGAGAAAAACAGCCCCAATAAAAGGAGTCAGTGATAAAACAAACTGAATTAAAGGCAAAACATTAAATAAAGAAAACGAATACTTTATAATGATAATAGGAAAAAATACCTTATCAGCCCAACTTTTATGCATCTATCAATATAGCATAGGAAACATATAAAGAAAAACTGCCAGAAATAAAACACAGAACTTAGTGGGAAACTTTACACAAACCTATCTCAGAAAATGAGGAGGGTACGCAGCTTATGTAAGAATAGAGAGGATTTATAAACAGAATTAGAGAACTATACTTAATGCTTGGAAGTGAAACAGAAATTAGTATATCATGAATATGGAATAGTTTTTTTTTAAAAGAAACAGAAACCTAACCATATCTTATGCAAAAGAAAATTACAAAAAACAAATTAGAAAAAGAAAATTAAAAAGTAGATCACATTTTAGTCAATAAATTAAAAATAAATGATGAAAGAATGACTGATAGTCCACTTAAGAAAATTTTTTTAAGCTATTAACTCTGAATATAAAGTAAAATCATGAGCATATTGTTTCCTGTGAAAGTTAGTCATAGATGTTTAAAGAAAAACAGTGCCCTCAATGTAAAAACAAGATTAAAAATATATAGTGTCAAAAGTAAAATAGAAATCAAAATATTCATATAATTTCTAATGATAAAAATAGAAATATAGAACTTAAGACTAGATACAGAATAAAAACTGCTTCTTGGATAAGTCTTGAGGAAGAAAGAGACAAACCTTCGGTAAATTCTCAATATAAAAAGAGAAATATAAAAACAAAAGAACAAGAAAAAAACAAAGAACCATCAAAATAAGAAAATTGAGTATAAGTCAATATATACAAAATTCAAAATAAAATGAACTGTTTTCTAGGAAAATTCATTATCAAAATTAACTCAAGAAACAGTAGAGAGAATATATTCACAAAGGAAAGTTTAAGGTTATTCATAAATCCTTTTCAGAAGAAACAGAGCACTGTAATTATTTACAAGGCCCAGAAAGAGATGAAAAAAAATTACTCAGCTCCTAAGCATAAATAACTTTACCAGCAAATCTGAACAAACATGGCAAAAAAAAACCCCACCAATATCTAAGCAAAAAAACACAAAACACACCACTACAAATTAAATTCAGCAGTTGTGGAACAGAATTATCGTATAACATATATAAGAGAAAAAAGAAAATACTAAGAATTAACTGTACATATACAAATAGTGATCTTTCCATTTTTCCAATGCTTTCATTCTTTATAGTTTATGCTTTATCCTCACAGACAATACTATCAAAAAAGGTTGTTTCCTCATTTCTCTATCACATCACCCTCCATATTTCTTTCACAGGATTAATCTTTTTCTTACGTACTTGCTTATTATCTGGCCAGAAGGGAAAAATTCAGACAGCGCTGTCAAGAGGTTAGTCAAATCAACATAAGAAGTTCCTGACACAAGGAAATACTTATATCTGCAGTATATCTGTTGAATATTTATACTTGTAGAAATAAAAATAACTTGCAGAATATTAAAAATTTAAATCATCATGATCAGCACAAGTGAAAGTACTATGTAATTATATCAAAATGTTAAAGGAGAAAAAGCATGTAACATATCAATAAAAGCATGTGATAAAACAGTCTATTACCATAAAATATTTGTAAAGACAAGAAGAAAACTTTAGTTCCTGATCATGTATTCTATCAGAAATCCAAGGCACACCATAGAGGTAAAAGTTCACAATATTATTAGAAGCATTAAAACAGGAAAGATGCCAAAATCAGAAGTAGTAATGAACAATTCTGGAAACCTAAACAATGCAATGAGACCAGAAAACAAACCAAAAAACAGAGAAGTATAAATACTGAAAAAGGGAAATAATAATAATAATTAAAAAAAAAAATCACCATTTTCCAAAAAATGTAACCATCACAGAAATTTCAAGAGAATCAACTGAAAAATAAGTAAATATTAAGAGTAACATAAAATCAACAGATGTCCTATATAGTAGTAGTAACCAACTGAAAAACAATATAAAATGAAAGAAATGATGCAATTCACAGCAACAAAAGCTACAAAATACCTAGGAATAAATTTAGTAAAAGTGTAAGACCTATATGAAAAAAAAAACAAAGAAAAAAAAACTATAGAAATTTACTAAAGGACATAAAAGAACACCTGAAGAAATGGAGAGGCATACCATGTTCCTGGGTGGGAAGATTCAATAGTGTAAAGATGTCAATTCTCCCCAAATTAATCTGTAAATTCAATGCACTTCCAATCAAAATCCCAAAGGGATTTTTAATGGAACTTGACATGTTGATTCTAAAGTTCATCTGGAAGAGAAAATACACAGAAATTGCCCAAAAAATTTTTGAAAAAGACAATTGGGGAGGGGTGTTCTACCAGACGTCAAATATAAAATGATAATAATCAAAACAATGGCTTATTAAATCCAGAATACATATATTTTGGACTTTTAAAATATGATAAAGGTGTCATTTCAAGTCAGTGGAAAAAAAAAACATTATAAAATAAATTACTTTGGGAGAATAGCTAGAAAACTAGAAAAAAGTTAGGTTCATAACACAGAATATAGTTTTAAAAATTCCAGATGAATTAATATCTACTAGAAACATAAAACTAAAGAACAGAAGAAAATATAAGAGACTGATATAATACTATAGAAAGGCTTTAATGGAAAGACACAAAACTTAGATGATGTTAGGAAGAAAAAGACAACAGATTTTGACAACATAAAAATTAAAAATCAAAAGATTATAATCAGAAATAAGAAATCCTAAAATTTCAGTAAGAAAAAAGACAAACTCTATAATGGCTAAATGATAACTGAGTAGGAGTTTACAGGAAAACAAATGACCAAAAAGGCTTAACTTAATGGGAACTCAGGTAAATACAGAGAAAAATAAGGCATTTTTTATAAATTGGTATTATCTAATGTTTGGGAAGATAATTTGGCAGAAATCAAAAAATCAACATTTAAAAACGCAATTTTCCTAGTGAGGATTTATCTTATGAAAATATTTGTAAGCAAATAACATGTGCAACAATGTTCATTATAATATTGATTGTAATAGAAAAAGCTATCAATAACCCATATAACCATCAACAAAATGGTTAAGTAAGTTAACAAGTAATACTACTATTCTGAAGAACAAAGAAGACGTAAATATAAAGGCCTATGTTAGTTATCTATTCTACAGTACCTGTTTTGATCATTCTGTTCCATTATTTCATCTTTCTGAAACGTATCTTTAGCAACAGACTCCTCTCCCATGTGTTAATTACCTCTGTCTCACTTTCATAAAAGTTCCCTTGGACAAGGTCCCTATTTTGTTGCTTGATCTTTGTATCTAAAAGAATGCTTTAAACATTCAAAATTTAAAAACATTTACTGAAAAAATATACAAATACTAATGCAGAATGGTCTTCGCATTCCACTAGGTAAAAAAACGCAAGCATCGGAAAAGTAAACGTGATGTCTGTTTATTTTTAAAACAGAACACAATCATGTGCAAGAATGCAAATAAAAAACTTCAAGATGTTTTAACAGTTATTTGTCTTTTTTATTAATACTTATCTATTCTGTTGACAATCCTACTCACTTTTGAATACTGACAATGCATCTCAATCTACATTTCACACTACACCCTCCACAAGAGTTTCCAGTGTCCTTTGTGACCCAATACCTTTTTCCCTTCTTTCTTTCCCTTCCCTTTCTACCTCCCTGAAAGTCATCATCTTCTGTCTTGTGAGCTTTTACTGGGGAAACCCCAGTTATTAACAGTAGTAATCAGAGTGAAATCAACTGCATGATTTCAGCAAATAAAGCAAAAACTACTTTAGACCTCAAAAAATAATATCAATAATCTATATCCATATTTTGAAGAACAATTTCAAGAGAACTATCGTAACAATGTTTTATTTTTGAGACATACAAGATTAACATTCTGGTACATGTAATTCAGTCTGAAGAATGCATATGGAACCTAATTATTTTTAAATTAATTAGTTTTGAAATGACCACAATAAAGATAAACTATAACACTCAAAAAATTTCTCATCCTTTATAGACTATCCCTACCAACTATCGTCTAGTCCTAGAAATGTTTAGTCAATTTCATTTTTTCTTCTCTGGAATGAAATGAATCATCCTGACTTTTGAGCATAGCTTCTTTCACCAAATACATAAATCCTTTCAGATTCGTCAACGATATATCAGTAATTCATTTCTTTTTATTGCTGATCAGTACTCCCGCTTATAGACGTACTGAATTTGTTTAGATATTCCTGGTTAATAAATATCTGAATACAAGGTTTAAATTAATGGGGACCCAGTCTTCATTTCCTTGGGTTTTTTGAAAAGAACATGTCATATGACAAGTGTATGTTTAAACATTTAAGAAACTGTCAAACTTTTCTAAATGATAATACCAAATTGCTTTTCTACCTATAATATATGAGGAGTTGGTTGCTCTGAATTCTCATTTGCATTTTGTCAGGTTTTGTTTTGTTTTTTTCTCTTCTCTTTTATTCCCTCTCTATTCTACTTGGATAAAATGTAACTGAAATCTTACTTTCAAGTTTTTGAAAGGTGAGTATGATTATTAGGCAACTTTCCCTCTATTTGTCATCAATATGTCTCCCTTAATAAAGAATCTATATAAAACCTTTCTCTTTATTGTTTTCTCATTATTGAGTTATGACAATTCTTAATATATTCTGGATACAATTCTTTAAACAAATATTAGGTTTGCAAAATTTTTCCCAAACTGATTACTGGGTTTCTTTTTTCATTTTCTTTTCACTATCTTCTGGAGAACATGTTTAAAAATTTTTTAAGTGAATTTGAAATCCAAATGACCATTTTTTTCTTTCACTGGCATTCTTGGTCCCCTATCTAAAATATCTTTGGCCAACCCAAGGTTACAAAGATTTTCTATAGTCTCTTTTTAAAGTTTTGCTGTTTTAAATTTTGTATCTAAAATGATGATCCATTTTTCAAGTTAATTTCTAGATAAAGCACAAAAGCAAGAGTTTAAGTTTCTTTAATAAGAGAATATTTGAATGTTTCAGCATCATTTATTGAGACTACACCGTCTCTATCTAGAAATGGTGCTCTAGCACCTTTGCCAAAGATCGACTGATCAGACATTATGAATCTTCTCTAGATTCTCTATTATTCTACATATCATGCCTAATCTTTCATCAATACCACACTGCCATGGCTAATATAGCTAACACTATATTAGCCTTAATATAGGCTAATTTGTTCATGTTTTTAAAAATTGTTTTGGCTATTACTACACTAGAGTCTTTTCCATTCTATACAGGTATTAGAAACAATTTGCCAGCTGTTACAAAAAAACGAAACAAAAACCCCCCACAAAACCAGGCAACCATTTATTTGGGATTGTGTTCAATTCTATAGGTCACTTGCAAGGTGGGGGAGGTGCCAACATTTTAAGGTTTGAGTCTTCAAATTATGAATATAGTATGTACTTTCTCATTTATTATCTTTAACTCATGAATGTTTTATAGGTTTTCACAAAATTTTCATTATTGTAATTGATACTTTTAAATTTTTCATCTTATGTTTATGTCTAATATGTAGAAATAAGACATTGTTAAACACAAAAAACACATTCCAATCTCTTTTTTTTAAGGAAAGGTACAGGCAGGAATGAAGACAGGTAGATAGGCAGGAAGAGAGAGGAGGAAGCACTTTATTTTTAATTAGTTTTCAAATTGGTTGTTGCCCCTGAGAACATAGGTCCTTGGGATATACATGGACTGCACTCCTTTAGAAGTTACTGACCTAACTGCTACTCTACTAGGGTGTGCCCTTTTTATATGTTTATCAGATTTTGAACAATCATGTCATTTGTGAATAAACATTTTTCTACTTTTCTTATCCTTTGCCTTTTAAAAAAAATTTATCTGACTACAGTCTAGTGCTGTGTCAATTAATAAGAATGGACAACTCCACCTTTTTCTCAATACGAGAGGAAAAGCGTTAGATATAATTGGCTATAAATTTTCATAAGTACCTTTTTATGAAGTTAAGGAAATTCTCTTATATTCCCAGTTTGCTATAGAAATTCATTAGTGCAATTTGTCAAATTCTTTTCTGTACTGAGATAAATTTTCCTTCTGAGTATTAATAAAGTGAATTCTATTAACAATTAAATTAGTTTTGCATTTCTAATATATACACCATTTGTTAATAACCTTATTGATATTCTACAAGTCTGTTTGCTAATATTTTGTTAGGATTTTGTATCTAAGTTAATATATATCAATTTTTCTCTTTTACAATGTCTTTGCTTGCTGTTAGTATATCAAGGTAATAGTGGTCTGAAATACGAGTTGGGAAGTAACCCCTCATCATCTATTTTCTGGAACAGTTTGCATATATTTGGAATCACTTCTACCTTCAAACTTTCATGTAATTCATAGAAATCCACTAGACTTCCAAGTTTTCTTTTTTGATGGGTTTTGAATTAAAAATACTTTCCCGATTAGATATATAATTTAGGTTATTCTTGAGTGTTTTTTCATAGTTCGTTTTTCAAGGAATTTGTATCATCTAGGTAAAATTGGTTGGTAAAATTATTAATAGTAGTCCTTTATTAACCTTTTAATATATATATTTGTGAGATTTGCAGCTATGTGCCTTTTTATGACCTTTACTGTTTTTGTTTCCAGTTTCACTGACTTCTGCTTTTGTCTTTATCATCTCAATTTTGCCTGTTTTGGTTTAATTTACTTTGGCTTTTTTTTTTTTCCTTCAAGAAATACAAATTAAAACTACAATGAGTTATCACCTTAACCCTGAGTGACTGGTTATTATCCTAAAGTCTGGAAACAACAAATGTTGGAGGGGATGTGGAGAAAAGGGAACATATTTACACTGTTGGTGGGAGTGTAAATTGGTGCAATCCCTATGGAGAGCAATGTGGAGAGTTCTCAAAAAGCTGAATATAGAAATATCATATATTGTGCCACCCCATTTCCAGGTATTTACCCAAAAGATAAAAAAACACTAACTCAGAGATTTACTGCAGCTCTCTCTACAATTGCTAAGAATTGGAAGCTACCTAAGTGTCCATCATCAGATGAATGGATGAAACAGATGTGGTATACATATACAAGGGAATAGTACTCAGCCCTTTAGAAGAGACGAAATCTTGTCATGTGAATCAACATACACAGATAAATATAGAGGAGCTTATGCTAAGTGAAATGACTCAAAAGAAGAAAGCCAAATACCTGATGAAATCACTGGTAGGTGGAATGTGAATAGACAAAACAAAGGAAACAGACAAATGAAATCCAAACCTTAGACAAGAGAACTGAGGTTAGCAGCAAGGAATGTGTTGGGGGTTGGGGTAAGTGGTGGCAGGGCCCAAAGGACAATGGTAAAGAACTCTTGGTAATTTGGTGGGGGCAGGGGGACCTTGCACAAATGGGGAACCTACAGTTAAGAGTTTATAAAACAAAACTACATCAATAAAACACTTTTAAAAAAGAAAATCTTTTATCTTTTTCTTATACTGAAATTTTACATACTAAAAACAGCTATCATTTCAAATTTTACTTTCTAGTGAATGTATATTTAGCTATATTCTAGGACCCTAAAGTTTTCCTCTTTCATTCAATCCATTTGGTACCTTCTGGATCATTCCTTTCCTGCCAGTTAAATGTACGTACCATCTCAATATTTTCTAACTTGGACAATTCATTTAAACTGAATCTTCCTTCCATCTGGAGCCTTTGTGTGTTTAACTTATACAATAGGGTAATGTTATTTATAAATATACTGATAACCAATTTCACGGAAAACTGTAAATGTTTTTCTTCCAAACATAGCTCTCTGCTGAGTTTTACTTCTGTACTAATTAAACTGCTAGATATTATTTCCTAGATTCTATAGTCTCAACATAAACTGATCTCACCCATATCCTCTCTCTTCATTTCAAGAAATCTCTTTTCTCAGAGTAAAGTACAAAGCCTTGCTTTTACTATCATCAGTTTCCCAATGACTCTATTTATCAGTTAACAGGGGGCACCAACAGCAGGGAAGTTCTAGTAGACTATCATCTAAATAAATGACTAAACTTAAATTTTACATATGGATTTGTAATTGTACACATATATAAATTTTACATATATTAAGTTTACATACATAATGTCTAAAACTCAATTAAGCTCAAACAGTAATTAACTTATACTTTTAGGTATTGTACTTTATTTTAAAATGTAAACCAGATCTTATCGCTCTTGTTCAAAACTGCTCAATGATTTGCTAATTAAAAACTAGATCGATGCCTAAGTCTTTACAACGTCCCAAGATAGCAAAGATTATTATCTATATTTCAGTCACCTATACAATTAAGCTCCAAGAACACAATAGGTGCTTAATAAAATAGTTGCTGAAAAAATAATTTCCAGTGGGGGGAGGAGGAAGATCCTACAGAAGAGAATATTCTTGGCATATCAACAATGGTGAGCAGAAGTAACATTAGAAGACTGAACACCTGCTCACTTGAATTGCCCTGTCCACATGTTTGAAAAATTTTAATTACCAAAACAGATCATTGTTGTCTATTAAAACTAATACTTTCATCTATTCATTAATTTTTCTTTGTCTGAGTCTACAGTATTATTTAAACTGACAGATTTAAAAAGCAATGTTTACCCTTCTGTTCCCCGCAACCTCTCCAACCCCCACCCCAAATGCTACAGCAAAAGGGAGTCACTTTGTGTGCATCCTTGTTTGGGAAAGACATTAGCTAGCTCAAATAATGCAACTTCTGGATAAAAGCAAATATACAGTCGAAGTTTTATAAGTCAAAAGAAATGTAACAAGACTAAAAATTTAGCCCTGATCTTCAATTATAAATACTGAGTATTATTATAAAGAAGTCTTTTAAAGATCACATTTAAAAACTACCAATAGACAAATTCAATGTGGAGAGCAAGAATAGACAGCTATAGTAAATTTAACAAAATTTTCATAGACTTGAAAAAATATTAAATTTCCCACAAACAATGGAATATTATAGTACATATGTCTTAAATTTTAAAATAAAGAAGCCCCTAACAAGTACTTTCAAGAGAAAAAAACTGACCTAAAGCGAAGAAATTCAGGTGCATTAACAACACACGAAATACATTATTTACTCTTTAAAAAAAAAAAAGTTGGCCTATTCAATTATTCAAGCATAGGTTGCATTCGGCTCCTGTTATCTGGTGATAAAAAGTCTAAAAACATAGTGAAAAACTGTACATAAAACATTGTAGCAACTTCAGTTAAACAGCCATTATTCCTCTAACTTAGGATATCTGCGTGTATGGATATAACATAAATTAAAATATTTTTAACTACCCCAGGAAAGTAAATACAAACTAGAATTGTCCCAAGAAAACTGAAACACATGGTCATTCCATCAATCTAATAATTGTATATGAGCATACCCTTTATAGAAACATGGAATGGAGCTGTTAGAGTTTTGCCAAAATATCACCGACTTTGATCTATTACCTAGAATGGTGATAAAATATTATGAATTATCACTATACTGAAATCCTTAAATTATCCAAACACATCATTTACTTCAGCTTCTCAATACAAATATAAATCACATGTAGACCACTGCAAATGGATAATCAACAAATTAACTACATACCTATGTTCTTGGTAAAGAGATTATTTAAGGATAGGTCTAGATGATACCTGGAGTTCAAGAATGCCTAAGAAATGTGGCTAAGTTGTCTATATAGTATGCTGGTAAAGTGACTCTGAAATATATGCATTTGCAAAATTTCATCCAAAATCTACATTTTTATAAAAGTAAAAACAAAATGAATGTTGACAGACACATGATTCAACATTAATACCTCAAGAATTCCTTAGTATAAACAGTCTAGCATGTAAGAAAAAAAAAAACCCTAAAAGATAATTTAGTATATTGTGCACCATTGCACCAAATCACAAAAAAGATCAAACCAAAATTACAAATAATACTGTCATTGAACACACAGCTGCCATCATATACCTCCCAATAAAATCAAACACATCCTTTAACTCCAAAATGATACTCAAGTTCTCAATGAATTGCATAATAAATAAGTCAGGAGCAAAATAAACCATGAATTTCAGTAATTGTGAAGGTTAGAGATCATTAAAAAGAGGTTAAGAATTTGAAGAGTTTCATATTTAAAACTATTTTATAACCCTACTCCCTCTGGAACATACTCAAAACAAAGAGGCTATGCTACATTCTAAAAAGTAACCTTTTTGTTCCCAATATATTATCTCATTCTAGTCATGGTTCCATTTGACTCTAATTATTCCTGAAGATTACTGCGGCAATCATGCCACAACTACAGAAGTCATCTCCATACTTGCCCTGGGCTCTTCTCTGTACATTACTAAAAAATTTAAGTCTTAGCTATGTATATAAGTATGTGTGTGTGAGAGATTTGTGTGTTAAGAGTCAGAGGGAGATGACAAGTGAGAAAAGCAGAAAAATATACAGGGGAAAAAAACAACCAAAAAGAAAGAGAAAGTCAGGCTCTCAGGCACCTCCCAGCAAGAATCTTCTATTAAGCTGCGGAAAACATTGTTTCACTTTCCCAAAATCTTATATAAAACATTCTAATTAATTCCACCTCTTCTAAACCCCTTCAAAATATCAAGTATAAGGATATCCCAGAAACTCAAAAAGTTTCCTCTGTCTGTACTTCATTAAGATTTTCAAATGGCTAACTTCTCAACATTAAGGTTTCGACTTAAGTTTGGCATTCCTTATTCTAACTCCATGAATAATAGTAATAATAACTTCTTCTTATCATGGTTTATCCTTCTATCACCCTGGCTCTATTTTTTTTAATACTATTAAAGTATACAATAAAATACAGTATCAATTTTCTAATCCAGTTGTATATTGTCAGTCTTTCCAACTACAACGCAAATAAATTCCATGAAAGCAGGGATTTCACTGGTCTTTTTCACTGCTGTAATCTAAACCAAGAGCTGTATAGGACACCTAGGAGGCCATCAGCATTTGCTGAATGACTTACATACACTAAAGATATTTTCACAACCTCTTTAGAGACCATAAAACACATCTCTATACCTCTCTTTTTATCTACTAACAGAAGTACTATCCATGAAGTATAACTTTTTCATTAAGACGAATACTACTGCAATGAATATTCATAATGCTTTAGCATATATTAATCTTTAAAGTCACAAAAACATTAAACATTGAAAATGTTCTCATGCTAACAGATCACTTATATTTTTAATTCACAACAAATTTCAGAATTAAAAAGAAAAATACATAAGAGCATTTGTCTCAATCTGAACTGATTATGGAACAAAATAGTTTGGACTACAAAAATGACGAAGGAATTTTTTTTTTGCTATTTACAAAATAATTATTAAATTTGCATCAATTTTGTTTACAATGCTGTATGTACTTTAGAATATTGAAATAGCACCTCAGTCTGTGTATTTCACACGATATCCACCACCAGAGTTCTAGTGCCCTTTACAACCACTTTTTTCTGCCTCCTCTCACCCCACTTAATAGCCAGTCTGTAACCTGTGAACTGTTTGTTGAGGTTTGTTCATTTGCTTTGGTGGTTGCTGTTTTTTTTTTTTTTAATTTAACTCCACATGTGTGAAATTATCCTGTATTTCTTGTTTTTCTTTTTATTTCATTTAACACGATTCCTTCCAGTTCATCCAGATTGTTAAGAGCAGAAATTTTGTCTTTTTTAGTAGCTGCATAGAATAGAAGGAACATTTTGTTCAGATTATTTAAGTACAGGAAAAAGCCTACCATGACAGACTATGGAATATTCCCATCTAAAATTTTTTAGGAAGTACTTGCCAATTCAAAGGTCTACTTCCATTCAGCCCTTAATACAGAAGCAACTTCACTCCCCCTTGATGATACCGACTAAATGGCTCTCCCTATAAAATTCCTATGGTGAAAACCTGCCCTCTTCCCCCAACATGATGGTATTCAGAGGTAGAATCTTTGGGAAATAATTCTGAGTAGATGAGGTCATAAGAGTGTAGTCCAAATGAAAGGTATTAGTGCCATCATAAGGGTACTTGGTTCCTCTCTTTGTTCTCAACCACATAAGGGTCTAACAGGAAATCAGGAGTCTGCAACCAGGAAGAAAGTCCTCACCAGAAGCAGACACCATGTGGCACCCTGATGTTTTGTCATAAACCACTAACTATGGCACTTTGTTACAGCAGCCCAAATTGACTAATACACTGAAAGACTTTGGAAACACATTGCTTTATATTCTACCACAGTCTTAGAAAAATGGTTCTAATCTTTATCTGTACACTAGCGGAAAAAAGCCCCAGAAGTACTGATGTGTAGAGGTCTTCAGATATTCTGATGTAATTGTTTTGGGTAATGGTTTGGACATAAGGATTTTAAAAAGCTCCATATATAATAATGATTAAGGTTAAACCACTTGCTCAAAAGATAAAAATCAATAGCACAATCATGAAAGTTTATTATATGAAGATAAAAGTAACTTAACTGAAAAAGCATTCTATCTGCCATTTATCAAGAACAGTCAAGCATGTTATAAATTACAAAAAAAAACATCAGACCATTTCTTTCCCATGCTATTATATTAACAGGTTATAAAATTCTTAAGTGTTGTAAAAATAATTCACAAAAACTATTCAAATATTCAAATATTCATGTTTTATCTTTATGCTACAAAATCTCTAAAATGAATGTGTTCATGTAACTGAGTTTCAAAATCCATATTCTTTGATCTAGAAACCTAGCATCCTGAAATTCAGAATAAAAAACTCACCACAATACTATTTATAATAGCAAAAAAAAAAGAAAAAAGAAAACACATATTTATTTAAATTGGTAATTCTAGCAAATACCTAAGAACATAGGGCAATAATACAGGAAAATATCAAGCAGGTACTATTTTTAAATAATATAATTCCAGTTGTTAAAAATGTGTATATTATCTATAATAGACAATTGAGTAAAAGAAAATATACCAAAGTATAACACTGTTCATTTTAACTTTCTTGAAACTTTGAACTTTCCCAGGTTTTCCGTGAGATTTTATCATTAATAAAGTGTTTCATTCTATTTCTAAAGACTGGACAATATAGTTTGCCATTAGTAATGTCCTGAAACAGTTGAAATTGCTCCAAAATGTATTTGCTTTTCTAAACACAAGCAGCCAAGAGCTACTTTTGAAAAAATTCACTAAATGTATTTAAGACTCCTGAATATATACTCTGAAATGTAAGCATAGACACTGCTATAAAAACATGGTACTTTATCAACAGTTAGCATTGGCAGTCATCTGGGACAGAAGCATCTGCAATGGAATTGCACTGTACCGTATCTTCTCAGAACATATTTTGTGTATACAACATATAGAATGACTTTATAACTAAACAGATGAGAAGACTAGAAAGACTGTCAAGTGGCACTCTAGTCATGACAGATATTCCATGGCATATCAGTCACAGATTAGTCTATTTTAATATAATTCTTTCCATAACCCATCAGTCTAAACACATTGACCATATGGTTTACAGTCATGATAACGTAATGGTACTTACCAGTTTTCCCAACTCATTTCAGACAATGGGCAACAGGCAAAAGGGAGTAACAACTGAATAGATACAAAGAAGGGAACCCTACTACCACATATGTCTGGCCACAAAGCAAAGAACAGAAGTCCTACTAAATTTAGGAGACAAAGATAAGAGTTTAGAGAACCTGGGAAAGCTCAAACTTGTAGGACAGAAAACTTGAGAGAAGAACTGGGAAAGCATTACCAGGGAACTGTAAGTTAAATAACTATAGGAATTCCCTAGGATTGGGATACATCAAAATCCAACCAGGAGGAAAGGGAATTCACTGAACATCTGCGGTATAAGGTAGAAAATCCAAAAAGACCATACATAAGAATAAGACTGCTTTAACTTTAGAATGTAGAAAGAATATAGAATACATCTACTAGAAAGATGTCAAAACAGTGCTTCAAAACAAATCTCAAAAGAATGATTTTCAAGTAACTGCTAGTCAAAAGTAAATTCAATACTCTTTAAAGGAAGACAATAATTTTAAGAAATTCGATAATGTGTATCACCATGCCCAATATTAAATAAAAATTAATAGACTTGCAAAGAAGAAAAAAAAAGTCTTATAACTAGGTGAAAAGGGCCAGTAGAAATAGACCTTGAAATGACAAGTGTGGATTAATAGACAAGGACATTTAAGTTCTTATAAATGTTTTCAAGAAGACATAAAAATGTACACATATTGAAGAAAAATGAAATACCTAAGAATAAAGGCTAAAATAGAATATCCATAGCAAAAATTACAATATTTATCATAAAAATATAATTTACGGGATAACACTGAAAAAGAAAAGACTAGTGAACCTGACAGCAATATAAATTATCCAAACTAAAGCACAGAGAAAAAAGACTGAAAATGTACACAATATTATTACATTAGGAGGACATAACACTGTGTAATTGATGACATTAAGAAAGGAGGGTAGGAAAAAGTTTAAAGAAATAAAATCTAGAAATTCTCTAAATTAGAATAAGAAATATAAATCTGCAAATCCAATAAGCTCAATTAAACTTTGATCAGGATAAATACAAAGAAAACTACACCAAGGCAAGTCACTGCAAACTGAAATAAATTACAAAGATTCTTAAAAATTGCTATAGAAACAAAGACATATACAAAGGAAGAAAGAAAAGAACTGCTGACTTCTCATCAAAAAGGAGTGAAAGTCAGGAGACAAAAGAATATATTTTAAAATGGTGAGAGGCTCACCTTGGTGGAATACTGGTTAGGTTCGCTGACTTGGGCCAAGGGGAACACCAATTTATGAACTAAACATAACTAAAAATGCTTCCTCCTCTTCCTGCCTGCCTGCCTGTTCTTCACTCCTGCCAGCAACTTGCCTTTAAAAAATAAAAAATAAAAAATAAAAAATAAAAAGTGAGGGAAAAACTTTTAACTGAGAATACTGTAAACAGTAAAAATATGCTCACACATAAAAGGAAACAAATGTTTGCAAATAAAATCTAAGAGAATTTGTTGTTGGCAGATCTGCACTATGAAAAAATTAAAGGAAATTTTTCAAGCAGAAACCTAATGAAACTAGATTCACATGAAGTAACAAAAAACACCAAAAATGATATAATGGGTGTGCTATCTTTCGTTATTTAAGAAAACGTCTTCTAAAAAATTACCTACTCTGGAGAACACAATATCTTTATAAATAAAATATATGACAATAAACCCACTAGAAACATAAAAGGAGAAATATACTGGTATTAATATTCCTAACACTCTATGCAAACTGGTATATTATTTTGTGAAGGTAGTTAAAATAAGTATGTTGCAAACCCCAAAACAATATTCAAAAAATAGAGCAGAGGTAATAGATTGGTATTAAAAATATTCAGTGAAATAAATGGCATGAACCAAAAAAAAAAGGAGAGCAGTAAAATACAGGACAAAAAGAAAACAATTAGCAAGATGGATGACTCAAACATAAAATACTGACAAATGAAATTAAATATACCAACTAAAAGATAAAGATTGACAGTTTGGATTTAAAAACAAACAACATGCTACCTAAAACAAACACACTTTTAAAAGGATAGAGAAAGATATATCAGGATAACAATTACAGCGAAGTTGGCAAAACTATTACTAATACCTGACAATTTGTCTAGAATGTAGACAAAATAAGAAATAGTATAAATGAAGAGAGATATCTAACAACAATGAAAGGATCAATATAGCAAGAAGATATAATAATCCTAAATGTGCATGTACCTCATTAACAGACCTCCAAAATACATGAAGCAAACAATGACATGAGAAAGAAAAAATGAGCCTCTCCATAGTAATAACAGAAGATTTCAAAACTCATCTATCAGCAACTGAATCACTAGGGAGAAAATCAGCAAGGATATAAAAATCTTGAACATTATTAACCAATATAATCTCATTGATATTTATAAAACACGCTAACAACTGCGAAAAAAAGTTTTTCAAGTGCCCATGGAACATTTACCCAAATGAACCATATTTTGAATTAGAAACTAAGCTTCAATACATATAAAAGAAATTAAATTGGAGTATAGTATATGCTCTGACCACACACACTTAAACTGGAAACCTGTATTACCTTAATATATGTAGATGTTATTTTTAAGTAGTCTCTAACCTTTTTCAAAGAGTTCCTCATCTGAACCACAGATAACAAATATGATTTTCACAATTCTCCAAATATGGTATATAAACGGTGCCATATCAAATGTACAGAAGAAATACCTTAGGCACACACTAGAGCTTAATTCTCCCATGAAACTCCTAAGTGAGAAAGAAAGATCAAGTTAAACAGGAAATCACAAGGAAAATAATAAAAACTTTCAAACAAAATAATGCATTGAAATTTGTGGTATAAACTGAAAGCAGTGCATTAAAAGAAGTCATAGCTTTTAATATTTATAGAAAAACAATAATCTAAATTTCCACTTAAAGTTGAGCAAGAACTAAGTCAAAGTAAATAGAGGGAAGATAAATGTAGATACCAATGAAAGAGAATAAAAATATAAGAAAAACTGATGAAATTAAATTCAAAATAAAGTTTACTGAAAATCAAACTGATAAATTTCATTTTTGAATATCTCCAAGAAAAGAGAATGAAAAAAAGAGAAAATGTAAAGAGTATCAGAATTAGAAAAAAGACTATTAAGGATCCTATCATCATTTAAAAAGGACCCTATGTCAATTAATTCTGTCAATTAATTCGATGCCAATTAATTCAACAACTTAATATTGATACAGACAAATTCCTTACAAATGATCAAAACTGACAAAGAAAAGCTAACTTTTTATCTATCAAAGAAATTAAATTTTTAATTAAAAATCTTTTCATAACAAAAAACTTGGTTCAGATGGTTTCAATGGTGAATGTATGAAACATTCAATCACAAGATTTTAGAAAACAGAAGGAACACTCAACATCATGAGGCTAACACTTCCCTAATAAAAGTCAATGGTTTTACAGAATTAAAGAAAAAGAAAGAAAACTAAAAATATTATGCCTTGTCAAGGACAGTATTTTTTGAACAAGATGATAATAAATCAAACCCAGCCATATCCAGAATAGTTTTTACATCACGACCAGAGTTCATACCAAGAATACAAAACAGGCTTAAAATCATGAAGTCAATAAAATTTAATCAGTAACAGAATAAAGGAGGAATTATCATAGGATCATCTCTCAAGATACAAATAAAAGAAACTGACAAGTCAATATTACCACTGGATGATTCCAAACTCTTAGCAAACTAGAAATGGAAAGGAATATCTCAACGAGATGAAAGAATCAAGCAAAAGCTACAGATAATACACTTTCATGGTGAAAATACTGAACACTTTTCACCCTAAGATGAGGAAGAAGGGAATGCTGCATAAAGGTCAATAATTCTATTCAATACTTTATTGGAAGTCCCACCTAGAGCAAGAAGCCAAGGAACAAAACACTAAAAGCATAGAGATAGAAAGAAGTGGGAGAACATTTATTTTATGTGCATAGGTGAGTATGTCTGTAGAAAATCATAAAATCGATTCAAAGGTGTCTGGGGGGATGACACACAACTTTAGTGTAAGTAAATTAATTGAGCAAGCATGCAGGATATAAGACTAATATACAAATATCCATTGCTGACAATATATAAACAAACTGCAAAATAAAAAGAATTACCATAAAACGCTTAGGGGATGCAAAGAATCCAAATATTCCATCCCGAAACAAGCACTTTGGCATAAGGATTATTTTGACAAGGTAGCCTGACAGCATATACAGAAGGAACCCCTAACCCCTACCCCTTTCTGTCTAAAAGCAGGGCATAAATTAGGTTTTGTGTGATTCCTCCAGTTCTTTCCACTATTAAGAAAATAAGGCAGACACAACAAATAACCCCTTCATATCATTAGTTTAGCTACTTTCTTAAAATTTACTGCCCTTAACTCAAATCCCTTTTCCTTTGATAATGTGAAAATAATATTAAATACATAAAAAATGTATAAAATAGTATATAAGCTCCAGAGTCTTCTAGCTTCTTTGGGTTTTTACTTCTTCTCTTTGAGGTTCTATGTGTATAAATGATAATCTTCTCTCCTGTTCATCAAATTCTTATCAACTAAAAGGACAGAGGAAAAGTTTTTCATCTCCTACAGGGATAGAGTAAAACAAAATATTTGTAATACCTAACAGTACTGAAAAAAATTAAAAGAAAATGTAAATAAATGATCACTGTGCTGCTCAACATTGTCAGCCATACAAAACACATTTCTAGGCGCACTCTGGTGGAGCAGTAAGTCAATTGCCTCTGAAGAACGAAGGCCACGAACGCCTAGGTTTGAACCCCATGTGGTGGTGGGGGACAACCAGTGTGAACAACTGAAATAGAAATAAAATGTGTCTTCTTCCTCTCTATGAGCAAAAAAGTGTGGCAAATAACAAAACATGAATGGGAGATAAAGTTTTTAGGGAAGGAGTAGGAATTTGAATAATGAATAGACTAAGAGGGTATCAGGTAGACAACATAAATGTAAACACTTCAGATTAAATATGGTACTTGAGGTACAAAATGGACCTTGAAACTGATTCATAAATGTGAAATAACATAGTAAAAAGAGTTATAAAGCTTTTGAATACATGGTAAATACCACCACTCAAAATATTTACTTAGAAGTTACTGGAGACACAACCTTAATAGATCTAGTTACATACAATCTTTTATATCTAAAAGGACTCTTAGAGAAATTAAATTGCAAAATTTAGCTTTAGAGATTAAGCAGAAATAAAAACAAACACCTCAAATAACCAAGATTATAATCCTTAAAACTCCAACCTACTGATCACCTAAAGGTGATCTGAGTAATATGACTGGTAGTTCTTCCTCATTCCAAGTCTATACATAACCAATACTGAGTTCAAAAAACTTCCCAAGGGAGTAAGATTCCTTCACTACACAAAATAGCTCAAATTAATATGAAAAGCAAGCATTTATTGAATTCAAGATGCCAATAGAAAAGACAGAATTATGAGAAAGATATTTAAGACAATACCAAAACATTTTACAAACATGAAAAAATCTAAAAAGGAAAACTTGCCAATATATGTGAACACTTCAACACTAGTATTTGCTTTTGAAAAATATTAACTAGTATTTCCTTATGAAGTAGAATTTAGACAGTGGTTAGGAGGAGAGAGTAAGGAAAATCAGGTGAAGGGGGTCAATTATACAGTTAGTGGTGAACTTAATGTTTCCTTTTTTTTTTTTTTAAGAAAAGTTGCAAGCAGGAATGAAGGCAAGTAGGCAAAGAGGCAGGGACTGAGAAGGAAGAAGCATTAGATTTTAATTTAGCTGTTCATATTGGTTATGTCCCTTGTCCCCGCACCCTACACTGGGCTCAGTCAGAGGCAACAGACCTAACGACTACAAAGTCAAAATGATGTGGGCAGCTGCTATCAAAACTCAGAGAAAGAGGCTAAACAGAAGGAAGGGGGGAGGGAAGGAGGAGCATTTTTATTTACTTCTTTTATTTTGGTTTTTTGGTTTTTCCTCTTGGTCTTGGGTTGAGAATTGGAGTCCTTGGGCTTTAGATAGTGCATACTCCAGCTGCCTGTGCCACGAGGCATGTACCTTTTTTCCATTTTCCAAACATGCTTTTATGTAGTGGAAAGGTAGAGTGATCTAGAGTGTAAATTTGGATTATATCATGATAAGAAATTTGATAAAATGGTGAACTTGATTAAAGTAGAAATCAAGTTTTCATGCCTTCAATGATTGCAAACTTGGGCAATATACTGTAAATCAGAAGTTGAATTCAAGTGTGCTGCATGGGATCCATGGGGATCCTCAAGACTCTTGTAGAGTTTGTGAGACCAAAACTATTTTTATAACATGAAGATGTTATTAGCCTATTTCACTGTGTTGACATTTACATTAATGATATAAAAGTAATGGTGGGTAAAGATCTCTTAAGATGAACCAGGGTCATACCATCAATCACATTGTTCTCTGTCATGCGTTCACAATTTAAAGGAAAATGTAAGAAATAAAGTCAGTTTCTACTATAAAGCAATAAAGACAGTACTAATTCCAAATGTTTCCACCCTGAGTATGAGACTTTTAAATTTTCTGTGTGACTAAATGGAAAATGTTTCTGCTCTGTGTATAAGTAGAGAAGGTGCCTCAAGAAAAAGACTCATTTAATGTGTGGTAAAGCAGTAGCTTTTTTCATCATTTTTCCTCAAGACATACTATGGCTATTTATAATTATTTGGCATAGTTTTCTTCTCCAATATGAATTACGTGAACAAAAAGAAAAACAATTCACTTTGTCATCAATAATAAAATTTAAGTTTTCATTACAATTTTGAAAAACTATCTGACACTATGGTATGTGACAATTTCCAGGGTTTTTGGGGTTTTTTTGATGTTTTAAAGGCAATCAGTGGTGAAATCAGCAAATTTGACTTTTCTGATATTATAAAAAAAGATGAACAATGTAAATCAGTAAACCAGTATTATCCAAACTGGCAATGTATGATGCAACAAAATCTAAAATATCCAATAAAAATGCACAATAAATCAGTGGATTTTAATTAACAAAGTTCCAAAAATTCATTAATGTTTTAGATTCCACAGTGCAAATAATCTCCAAGAAATTATCATTTGTGTAGTTTCAGAGTGGTATCAAATACCCACAATTTCCTCAGTGAGTTATTTATTCTTCCTTCTTTCATCTTCATGTTTAAAGAGAGGTCAGGTATTCTCACTTAGCATCCTCCAAAATAAAGTATTACAACAGACTTAATATAAAAGCAGATATACAAAGACATCTGTAAAACTGTAAGACAATGTCACTTCTGCTTTTTGGGGTAGTTTTTTTGTTTTGTATTTTTATAAAAGTATGTTGACATGTAATGAATTTAATATTAAGTGTAATAAGTAAATGTTTTCTAATTTCCTGAATTTTAGTTTTCAAGACAATTGTTGATATTCACTCATAAACAAGAACTCTTTTGGGCCCTCAATAATTTGTGTACTGTGAAAGAGTTATGAGACCAGGGCATGCCCTTGGGGGCTCTGGTACCTGAGACAACTTGGTTATCGACCACGTAAAGCCCAAGGACCTACATTGGGGTAGAGGAACACAACCAAAATAAATGAATAAAAATGTTCCGTCCTCCTCTCCCTCCCTTTAAAAAATAAAAATAAAAACAAAAAAATTAGGAGACCAAACATTTAACAACTAATACTCAACATCTCTGAGGATCAAATTTTCTCTGGTCAAATGGGGATAATATTTTACTAGCAGGAAGACAGTACATGAGGGTTATCATCACTTTAAAAAATAGCTGAGAGTTAAGTATTAATGTTAAGTATGAGCCAAATGCTAAATGTTTACACACATTATCTTATTCTTGTCATAAAGTCATTTAAAGGATTAAATTAAAAAAATGCCTGTGAAGCACTAAGCCTAATACCTCTATGCATAACGATTCAAATTCTTTATTACTTTTTAATTTTTGTTGAAGCCGCATTCGTTTACAATGTTATATAGATCTAGGGTGTGCATCATTAATAATTTAAATTTTCAATGAATAGTAACTAATGTTTAACTACTTTTCCAATCTAAAACTTTAGGGGTATCTTATGTACAACTTACAGCCATACATGACCCGCTAGTTAGATGCCTGATTCCATCCAGTATCAATTTATTAATGGTCAATGTTACTCTAACCACTCATTAAACCAAAAGTTAGCACCTCATAGTTAACTTTATGAACACCTCCTGAAAAGTCTTTGACTTGGCAAATACGGAAGCAATAAAGTAAACTAAATTAGCGGTTAAGCAAGACTATGATGTTTATCAACTTTGTAGTGATTCAATCACTTCATCATACCAAAAATGAGTTCTTCTGTCAAGTGTCAGAACAAGGGTTCTAAACAATTCAGACTCAGGAAAATGCCAATGTTGATGCATATGTATGGAGATAACGTATGATGAAGATGTTGACTAATTTCAAAGCATGTATTAGCCATTGTATCATGATGGATTAATAAAAGACTAGGAGAATAGTGAACACCTGCTTTAACTTATTAATTCACATATACCTAGTAACTACCTTTTTGCAAGCTATCTGGAGTCTTCACATTCCACTAAAATAGCAGGGGTTTTTTTTACAGGGATTATTAAATAATGTGTCTTTCAGCTATTTTCTATCATTCCTCTAAACATTTTCCCAAAGTTGGTATGTAAAAGCAATGTTGTAATTTCTGCACCAAAATCCCCCAGGTTTAAGAAAAATTCAACTTTAAAATAAGAAGAATCATATTGCGTAATACAGTCAACATGAATGTATGTATGCAGAGTACATGTAAGCATAATCATGAATATGTTGTATGTAACATACATACACCGATTTAAATAACAAAATACTTCAAAGGACAAAGAAATTAAAACGAAACCTAAGGGACTTTCTGGACAGCCCAACATTTATAAATATATACAACAACTAAATAAGCATTAAAAGATAATCTATATATTTTAGATAAAGGCAAATATCTGCTTATTGAAAAATTCAGAATGCTGAAAACATGGCAGTTTTAAAACTATTGGATGAACCAATGAAGTACAATACTAATAACCAATAAACATCTGTATGTGTCCTGAATTAAAAAATGTTTATTACCAATACCAGACACTTTGTCTTCTGAACTTTTTACCTTTGTGAAGCAAAACTAACTGAGCTAATCTCACTGAATTCAAGTGCAAATGAGTGAAATCACAATCTGTTCAACATGTCCAACCTTTCTAAAACTTCAAAATGAATGAGAAATGTTGTTTACATCCATTCAAATAACTTACATATGCAGCTAAACTTGTCTGCCTCTAGAAAAACATATTTATGTCCTAAGAGTTACATCAACTCTTACAAATATATCACCATGGTTACATCAAATATAGAACTTTAAAAATCCACAGATTTACTAATACAACATATACATGATTTTCAGTATATTTTATAGAAAAAACATAGAACAAGTACCTACCAAAAGAATCTACTTCATGAAGGTTCCTAATCATTACTAAAAATAACCTCTATGGTAAATAGCTAGTGAATTTCTTAGAATTATATCTAGAATGCGCTACTTATCATCAGTCCATTATCTTGACAAAAAAAAGAAACTCCGCTGATTTTTTCAATCTTCTTTATAAAAGCTCACCTTTGATGTAAAGAAAATACAGAGCAAGAAATAGTTCCATTTAAAAACTTGCATGTTATGTTCAAATCTGACTTTTATTTCAACAAAAAGATTCAGTCAAATCCTCAATCCACTGTAACTCAAAAGGACAAACAAGACTTGGGAATTTTATCTCATATATTACAACCTATAAAATAAAGTACAGATGACGCTAACAACACTGGCTTTTGTTGACAAAAGTACAAAATTATAAAGGCTATTATTCTTAACACCGTCAATATTTTCATTTTCATAAAAACCGCTACTTTAAAAAGCATTTTTTAAAGTAAAGGTGCAAGCAGGAATGAAGGCAAGCAAAACAGGAAGGCAGGCAAAGAGAGGAAGAAGAAACACTTTTATTTATTTATATTTAGTTGTTCAGGTCCTTTGGATGTAGTGGACTGAGCTCAGTCAGACCCAACAGACTTAACTGCTACTCCACCAGAACACATCAAAACAGCTACTTTTTCAAATAAAAAAGATATCAAATACTACACCCTGAAGAATTTTAATTTAGTTAAAATTAAAAGATGAGTGCTGAATATACTTATGAACATTTCTCATTTCTAAAAACAATTCTTATAGAAAACTACTCACACTGGTTCAGTTATAAATAATAAAATTAGAATATCTAATAATCAAGCTTCTGAAATGACTTCATATGCTTCATGTTTTCATATTCAAAGAGCTGATAAACTTCAGATCACAAGAATTTGTAATTTACATAAAAAGTTTAGGGGATTTTTTTCTTCTTACTGACTTTTTGGCACTAAAACATTTCAGGGCACATGACACAGGAAAAACATCAAAATTCTAAAATTATAATCATATCTCAACAAAAATGACAAGCAATACAAAAAAAAAGATAATGATATGGGTTGTTGGCTTCTTTTCTATTATCTATATTTGGCTATTTTCCCAATTTTATTAGTTAAGGAACAAAAACACTTTTCATCTGAAAAAGAAAATTACTGACTGTACTATTTGGATAATTTAAATAACAAAGCTATTATACTGAATTCATAAAATTGGTTAGTTAAGAAGCAATGATGCTAAGTTGAAATCAACCTTGCCAGTTATACCGGAAATTTTAGAAACACAGTATTTTACTTAAGACTTGGAAGATAATTCAAAAATTTGCATTAAATTCATACAGGTATACCTATAAAATAAACAAGCACAATTTAAAAGGTAAATCATAGAATTATGAAAATTAATTGGTACTATATTCGCTAATGACACAGATTTTAAGTTTTCATTTTATTAAAATTTAATAAGAACGCCTTTAAAAAATGTATGATTCAAAAGCCGAGTTAAAAGACAAAAAAAAAATCAGAAGGGTTCAATGTTTAATAAGTAATCAGAAATCTATAAAAAGTTCTAGATGTTCAATAAACAAAATCACAAAGATAAAAATAATGGTAACAAACTTCAAATAGCTCAATATTAAATACAATAACTAAACAGTCAATGCAGCATGCAAATGTTATTCATTAGGCATTTTTACAATTTAAAAACTAATTTTCTAGAAAGCTCATTTTGTAATATTTATCTACATGTTCATTTGCAATATGAATACATTTAGCTTCAGAGAGTTGCAAATGTATTTTCTTTGAACTTTGATTTGTAATATTAGATCATTATGATTACTTATAATTTTAGAAAAGCATATGTTATGACTTTGAAAAATTTTCACACCTCATCTACCAATTATTGACAACTACTCAACTAAATCAAATGATAGCTTAAATAAAAAAAAAAAAACTACTCATTTAGCATGACTAAATGCAACAGGTATATGGGAACCAAATTGAGAGATTAAAAATTAGGACAACTAAAGGTGCAGAAGTTATTTTAATAACTAGTAGTAACAATGAACAAATTAGGTAATGTAAAATTTAACACTAAACAACTTTAGTAGAAATAATGAAAAGCTAGTTTTAAAAATAACATCAGAAAAACCTACACAAAACTATGCTTAAGTATTTCTCCCAGAAACTTTCTATAATCTTATATGAAATTTTAAATAGCCAAAGAAAATATCAAATAAATTTACTGAGATTTACAGTCTACTTCTTTAAAATCTAATTCTAAAAAAATCTACAAATGTTTAAAGCAAATTAAAATGCACCACTAAAAAGTCATGACCATTCCTACAAGCAAAAGTACTTTAGTGAAAATGTATACAAATATATCTGAGTAGATAACATCACCATATAATTTCTAAAGAAACTAAGAGTATCGAAGTTTAAAAAAAAAGAGTAAAAGAATGGAAATTAATTACAGGATTCAACTCAGACAATAAGCTCTTAGGAGAAAGGGAAGGGGTATGTTGGCAGGTTTCTGCAAGGAGGGAGGTAATACAATGGAATCAGTTTTCATTCTGCAGAACAACCATGAGACTTGCTGCAATGTCAGCTCCAAGCACACACTGAGGGACTCCAGAAAATGCTCATTGATCATGCAGCACTTTATAATGCGCAGAAGCTTTTTTCTCCTAACCCCACCTAGCTTTCCTTTATAATTTATCTTCTCAAGCCCTCTCCTCTAATAAAATCTCTTTCTAAAGACAGTGAAATATTAGAAAGTTATCCTAACAGTCTAAATATTAGGAATACCACTTGCCATCAGGTACTCTCTGGATTTGAATTAGCCAGATTATTCATGATTAGAGAGAAAAATTCTACAACTCCATACATTTTTAAAAATGGGATTTAAACATCCATAACTATTAAACACAAGGTCTAATAGTGTACTACATCCAAGGCCTAAACCAATTTTAGTTTCACTTTGACTTATATTTCCTTGAATTGATTTATATTCAGAAAGGTTCTTATAAAATTGATACAACCAGGAAAAATATATAATTTTAAATTCTCATGACACACAACAGATTTTTACAGTGAGCTCTCAAGCATTTGTTCCTTAAATTTTAGGATTTTCCATTTTTTATTGATCTAATTTACATCAAAGGTGACATGAAAAAATCTAAAACCAGAATGTACCATCTAAATCAAGCAATTAGATTGATACATGTATTTAATTTTAACGTAAAAACAGCCAGCTGTTTTTAACAATTAACTGCAAGCAGAGCTTTAAGCTTAAATTTGTAAATGAATTCTAAGACATATGATACTAAACCTGCTCAAAGCTGCTTTGCAGACCCCACCTTCTAATGAGTTAATCTAAAGGTCACCACCAGCACAAGGCTTTTTATTAAGTCCCAGGCTCTTCTTTATTTCTTAAAATCTATATCTATAATTTACAAAACCTGAAGTTTAAACAAAATAATTCTAGACTTGTTTAGTAATCTTGTGAATTGAGCTGGCAAATTCTCACACAGAATGAGGTCTGACCGTATCTTGCTTTTATGCTCTGCTTCTCTTTGCTCTCTCCCCTAATCTATTCATCTGTAAAATTATTCTAGCAGATAAGATTTCTTTGTTCAGATTTCACTTTAATTTCATTTACAAACCTAGCCCTACCTCAAGAATGTCTTCTAGAACATATGCTTCCATTTCAGCCGCTGTCTCCACCATGTTTTATCAAACTGCCATGTTTCTTACTGCACTATGATTAGATCATTGCCAGCAGGAACACTCCTCTGTGTCAGCAAGGGAACAGGAAATGGAATGTTCTATTACATGCCTAAAGCAGCTTAGCTGTTCACTAACCAGGCATCTACCAATTGAGCAGGGGGTGACTCACTGAATATTTTTTAAAGATACAGAAGCTCTAATTTCAAAGCAAACTTCCGTCAAGTAATTTCAACAAAATTAAGTCTCTTGCTATTTCAAATTTAAAAATCCTAAATTGTAAAACAAGAAATATATATACATACATACACACATACATCTACGTATATATAAATAGAGAGGAATTATTAAGACACTAGCTTCCAGGTTGAACAAAAGGGGCTGAAGTGGGTTATAAAGCAGTTTATGCTTAGTAAAGCCTTGTAGTGAGATTAATAGCTGCATTTGATAGGCAAAGGAAACAAGATAATTCCAAGTTAGGAAACTGTTACATCAGACAAATGCATTATATATTTATTACAGTTGATGACGGAGGGTGTCAAAAACAATGATCTCAAAGCAGCTTTTTTTAAATGCTAAACTGATTTTCTATAATCTGGAAATATCTAAGAGAATAAAGACTAACATTAACTGATTCAGAATTACCAAAGCAAGACAATACCTTTAACTTTACTTACTAAACAAAGAACTGGTCTTTCTCCTTCCTCTTAAATACTACAAAAGACTAAAATATTTCACATAAATGAAATTTAGAAATACATAACTGGATCATCCAATAGCAAACAAAATAGATGACAGCCAATTTATATTGTATTAATCACTGTAACTGTTCCTCAGTTTAACAAAATTTGTTGTTTACAGATTTCATACTTACATGACCTGAAACATGAAAAATGCAATGTTTCATGCTCTGTGGCATTAAAAAATAACCCAGCACTTATAGGAGCAGGAATGTCATACAAACTAAACTTGAAGTGATCCCTGAATGTGCAGATTAACCAATCTAATTATATTTCCAAGGTGAATAATTCTTTACTACTCTAACTAAATAAAACTAATTTTAAAAAGAAAAAGACAGGAAAAAAACTGTAGTTTTTTTTTTTTTTTTTTTAACAGAAGATTTCTGTTCTTTGAGAGAGATGAAGAAGCATCTTTTATTTTATTTTTATTTTAGCTGCTCATATTCATTTCCTAGGACCAGGGACTCAAACCCCAGGGTATGTGGCTCTCTCAATAGACATAACTGCTGCTTCACCAGGGCATACCTGGAGGGAGTTATTATTTAGACATATGATCAAATCTAAGCTGAGAAAAGCGATGCTAATGAAATGGCTTTGCCTGTAATGTCTCCTCAAAGTAATTTTTAATTCCCCTGGGTTGCAGCTTATTAATCTGTAAAATGGGGCAACATTCATTCAACATGGAATATCTACTATACATCAGAAACTTTCTAGGTATTGTCAACAAACTGGATAAAGTTTCTTTTTAATAGGTGTATATTGAAGATTAAGAAAGTATGCAAAACTTGGTTTGATATTTAAGAGGCACCCTTACTATGTCAGGTAATATGACTTTTTTTGGAAAAACGTACTATTTAATCCTCACAATTAATGGTGCCATGTGATAATTTCAAGTAACATTAATAATATTGTTCTCACTATATGTGATGTCATTGTAAATGATCTGCATAGGCTAATTTAATTTTCACAAAAATCCTAAAAATATTATAAACTATTATCTCTGTTAAAATGTACTAATATATTATTTCTTTCTATATGTAGAAACTGAGGTTCAGAGAGGTTAAGCAACCTGGCCGAACTACTTCCAATTAAGCTAATTAAGTTGAGCTAAAATTTAAATCTAGGCATTTGGCTTGAGATTTCTTTTTAAAAACCATCTCCTACACTTCCTCCAGGTGGTATTCTTCTCATTTTACAGAAGAGGAAATTAAGTTTCAATGAGTACATAAAAAAGAAGCAGAGGTGGGATTCAAAACCAGAATAGTGATACCCAAGGCTGTGTGAAATTAATAATAAATAAATGATAAGACAAATGTCATTCCTCACTCTATAAAGTGATTACATTTATGTATGGGTGTGGCTGGCATTTGAAGTTTCTCAAATAACATAATTTCCACTATTAAGACCTAGCTTAATAAGAACTAGCAAAATGGCTTTTACTATTTCCTGTCTTCAGGACGACTCTTTTCAGGCTTCAAATAATTTGCTTCATCCCAGACTAAGAGAAGTTATCAAAAAAGTTTCTCTTTTTCAATACCCTCCACCAACATAAGCAGACATGGTTTGAGTTTAAAAAACTCATGTTGGAGCACTCTTATTTCCCATGAACAAAGAACAGGCTGTCCAACTCTGACAAGAAATAAGTCTCATGAGGTATTAAGTCAATTAAACCATTCACTCTCTGTCCCTTCTGACTTAGGATTATAGAATGATTCTCTTATGCTTTCCGACATTTTGTTTTCACTAATAAATCTGATTATGACTTTCTACAGAATTATGAATGTTTACTGTTTATCATCTCTCATCCTTAGAGATCTGAAGTTCTATGAAGGCAGGGAATACTTGATTTGCCAATGTATACGCAGCACAGTCCCTGGCATAAAGCAGGCACTTAAGTATTTGATTAAAAAACAATGTATGAACAAAGAAATAATTCGACGTTCAGTAACATATCCTAATTACTTTCAAATTATAGCTACCACAAAGAATAATTTCTGATAAAAACATTTGCTCTATGACTATCATCTATAGTTCACTAAAACATTAGAAACATTCAACATAAACAGAATCTGTAATTCAAAATGTCTAATTCTTTGTTATGAAGCAAGATAATTACTTGCTCTTAATTTCATTTTCTGGTTCTTTCAGTTAATATGACCTATTGTCACAACATAGGATACTCTGGAAAAGAATGTGAAAAGAGGTTCATACACAGTTGCTTTAATACTTTATCATCCTAAAAATGAGTCACCTTCAACTTTATTTTGTAGGCCAAAAAAAACCTGTTTTCTCATCTGCCTAAAATGGATGGCAAGGGCACTAGTGCCTTCATTTTTGCAAATAGCTGAAAAACTTTAAAATGTAAATAGTAATCAACACACTAATAGTAATACAAACAAATGAAAACCAACACATATAGTTTAAATGATAAAATAAAAATTTATGAAACAGGATTCAAATGTCCAAAGTAGAAAAGTCTCTTAATAAAAAGGTGAACAAAAATAGATAGCCAGATAGATAGATAGATAGACAGACAGACCGACCGACCGACAGACAGATAGATAACCCTTGGTCTCTGACAACAGCAAGTGAGGTTACCAGGGGGCAAAGAAGTGAAGGGTAAGAATAAGGGGGGTATTGGAGATTCAATGCACAGTAGTCAAGAATTATTAGAAATGTGGTAGAAAGCATTGTGTGCTATATATCTGATGAAGAATGAACCTGAATATCTAATATTGATATAGCACTTTAAAGCAATGCTACCTCCGTAAAAAATTATTTTGAAAAGGGAGAACAGAAAAAGCTCAATAAATACCATCACTGGATGAAAGACTATACTATAATTTTTAATTTCATTCTGAACCAGTATTGGTTTCTTTGAACAAGGTATAAGAAAACGAGAGAGAAAGAGAGAGAGAGAGAGAGAGAGAGAGAGAGAGAGAGAGAGAGAGAGAGAGAGAGAGAGAGAGAGACTGAAAAGCAAGCAAATCTATTTTGTACTATCTAACTTCGATGTTTGCTCCCCCAAATTAAACCTTAAAAGGAGTTTTGTTCCCATTAAGTATTTTTTTCTAATAATATAGGGAAAACTTTTCAAAATCCACATTTTCAAACAAAACAAGAACAGATAACTGGTGGTGCAACAAACCTGAGTTCACCCACCTACATTAAATCAAACTACTAGAAACAAAAACCTAAACCAACTTTGTCCCCCAAAACATGAAATTTAGTCACTATATTATCTCTAGTCTTTTTTTCAGCAGAAGTATGAAACAAAAGTGTGAAAAAGCTTGAACCAAGCATAAAAGAAATAAAAATATTAACAAGTCAAAAAGGCCAATAAAATCTAGTCGAATTTCCGAAAGCGTACACATGATTAAAACAACACTATGCCCATGATTTTACTTTTCTCCTAAACCAATGCCATAATATGATTTGAGGGTTCCAGGTGTATCTATATCTAGTTCAGCACAATAATAATGAAGTTTTCATCACTACCACAGTTTACACCCTTTTTTAATCAGTTAAAATTTTTATCTATATATATTTATACATGAAAAGCATTCACAGTAAAAAGAGAATACAGGGAAAAGTAAACCAACCTCTCAACAAGACTACAAAATCATATTTCCTACATTCTTCTAAAAACGACCTATATATAGAAGCATATTATGCATACTTTTCTGAATCGCTATACAGCAAATTTATTGACAGATATCTATCTATCTATCTATAAATATATACATATCTACGTAAACTTTAATGGTACCAAATTATTCTCTACATAAGATGAAGTAATTTATTTTCTGACAGTAAGACTGCCTGTAAATATGAAAGATTAATATAACAAGTCTACTAAAAAAAATAAGTCTATCAGAAATCAACCTTAGTTTAAAACAACCAACCAGATTTAATACCCTTGGTTCCACATCATTTCTACTTTTTAAGGAATCTCAAATAAAAATGGCAATTCCTTTCATCTACTTGTGCCTATTACAAAAAAATAAATCACATAAATTCATATGCTGACAGGTTAAGAACTTAAATTGATGATTTATAACAAGAAGAAAAAACTGAAAATCCAGATTCAATCTGTATGGAGAAGGGAAAATGGGGAATCGAATGATCTCTTATTTTTAAAAAATCTACTTCTGCTAAAATACAAATCATCCAAGTTTAATGATTATTTAACTTAGAAGTAAATTGTAAAGCTTTTGCCCTAATCTGGGTGGTATATTTTCACTAAAGCAAATCAGCAATAAAGTGTTGGATATATTTACCTTCCATACTTATTTTAAATGATTCACTTTAAGTCATAAATTCTAAAGTAATTCTATCATTAAAAAAAATACTAAGAATGAGAAAATAGCAGATTTTATTAACATAAAGAGCAGTAAACAGTTCCTATTCTCAAGTTTCTTGACATACAATCCAGGTCTAATTTTGATGACATTTAAAAATAAGAATAAACAAATCTTCATCAGAACCTCCAAAATAAATCTAAACATTTGAGCAAACTTCTAGATATGTATAGAAATACCTAAAATGATTAGGTAACAGTATCAAGTAATGGCATTTAAATTATAACCTCAAATAAAATATTGCAAAGGTCATTCAGCAGCAGTATATTCTAAAAAGTGTAGGAAGGTATGCATTATAAAAACTTTTGTTTCCATTTTTCTCATGGTTAATATTATAATATTATAAAAATCCCTATTGAGCTTACATTTTTAAAAGACAATTATTAGTACTTGACCACTCATTTGTATAAACATTTGCTGAGTGTTTATAAGCTTTACAATACAAGAATATTATATCAGAATGGCAAAAAAAAAGTCTATTTCCAAGATTCTATATATAATCTATAAAAACTTGATTCTGATTCTGGACAAGTCTTTTAGTATCAAAATCTATCAAGTTTTCTTCACGATTTATAGCCCCTTTTCATTTTTCTTTAATCCAACTAATAAATAAAACCTGAAACTCCACTTAATACAATGAAGAAAATGTTCCTATGTAGAAATAAAGTATTTAATGTAGATGTGCCCTATGTACAGAATGGAACTCAACAGTCTTGTCTAAATATAAGTAACACACTAAGTAAACTTAAAAACAGCAAAGTGTCCCTCTTTTCAAAACTCCACGAATAAGTGTCTGCTGGACATTTATTTGCTTATGTCTTCTACTCTTGATACATTCTTTTTCCAGTATTCTACAACAGGTACTAACTATGTATACAAAATTGATTTAAAAATGGACTGTTTTCAGATCACATTACTCCCAAATTTGTATTATACAGTATTTTCGAACAAAACTTACGTGTGTGTGTGTGTGTGTGTATATATATATATATACAATAAAATGTATTTCTTTCAATGTTCTATCATTTTAAGCAGGTTAAGTCTACTGATAGTAAAGCACTCTGAATTTTGCCATCAACACATTAACATCTAACTCTTTCTGCTCCAAAACAGTAAGTATCTACCAATAAAATCAAATACACCATGCATATACACCACACCCCAAATAGAAACAATCCTCTCCCTTGCTCCTCTTCATAGTGTAGTGGGAAAGAGTAAAGGGACTGTGGATAAAAATACAATTAGGAGAAATGACTCAAATCCAAAGTCAGTTTTTAAAAATCACCATTTCTACTAACCTTTTGGAGGGTAACAGTCTTATTCTAGAAGACTGAAGACAGAAGCCCTCATATATATATATATATATATATATATATATGTGTGTGTGTGTGTGTGTGTGTGTACATGCACACATATACACACACACACACACACTCTGATTTCATTCAATAGAACTGTGATCATCATTATGATCTCTCTCAAAACAGTTATATTAGAAGCAATATTATGCATTACCTTTAACTTTCCCACAAATTTCAGATATCCAGTTTTATTACTGAATAGGGTTCCAGACCAAGTTGTAACACATGTGTGCATGGTGGCTTTCCCGGACATCAGCAGGCCAGTTGTAAGCCCAAATTGCTACCCGTGATTCTTGCCTACTGGTTATAAATTTAGAGGTTCCCACTGAGATTCAATTTGCTAAAGAAGGTCACAGAATTCAGGAAAAGAGTTTACTCATTAGACCACTGGCTTATTATTAAAGGATATAACTCAAGAAGAGCTAGGTGGAAAAGATACTTAGGGCAAAATAGGGGGCAAGGGCATGGAACTTTTATGCCCTCTCCAGGCAACATCATCTCGCCCCAAGTCTTCAAGTGTTCACCAATTCCGAAGCTCTCTGAAACCCATCCTCTTAGTTTTTTATGAAAGCGCCATCAAGCAGGCATAATTAATTAAATCAATGGCTACTGGCAACTAACTCAATCTCCAGTTCCTTTCTCTTCCCTGGAGGTCTGGAAGCAGACCAGAAAGTTACAATCCTCTAATCACACCCACATCATTGGCTCTTCAGACAACACCCATCCCACCTCAATCACAGATGTTTACAAAAAGTCCCTCATTCACATAACCAAAGAATTCCTTTAATACTCTCAGCACTCAGAAAATTCCAAGTCTTTTGAGAGCTAAGCCAGAAACTGTGTATGAAGACCGAATATCTGTAAGAAATATACCTTATCTGAATGACCAAATATGTATTTCATATCATAATATCGCCAACTATTGTTATCTCTATCAAAAACTAGCACACTTTAAGAAAGCATAAGGCAGTATTCACCAATTTTATATGTATAATAGATATCTCACTAGTATGTTTTATGAAGTCAAATAAAACCCACATTAATATTTTTTAACTTCTCCAACACCAAAGTCAGTTTTTAGAAAGCCTGTCAACTCCCATTCTCTTCAAGAACATATATGCACCAATCTCTCAGTGAAAGCAGTTAAAACTACTTAAAAGGGTAGGCACAGAGAGAGAAATCTTGTCATTTCTGATAACATGGACTGAAATAATGGGGATTACGCTAAGTGAAATAAATCAGGAGAAGACAAATCTCAAATAACCGCAATCATGGCGGAACATAAAGAAACAAAGCAAATGAACAGACAAAACACAAACCAACCCTTGAACACTGACAACAGAAGTGAGGTTACAGTGGGAAAGGGAACGGGGTGTAGGAGCAAGGGTGATGGGATCCAATGGACAGTGGTGAAGAATTTTTAGTAATTTGATAGTAGACTGGTTGTGTTATCGTATGGATGGCGAACCTGTGCATATGGACCTAAATTATTTTGTAAATCAAAGTTAATTCAATAAATACTAAAACATTTTTTGAAAGGTAGGCACTGAATAATAGCCAATAAAATGTTTGGATTTTTTTGGTCACTCCAGGCCCAGGGTTTTGAACTCCGGTCCGTGGCTTTCATAGCCTATATTTAGCTGTAGCTGCCTAAACCATATGGGGTCAGGAAGGGCAGAGGGAGGGGCTTATAAAATGTTTAAAAGTGGTACATCCTGGTGGTTTAGGAGTTAAGTCTACTGGTACTGCACACAGTCCATATACATCCCAGGATGAACAACAAAGTAAATAAAACGTTTCTTCCTATTATTTTCATAGTCTGTCTCTCTCTGTTACTTTTAAAGTATTTCTCATAATTTAAGGAAATACTGTGTATTACTAGATATTTTTATATTCCAACTTGCTTAGAAAAGTATGTGTAATTCAAGACTCATAGACGGCATACCTAGGGGCCTTTTACAGTTCATACTGTCTATGCTTAAAAGATGTGTAATGACCTAAAAATTTTAAATCAAATCTAAAACACAATTAGAAAACTGTTAAAAATCAAGTTTCTAATTTTGATCTTCAGTACATCACAGAAAATGTCATCATATTCAGAGGCATTGATAAAATTTTCCCATAGATCCAAAATTTAACAATAAACATCTTTTTTAAAAAGAGTCATGAAAAGGATTCAGGAACTGACACACAAAATCAAGAATATAAGCCAGTCGAAAAGTAATTACGCATCTTACATAAAAATATTTACTTTTATATTCTATGCAACTCTCAAATTTCCTGGAATTAACCCCTATGTGTCTTCTATTTCTACCTCAGATAGTTTCTAAAAATCAGATGGTCCTACAATGTCACTTTATAAATAGCAGTATTATTAAATAGGTAGATACATCTATTATCTTTTTAATAGTATAAATATGATGCATGAAAGGATTTTAAAATGTTCAAAGATCATAAAGGCAGAAAATGAACAAGTCATTTTTCTTACCCACCTTTATCAAAATGGCAATACATTGTTACACTAGTAACAGACTTCATGCAGTTACTAAATTAACTTTAACTAAAACCTCTTTACTTGTTTCTTGATCCATCAATTTTACATGGCCATCTTTGACTGCTCAACGAGGAAATGAGCAGGGATCCTCCTTTGCTATCCTCTATCTCCTAATTTTACATTTTTATTGTTTTATATTATAGGGATTTATAACACATTCTACTTCATAATTATAATTAAATCTACTATATTTTCTAGGTTGATTCTAGTTTTTACAAGTGTACAACATAGATTTGTCTTCATAAGACAAACAGTATAGTTGAGTATATAAAATTTAGGAAAAATTCCACAAAATTTAGGAAAATCTATTTTCCTCTAAATTGTGAAAACACAATTCCACTGTCATCAAGCATTCTGTAAGGTTGCTAAGAACTCAGCTAATTTGATTATCGCCCTCTCTGGCAGTAACTGGGAATTTTGTTAATCCTTAAGAGTTCTGATATTTTACAAGTTATGTCTAAATGTTGACCTTTCTCACTTTGTCTGTTTGCCACTAAATGAACTCTTTCATTCGTTATCTTTCTCTGGCTCGTGAAACTTTCAATTATTTCTTTCATTACTTTCTCCTTACCACTGTTCCTTTTCTGTTTCTAGAACAATATTCATAAGTGTGAAAACTTTGATTTATTTTCCATACCTCTTCAATTTTTTTTCTCAATTTTTCCAGATCTATTTTTATGCTTCGTATACACACAGAATGCACTTCTTTAGCTCCAAATAAACAATTCAGTCTTGATTCATACCTAATTATTATTTCACGCATCCATTAAAATTTTTCTTTGGAATTTTCAAAATCTCTTTGGTTCTCTAACCCCTTTTCAGCGAAACAATGATTAATAACTGCAACATAGTCTTAAATCTTAAATACCAATTACAATTTTCCTTTGAAGTTTTCTTCTGAATTATATGAGATAAGGTATTCTTTTATTCATCTTCAACCTCTTCCATCATCTTGATTCTCCTCATTTGTCTGAGTAGCCTGGTTTATACTGTCAAATTAAAGATTATTTTAGAGTACTAGAAGTCAATGTACGCTTTCTCTGAAATTGTTGGGAGTTTGTTTTCTCAAGTGGCTTGTCCCTTAAATGGAGAGTAGTGCTATTTAAGCAAGTGGGGCATCTGGATAAGTAGGGATCCAAAAGGGACGTGGATAAGAAATTCACTACAAAATCCCCTAAAACTACTCTTCTATGGAATAACATACTTTAGTGCCTCTACTTTCTCTCTCAGATGCCAGGGTCCTAGAAGTTGCCCTACTAAACCGTTGGCTATTTTCTTAATCTGGTTCTTGGACTTCAGGTCCGAGGGCAGGCACTACAGCCACCAAAGCAGTTTAGACTTGAGAAAGAGCAGGGAGGTGGTCCAACTAATGCAGTACTTTGGAAAATAAGTCTTTAAAAATTCCTTGATTCCCTAATTGCTCACTACTGTTTTTTTCTATTTACTGACTCCATGCTGGAGTTTTTCCAAGGTTAACCTAGAAAATCCTGAGCTTACCTCTGGTATCCTGGGTTCCAGATTCCTCTGAGATTTTGCTGTCAATCCGATCCCATGAACTCTCTATCTTCTGCAAAATTTCTGGTCCTCTGATGGTACCTGTAGTGGGCTGTGAACTGTAATTTTACTGCTCGACATGCTTTCTCCCCCAACCCTTTTTCTAGTAATTTATTTCCTCTTGTCTGAGGGGAACATATTCATGTAGTTTGTGTGGAAGTGATTCATCCCAGTCATCACAGGGATGACCACATGACCCAGATCTGATTACAATAAATATCCCACCCCTTTCTCCTTTGGCAGACACCTTTGGCTGAAAACAAAGCTAATATAAAAAAGATACACTAAAAATATTGAAGAACAGTACTGATGACATTATTCAAGATGGATCTATCCGTGTCTAAGTTGGGTCCTCCCTCCTTCCCAGTCCACATGCAGGCACACATTAAAGTTAGAAGGTTAAGAGGTTCTTTTGCTCCTCTTTACAGTACTATGACTAATATAACATAATTCAATCTTTAAACAGTATCGATGAGGCACTGGGAAGAAAGGAAATTAAGGAATATACTCAATCTACCATATTTAAAAGAAAAGTCAGGAAAGTAACTATAAGTCTGAAAAAATCAAATTAAAGCCATAGTTTGCTGTTGAACATAAAAGGAAATAGCCGTAAACTTTATTAGAAATATGCCTTATCATATACCAGATATCCTTGATATCTTTAGCGAGATGAGAAATTGAGGTAAAGTTGATAGTGATTTGAAAACTTCCAATTTATTATTATCCAAAGAAAACTCTCAATGATTATATGGTGGTACCTAATGGAAGAAAGTTTTAATATGATTATTAGGGCAAAGGCAGGGAAAGGATTGTTTAGTTTTTTGGGGGGTTTAGAGATGATTAAAAAAAAAGTTACTGAACTCGTCAAAGCATTAAAGATAAAATCCAGTATTCTTCACCCAAGGTTCTTAATTCATGGTTCATGCCTCAAGAATTCTATAATCTTCTTGAAACAATTTTGCAAAATATTCTATATACCCATTCAAGTACATTTTTGGGAAAAATAGATGCACAGTCAGAATTGAAATTGCAGCATTCACATGCCACAAGTTTAATCAAACTGGCATCTGACCCTTCTTCCTAATTGCTCTTTTTAAGATTTTCAGGGAAACATCTGTTTCTGGTAGTAAGGTCCAGGGTACCTTAGTATTTGATTAAAATATATAATTCTCAATGTTCAAGGATGCCTAAGCCAAAGAATGGTCCTTTTGCCAGGCAAAACTGTTCTTTTGGGATCCATGGAATATAAAATGAAATTGATCATACATGAAAGACAAAGAGCTGTAATACTAAGGCAATGTTTTTAATGTTTTGGCATAAAAGATAAGAAGATCTGGTGATGAGGTTAAAGTAAGAATTTCCACATATGGAAAGAACTTCCACATACTAAGGCTTATTTCCTAACTTGTCACAGAGCTGAATTAAAGATGGAGAGGATCTGGGTAGGAGTAGTATAAGAAAAAAGGTACAAGTGAAAGAACAATCCACAAAGCAAGTTAGGGGTACGTTTTAAAGGTCCTGAGATTGAGAATGTTTTCTAAACATTTATAAACACTTGAGTAAAAATTTTACTTTGATTTTGCCACATTCATCTGCTAAGTCTACAGCGGAGATACCACAAAATAAAATTTACTTCACCATTCCATAAAAGGAAATACAAGTAAGGAGAGAGTTCGCACTACCCATTAATCTGCTCTCTTCCTCTTTATTAACAGTATGGTAAAGTACTATTATTTTTTTTCATTCTGGGGAATTCAATAACATACTATTTAAATACTAAAGATTCAGTTCATTCAGAATTATAATCCTAAAAGATCCTTTAATCCCCAATATTAATTAATTTGTGGAATTTTTATTACAAAACTCCATTCCTTAGGCTAACATTGGATTCACTTAAAATAAGTTAACTCACATGCCAATTACAGCTGAAGAGTTTCATTGCCAGACTATGAACTCAATAAAATAATTAAATGCAACTAGGAAGGAAAATAAAAGAGTGAGTTTTTTTTTCTAAATTATAGATTTTCAATTGTATGAAATCTACAGTTCAACATCTTACTAGTAAAGTTCTCCATTCTTCCCCATACTTCAGCTTGAACTAATATTTATGGAGACTTTCCTAGTTCACAAATGTATCATCTGACCTCCAACAAAAGAGTCTATTTGTGTCCCTTTTATGTGAAGCTCTGAAAGATTCAGCTTGCTTATCACACTTACCAGATAACATAAACTAAGAGTTATAGTTGGATCTAAAGCACTACCATTCCTCACTTTAAATTTTGAGAACTTACTATAAAAGACGTCCTTTGCAAGGCATGTATTTTGGTTGATGTTCGAGAAAAGGTCACAGTAGTACATTTTTCACTCACAATCTATGAAATCCACCTCAAGATTAATCCCATGAATTTTATCAAAGATGGGTTTAAGTAAACAAGATAAGCAAAGAAAAATAAACAACCTACCTTCTGAAAAACTTAACTGGAGGGGAAGATACAGAACATCTCATAAAAGGTGTTCTAGGGAACTCTAACATGTTTTAGGACTATTACAACTTACATGCAGCAATCTAGGGTTGTCATAAATTAGAATAAGATATAATTCGCACCAAATCTGTAAGAATACCTATCAAGATGTAAACTGAAATGAATTAGTGAATTTCACAATTTATACTAAGGATTTTCTTGAGCAATTACTAGAGTAGCACGGAGACAACGAACTGTGTATAGGGGTTAAGAAAGCAGATTTTGATATGAGACTGCCCAGGGAAAGGGTTATGAACGCTTTCAGGGAAGAGGTGATCATTTTATCTGGCTCCTTATCGAATGACAGCCAGAGAGCACTGATATTAGGGCTTGAAAGCCGACATTTGACCTAATAAATCATATCATAAATATACTAAGCACAAATACAAAATTAAATATATCAATCAAAAAGAGTCTATTGCAGCATTGTTTGTAATGGCAGAACAATGTATATAACAAAAACACTATCTACAAACAATGGATAAAACCAAGTAAGTCACAATACCTGACAAGAAAATATTGCAGTCATTAAAATGAATAAGATAATCTTTATGTTTATTTATATGGAAAGAGTTTATGATGGACTATTAATTAATATCAGTCAGTAGAATTTTTTTTTTAGGACAAGATGCAGGTAGGAATAAAGGCTAATAGGCAAACAAATAGGAAGAGAGAGGAGGAAGCGGCACATTAGTTTAGTTACTTGTTCACTGGTTGTTTCACTGACCCCAGGTCTTGAACCAGGAACCTTGCCATGTATGTGGACTGCACTTGGTTTAACCCCAAGGCCACCAGGACATGTCAATAGAAATTTTAAAAGAAACATTTTTAACAGAATATTTCTATAGGGACTCCATTTGTGAAAAACATTTAGTCGATAAATGGGTAAAAAAGGAAAGGAAAAGGCATGAAATTATATACACTTAAAATTTATACCTTAGGCTATAAAAGATATTTTCAACTTTCTCATCTTACTCTACAGTCACATTTTTAGTTTACATTTATTATATGATTTAATAAAGAGAAAAAAGACAAAGCAATCTCCCGTTAAGATTCTCCAAACATAAGAAAATTAAATAAAAACACAACACCAATCACAGCTTAATATTATTGCTGCATATTTAACATAGGTTTGATTTAAAAGATGTGTCATCCCCTCAACAGAATTAAAACTTAACTACTTTGGGTTTTATAACAGGTCACCTATTTTGATATCCCTTCAATTAGCAACACATAAGTTTTAAATTATTCCTAGTCTATTTGAAATGTATTTTAAAAACAGTGAAACAAAACTAAATGCTGGAATAATAATGCAAGAGAGCTAAAGCACATACATAGTTTATAGGTCCTGTCCTACTGGTGTATGGAGATGTCCAAGTTCAAAGACAGTCTAGTTAAGACTAATTACATCACACAAAATAAAGAATAGCACTATATAAACAATGGTGCTGCTGTTTTCTTCATAAAAAGCACCTTTAATTCTTTAGTAGAAATATTTAAGAGTGGGGAGAAGAAAGGAAAAAAAAGAAGCATGCTTATAGGCTTAGAAGTAAAAGAAAAAACATCTCTTAATAGATCATCATTGACTATATTAAATGGAAAACCACTTTTCAGCCATAAAATCCTGCATAGATGTTGGCAATTTATCAACTAGCACAGAAAATGCCTAGTCTGAATAGCTAATCTTTCTATGTGAGCCTTCAAGCAATATAAAAGCAGTATATAAAAAGATGTATATTCTGAGCATAAATCAAAGCTATTGTTCTGCTGTCTAAATACATGAAATAAAAGTAGCACTACAAATAATGGGAAAGGATAGAATATGATATGGCTAAATCAACTTAACTATTTGGATATATAAAATTTAAGTTTCTATTTCTCTCTAGAAGCCAATATAAATTTGAAATACATGAATCAAGTGCAAAAAAATAGGAA